>VZTI01003260.1:152637-292737 GCA_013397865.1 Struthidea cinerea
CTTCTGGGAGACAGTTTTTAGATTTGCAGTATTAAATTCAATGCAGTAAATCCTTCCAGTAAAAAGATTTACTGCACCTATTTGTTTTCTAGAAGAGGCTTGAAGAGGGAGATAACATCTCCCTTTCTTAATGAGGTCAGTATTGTAGGGATGATCTGGAAAATGTTTAGGTGGACTCTTCTTACAAGCTCTTCTATTGTTATTAGATGCCTCCCAAATGTCTTTTCTCATCTAGCTTTCATGAAATAGTGTGAACAGCCATAAGAGCGTCACTAATCACGTGTAGACTTCCACCTAAACATAACTTCATACATCTACTGTAATGCCTTGCAAAGTTGGATCCACCTGTGCGACAGCTTTGTTCTTGATGAGATGTGTGATTTGGATGAAGCTGTGAATCAGAAGTGAAGTGTCAGTTAATGTAAAGCATGACTTTCTCCACATGTTTAAAACTCCGAGGACCTTGATACCAAATTACCCAAGTGTATTCACTCTCTGGTTCCACAGCCATCTCCTTTGCACTTTTACATTTAACCAGAAGAGATGCCCACGTTTAATTTTATTTCAGATCACATGTAGAAATAAGATTCCTGCATCATAGTTTCCTATATGCAGAATAACAGTTTGTATCTGTAAATGTGTTTATAGAAAATGTTACGTAGCTAAGGTTGAGTTTTTAGTCAGAATGGTAAATTAACTGCTTACGTGTTGTGTTTGGTTACATATTGGAAGTGCAAGGGAATTTGGTGTGGTGCAGAAGAGCTTTAAGAGTTCACAACATAATTAATAGAGGTGTCAATTAACTTGTGATGCCAAGATGAATTTTCTGCTGTCAAGTTTCAGTTTACCAGATGTGCTGTTTACTTACTCTAAGATTGGGTAACATCTCCCTAACACAGATTGCAAATGACCTTTCTTAGGAAATTTCCACATAGTTACAGGCTTATGCATTAGTGAATTTCCGCCACTTCAAGATTTAAAGAAATTATTCAAATTTTGCTGTTTGTGAAAGCATCCTTTGCTTGAGCGGCTGTAGAATTGCAATTAGAATATCAGGAAGATGTAGAGGGAGCTGGTTCACTCAGTAAAATGCACTTCTGTCCAGAGCTCAAGCCATACATACAAAAAGTATATCTAATGCCATCCTTTTTGGTGGGATCTAACATGAATAAAGCTTGTGCTGGTTCTCTGCAAGTAAACTGTCATCCTGTGGGATCAGATTAATTTTCCCACCTGTAAATGTTGTTTCTCTTGAACAAACTCGGCCCACAATTATCTTTCCTTCAGTTTTGTTGTTTGCTTCTGCCTGAGATGCATTACTGTTTATATCCTAACTCTGTAATTAATTCTTTCTTCAATTATTCTAATGTATTTTGTTTCACAGTATACTTACTCTGAATTTAGTCTTGCTATGCATAATTTATTTATTACTTGCAGTGTTATATAAAATTTCCTCCTGATTGCACCTTGTCAGAGTGGAATTGTTTTCTTGGCTACTACTGAAATTTAGGTGTCTGTCCACTGTATTAGAAACATGATTTCATTTAAAAAGGAATTTGTTGTTATGATACTTCAGTAATTCAGTATATCACAACAAACGCTCTAAAAAAACCCATGCATTTTCATTTTAGTGATACTCACATAAGTAAGTGTAAAAAATCAGCTTGAAGACCTGGTTCACCAGTAGAGTTCTCTGTTCTCTTCTGTGTTTTACCTTGGAAGGAACTGCTCAAAACAAAATCTAGTTCTGACACAATATAATTCCATAATCTCTCTGTTACTTACGAAAGTTTCACAAGGCTTATTTCATTAACAGTCATAACCATAGCAGACACTATTAATTACAAAATCTATCTTTCATGTAATGAATAATTCTTTAGTCCCCAGTTAGACTGTTAAAGGACCTAAGGTGATTAACTCCCAACACACATACACATATATTTACATACATATTTTACACTCCCCTATTCACTTTAGACTTTGACAAAAGCATTTAAACTAGAAAAAGGGCATTATTGCTGATTACTAAGATTCCTTGTTTTCTAATAGTTGTACCACTCTTTCATATTGAGTTCCAATTTGAGGACTGATTAGCAGGTATCTTATTTTTAAGTTCTAGGAAAAAAAATGCACTTAAGTCTTGGTTTATATGCAGAAAAGGAAATTGTCTTGCTAGAAATTTAAATGTTTTATTAAGAATAATAATTTTTAAAAGCATTATAACTATCACCTGCAATTTAAAGTCAGTAGGGATCATGAAAACAAGGAGATCTAGAGTGATGATTATATTAAATACAAATGAAGGTAGGTTAAGCCTAATTCTGCCCTTTTTTCCCTAAAAATCCTCTGTACAAAAAGCACACTGTTAGTTGTGCACCTTACCTGACTCTTGCTAAGGTCTGGGATGGCACACATTCACATTGGAAGTAAATGTGGAAGAACACAAGAACAGATGCAAAAATTAAGCCATAATATGAGTTATGAGAAAACTCCCAATTTTTATTATTTTTTGTAGTAGTATTTTGTTATTCTATTGGGTGATGAAAAGAAGTTGGCATCCTTCTTTTCTTACTACACTGAACAACGGTGATGGCTTATTTGACACTTCTAAGTGTTTTAAGTGGCACTGTTTAACCACAGCTGGCAACCAAGCACTACCCAGCCACTCACTCCCCTCCAGTGGCATGGGGGAGACAATCAGAAGAGTAAAAAGTGAGGAAACTCATAGATCAGATAAAGACACTTGAATAAATGGAAGAAAATTGTGATGATCATGATCATGATCATGATAATAATAACAATTGAGAATATATAAAACAAGTGATGCTCAATACAGTTGCTCACCGTTGCTGACTGATTCCTAGGCAATCCCTGAGCATAAGCCTCCAGCCCACTTTCTCCACAGGTATATCCTCAGCATGATGCCATAAGGTTTGGAATATCCCTTTGGCTGGTTTATGTGTCCCCCCCTCAACTTCTTGTGCCCCTCAGCTCTCTTCCTGGCAGAGCATGAGAAACTTAGTTTAGCAACAAAAACATCAGTGCATTTTCAACATTCTCATACTAAATTCAAAACACAGTACTATACTGTTTACTAGAAAGAAAATTAACTATCCCAGCCAAAACCAGAACACAAATCATTTGGACTTCTTAGAAGTGAAAATCTAGGTTTAAGTGAAAGCTATGAATTCAGTGCAAATACTGTATTACTGTGTCACACGTATATATGACTGATGGTTTCTTTTGATCTTAGAAGCTGGCTGTACACAGCTGTGAATTTACGCAGCTGTGAATTTACACAGCTGACAGCTGCTTTACAAGGCTGAAACAGAAGGACAAAGAATGGGTGTAAAACTGAACTCTGTACTTAAGAGATACAGTCTGTGCAATCAGAAGGAAGGAGAGATGAGTAGAAGTCCATGTTTTTCCACTTTGCAAGTCCCCTTGTGGCCAGCTAGTAGGGATTTGGATAGAATCTTGGCAATGTGGTGCCCAGCATTCACCCCACTACCTCGGTATATACAGTCTGCTGTACTTCATACATTAATTTATGCAAGTCAAGGTTTGGGTCTACGTGACGTAATCCAAAAGACTTTTAGCTCCAAACACCGTACAAGTCAGGCTGGCTGTTTCATTCAAGGCCACTTGTCAGCTGCTCTTGCAGTGCAGCACTTACACAGATTGAAACGTTTAAGCCTCAAGTGGCTTTAGAACATCCCACGCTCCTTAAATAAGCTATTGACGTTGTTTATAGTCCTCTACCATAGAGATGAACAGAAGTGGTGCTTCTGCTGATTCATAAAGAATGTTGTGTTGGTGTTCTGTGTAGGATGGACATGAGGTAGTGCCTCTTCTGAAAACACTTACGTAGCAGACAAGATTCTGGACTGTTAAAACGGAAAGGTAGTCTATGGGTTTAAAATCACAGAACCACAGAATGGCTTGAACAGGAAAGGGACCTTAAAAACCATCCAGTTCCGGGTTGGAACCCTGCCATGGGTAGGGGCACCCCTTGCTTTGGGAAAATGGCGCATACAGTCTTTTAAAAGTGGCACATAGTGAGATTAGTGTGGTTAATTCTGCATGTTCAAGTTTCATGGTAAGTAAATACCAGTAAAATGAAACTAAATGAAAGAGCATCATTTTCTCTCTATGCTATTGAAAATTCACTGTTGGACAGACCTAGTTCACACTGCCTAATTAAAAAATTAGGGTTAGGGTTCATAGGTTAGGGTCACGAGTCATAATTCATGAAGCATTTTCCACAATGAAAGTTGGGGTTTTTTTCCCAGCACTTATATTTTACTTAAAAATATCTTTTTGGAATTCTTGTTTACAAAAATTGTTAAGAAAATCCTTCTCATGTTGCCCCCTTCCCTTCAGTGAACATTGAACAAATTAAGATTTCCCTCTACATCCTCATTTGGCATTTTATTTGCAGTCCAGTACAGAGCTGTTCCACCAATCCAGCTGAAAATCTTCCCTCTCCTTAATAACTTCACTAGTCCTATTATTATATAGGTATTTTTAGCATGTTTAGACTATGGAGTGTAGCCTGGAGTGAGAAGAAACTGAACATGGATGCAAGGTCTGAATAAGCAAGTGTATGTGACGCTTCAGTAAAACTCTGTCACAGACAAACTGTGTCACCTCAAATCATCTCCATTTTCTTGGGCTCCCACTTCTAGTTAGGGCATTTTCATTTACCCCAGGTGAATTGCAGCAACTTATCACAACCACTTTGAATTTGTATTTCATATTTGTACAGGGCTTTTGTTGCTGGGTTGTTTTGTTTAGGAGTAGGTTTTATTTGTGGTCTGAGGGGGTTTTTGTTTGGTGTCTATTGGGGATTTTTTTTCTTATTCTTCTTCTCCAAACATTGTTAACAGTAAAAATATAATCTCAATAAGGACACCTGACTTGCTGATAACAGTGTATACAGAGAGGGAATTCTCTGCTTTAGGGGCTTGTAGTGTAATTCTCATTCCCTGCCCCTTCCCCTTCCACTGCAGTGGCAGCAGCTGGAATAATCTCACGAAGTTATACACAACTTTCCAAGACCAGTATCCCTGCTACTATCCAAAGGCATTATTTGCAACTTTGATGTTTTGCTCAGGTATGTACAAGTCCTATCCTCACCAGCAATTGTACCTTCTCTTCATACTGCTTTAAATTGTTTAAAAGCTGTCAGGTGTTGAGTGCTTCATTCCATTTCTGAGTCCAGGGCCAGCAGATACTCAGGAAGTGCATGCAGCTATAGCGTGCCTGAGCTGGAATGCTTTGTGACCTACTTCTGTCTCTGAATTCCTCAGGCTGGAAATATGCAGAATTAAACTTTGAAATTTATTTCTTATGGCACTAGAACAAATGCAGTTATTGGATGCCATATACTCAATGAAGTCATTCTACAGTGATGATGAGGATTAAACTGACATGTCTCTACTCACTGCTTCACTTTAGGCATCCTGGTTTCAAGATATGGAGAATTCTAGCACCTATAAAGAAGATTGGTAAGTAATAAGAAGATCTGCAGGGAAAAAGAAGTTTCCCCTGTGTGGTCAGTTACCTTTGCCACGTGATCCAATCTGTAATTCCACAAACTCCATTTCTGACAATTTTTGAATTATTTTTCCATCTGAAATAGATGTGAAAAATAATTTTTGTCTTCGTACCCTTTGTATTTCACACAAATACAGGCTATGTATCTTTTGTAAGACTAAATTTAAATATTGGTTTACAAGACAGGCCATTAATACATTGGTATTAAAAAGCTACATGAATTCAAAGAGAAAAAAGTAACATGCAACTGTCAAATAAAACAACATTACACAACTACACAAAACCTTTCTCAGTGCCCTGAATTAGGTGGACTGACTGAGAGCAATCTTAATATGCAATGAAGGTACTCACAAACTGCAGCTGTGTTCACTGTCTTTAACATACTGTCAGAGCAGTGTTTCTCAAGGTAATGCACCAGAAATTGCTTTACAAACTGAGAAACTAAAACCACTACAGAAATCTAAGGGAATAGTATGAAGTAAATTTTAATATTTTTTCATTAAGTTTTAGCCTGTTTTTAAATTTTAAAAAATGAAGTTGTGGTAATGCCAAATAAATATTTCTTAGCAGTACTTCCTAAAAGATTCGATTAGATTGTTCTTTGATTCCAACACTGCTAGAGCATTGTCCTGCAGAGGGAGATTTATGCTTATGCCCTTTTGGTGGGTTCAGACCTGTGCGTCCCAGAAGCAAAGGGCAATGCGTGTCGTTCAAACCCAAATGGCAGTAAGCGTTGTTTGTAACAAGGTTTATGATGAACACGTTTCATGCAATGGTCAGACCATTACCATGCCCTGCACACCTCATGCCTGCACAGAGACAATGAATGTATTGCGCCCTGGTCAGTCCACAGTTCACACTGTGCACACACCGTGCACTAACACCCCTCTCCTCCCCGACAGCTCACGTCTGTCTTGCTAAAAACAGGTGACAGCAGTGGACAGAAGAAGCTTCTGCCCATGTTGGCTGATGCATAGATTTAAGCAGTGACAACCTGGACAACAGGACAACTCCCAAGGTAATGGCAGCTCTTGACACTTTTTAGGTGGTAGGGTTCTCAATAAAAAGTCATTTAATAGAAAGACAAGCGTGTGCAAGCAATGGAGATTTAAAATAAAAACACTGTGCAAAGAAAGAAAAACACAGCAAATCCATTATCAAGCTACTGTTAACAAGATGAGAACATTTTGTTGCTAAGCAACAAAATAGCTAAGTGATTATTTGTAATGGATTAGCTCTTAGAAAGCTACACTTGACTCTGTATCAGTCAGTTTAATGGTAATCTGAAGACAACCCTCAAAAAACCTGTCTTTAGCACTGGACAACTATTGCATCAAAAACTTCCTTCATAACTGGCACACCTCATTTACATAACCTTGTTTGTCAGCTGAGGAGCTTGTTGAGTCATGTTTGTGAGGAGCTGCCAAGTCGCTGAGCTGGTCCCAGACAGCTGCAGTCGCATTTCCAAAAGCTGCTTGCTCCTGCTGATGCCACACAGTTGTGCTGTTCGTGTTTTCTGCAGTGCTTTGTGCAGTGCATTCACTTCTGACAGAATGAGAGCAAAGACAGAAGACAACAAAACTGCTCGTCATTCAAAAGGCTGAATAGACAATAACTTTCTCATCTGTGCCACCCTGATTCTTTCTGAAGCTTCTCCATAACTGTTAACTCTTCTAAGTTTTCATGAATGGTACTTGCAGTTCTCCCCTGGGGATATCACTGTGTTGCACTGGGCCTTAGCACTCCCCTCTTCAATATTTCCTTGCCAGCTGGATGTGTTCGTGGACCAGAAAAATAAAAAAAGACACCACCCCAGATAAATACTGAATAGATACCTTCAGTTCTTTGTCACGGCACATAGCTGCTGTATGAAGAATGTAACAGTGCACAAAATATGACCTGTCAATTTCACAGGGTGACTGGATAGTTGAGGCTGGCAGGGACCTCCAGGTGTCATCTGGTCCAACCACTGCCCCAGCAGGGCCACCAAGAGCTGTCATTCCCATACAGCTTTTTAGCATCTCCAAGGATGGAGACACCACCACCTCTCTGGGCAATCTGTGCCAGTGCTCGGTCACCCTCACAGGGAAAAGGAGTTTCCTGATGTTCAGTGGGAACCTCCCGTGTTACAGTGCGCACCCATTGCCTCTGGTGCTGTCACTGGGCACCACTAGAAAGAGCCTGGATCCATCCTCCTTGCACCCTCCCTGCAAGTGTTTATGTACATTGGAGAGGTCCCCTGACCCTTCTCTTCTCCACGATGAGCTGCTCCAGTCCCTCTATGGCCTTAGTGACCATTCACTGGACTCTCTCCATTGTGCCCGTGTCCATCTTATCCTGGGGTGCCCAGTGCTGGAGCTAGCACTCCTGGTGTAGCCTTCCCAGTGCTGAGGGGCAGGATCATCTGCCCTGCCCGACTGACAGCACTTCTCGTGGTGCAGCTCAGACACCACTGGCCTTGTCACTGGGACACATCGCTGGCTCATGTTCAGATCGGTGTCCAGCAGGACGCCGATGCCTTTCCTGACAAGCTGCTTTCCAGCTGGGCATTCCCAGCCCCTGCTGGTGCCTGGGGTTGCTCCTCCCCGACAAAGTTGGCTCTTCCCATGCTGAACTGCTTGAGGTTCCTGTCAGTCCCTTTCTCCAGCCTGTCCGGGTCCCTCTGGATGGCACCACGACCCTCTGGTGTATCACCCCCCCTCACAGCTCGGTGCCACCAGCAACCGCGCTGATGGTGCAGCTGCCCCGTCATCCAGAGCGTTAATGGCGATGTGACACAGAATTGGACCCACTACTGATCCTGTAATTTTTTCCTTAAGCTTTAGCTTTTTTTTTTCATGTAATTGTACATGAAGCTGTGGTAATACCAAATAATCATTTCCTGGCACTTCTGAGATGGATCGTTTTTTAATTCTAACAGCGCTAGAGTTCTGAGTGAAGGGCACCACGCGGCGGCTTGGAGGCCTCCAAACACATTTTGCGTCGCCTACCGCCACCCTCTGGGCTCGTGTTTCCCTGGCGCCTGCAGTCCATTGTTCAAGGGCGTGTGCCACGGCGCTTCCGCACAGCCCCACAGCTGCACCGCCCTTCCCGCCGCCATTCCCAGCCCCCGCTCACTCAGCCAGGCACACGCCGCGCGCGCGGCCCCGGAGACGTAGCGCCTCCTCACAGGCTGCGGCGCTTGACAGACAGCCCTGTCGACCAATGGTATCCCGTATCGGGCTGTTGGGGGCCGGCCCTCTCCCCTGCCGTGGCGCGGGGCGGGGCGGGGCGGGGGAGGTGCTGCTGTCATGGCCGCCGCCGCAGGCGCCGCGTCCCCGGCAGACAAGGAGAGGTACTGTGGGCACGGCTTGTTTGGGGTCTGGTCTTTCGTGGGTTCGTTTGTTTACGTGTCATTCAGGGCTCGCAGAGAAGAAAATGCGAGCGGAGCAAGGGCTGGTGGTTTAAATCCCTGTGGAGAAAAGGGTGGTGGTGGTTGGAATCCCTGTGAAACAAAGGGTGGTGGTGACACTTGTCTGGTTGGGAAGTCAGTGAGGAGACTGGAATTGTCGTGCTGAACCCAGTCCTAGTCGGCTCATAAAGACGGCAGTAGCAAAGAGTGGAGAAAACCACTGGAAAGGGGGAGAAAATAGTAGGAGTTGAGGTGATTTGGGCTCGTTTCAGAGGCAGCAAGGAACGTGATCCTTGTCACTCTCTTGTCATTTAGCTAATTGCAATCTGTCTGCACCATAGGTTTTACTCATTTTCCTTATTTTCTTATTTCTCTCAGAGATCCTCATTCAAATCAATGCAGGCCTTCTTCCACCTCTCCTTGGTCTCAACTAGTTGGTTTTTTAGTTGTCTAAGAAGTACAATTGAGGTTCTGTCACGCTGATCCCCTGTATGTGCTTGATGGGTGTAAATCTGCTGAAAAATCTTAAGCAAGTTTCTAAGCACCGTTTTTCAGTGGCTTTTACAAACGTACCCAAATCTGGGTTGATTTATGTGTGAATTAAAATAAACACAGAACTTAGTTAGCTGTTAGTGTAGTAAAACCTTTTCAGGAAACATCCTTTAAGTCTTTTCAGGGAAATGTGTTTGTTCCCTTCCAGGTTGCAAGCTTGCAAGAAATAGGTCCAAAAGTTCTATTTCAGTCTCTTTTTTTTTTTTCCAGGCTGGGTAGTGCCGTCTCTTGTACAAACAGTGCCCTAAAGAGTGGTGCCATGTAGTGTCCATGATAACTCAAAGTGGGATTTTACAGCGTTTTACTAAGCAGTCTAGGGAAAATAAATGGTTGTTCTAAGCTGCTGTGGGAATTTCTGTGTTGTAGCCATGACATTTATTTTTTGTTTTACTAGGAAAATACTGAATAAGCATTAAGGAGTTGATATAGCTTGCTCAAACTCACTGTTTTCTCTTTTTAGATTCATCTGCATTTATCCAGCTTATTTGAATAACAAGAAGACGATAGCCGAAGGAAGAAGGATACCTATAGATAAGGTAATTTTATGGGTGGGAGGGAAATATGATGAGTTTTTTTGCTAGGTAGCAGTGTGTAAAGAGCTGGAAAATATATCTCTCTGGCCTTTCCATTCCCCCATGACAATTAGCTCAGTACCTGGAAATTACAGTGTATTTGAAGGTATTCTAGTGCCAGCATGTGAATTTAGTAGAAGGGCCCTGGGCTGAAGTGTTGGCTTTCATCTGAGCAGCACCTTGGACAAGCAGGTAAAGTAATGAGGAACTTAATGCACTCCACTGCCTACACAAGTAGTTTGCAGAATCTGAAAGCAGTGCAGAAAAGAGTAGCTAGCTAATGATTGGGTTCTGGTGACTGAATATATGAGCCTATACTCTGTGTCCTGTGCATGTGACACACAGATATGGTAGTTATTGTTGCTTCAAATCTGTGCAGAAACAGTTCTTCATCATCTCACTCATTTGTAATAATTTTAGCAAGCAGTTCTGGGAATATAAAGGGCTTTCCTCACTGCTTAGGGTTTGGTTTTTTCTTGATAACAGTTAAAAATAAAATCTTTCTTGAGCATGCAAGTTGCCAATCAAAGGTCTACCTTTGGGAGGAATCTGCTGCCCTGTGGCTAGAAATTTTCTGTTTTTTAACTTCCTCAGTCCTTGCTATAAGTTTGCTGTTGCTGGTACACAGCTTTTGGTATCTCTGTGCATACGATAACTGTTAATTAATTTCAGTTACTTTTCCTAAGCAATTCTTTAACTTGCTCTCCTGTCCTAATTAATTTGGTCTCATCTTTTTCCTGATGTTTCAGCTCTTCTTTTTTTTTTCTTTTAAAATGTTTTGTAGACCGCAGCAGCACTGACAGATCACTTCTACACTAGATTTGTCACTACCTTCTCTTTCCCCATCAGCTTTTCCTAGTTACAGAGTATAGAATGGGAAACTGGTAACTATTTTTGTACAGACAGGTCATGGTTGAAAACTAATTAATTTTAACACATTGTTTCAACAGGCTGTTGAAAATCCCACATCTACAGAAATCCAAGATGTGTGTGCAGCAGTAGGATTCAATGTGTTATTAGAGGTAATTAAAAAAAAAGCCCCCACATACAAAAAAACCCCAAATTTGTTATGCTGTTATGCGTCTCTGTTCTTTCATTATGTCTTTTTTTATAACTTGCAGTCGAGAAGTTTTGCTAGTAGCTTTGCTTGCTTTGAATGATAACTGACCATAATCGTGAAGTAAATGTTGGAAAACTGATGCAAGTCAGGAATACCTCAGATCTCTCAGACAATGTCACTTTTAAGCTTATAAAAAGATTACTTCCGTTTTACCATCCTTCTTAGAAGACTGTCCTGGATGCTTAAAAGTGTGTCGGAATAACAGCTATTTTTGCAAGCTGCAACTCTGCAAATCAAGCCTTTGAAAAGAAATGTTTTTAATGAAAGATGATGACCTCTGCAAGAATCTTGTATAGGAATAGGATTCTGATAGTTGGAATATTCACAGTCCTTTGGAGTTACGTTTCAGCCAAAGAAGGTTAGCTTTTTGTTGCAGTAACATGCTTGCTCTTTAAATAGTTCGTTGGTCACTTTTTTCTTAGGGAATGAGTCTGGATTTCTAGAGAGGTGGCTTCACCAGAGGTCATTCCTGAAGTAATCATTATTTTAGAATTAGTTATTAATTCAGAACAGTGTTTATTTTTCTAAGAAGAGTATGGGGCCTCATCTAGAAGTGTGACTGGTATCCAAAGACTGGTACAAAATCACTTTGCTTTTCAGAAGTAGTTGGACAGCGCACACCAGCTGCACTGAGAAACCTGTGATGTTTTGTCAAGAATGAAGGCTATAATTAGCCAAAAGCAGTGACTGTGACCTATCACTTGCTGTCCCTAGGTGTCCAGGAGGGTTTGCAGCAGTGGAGATAAAACAAAAACCTGTGCCCCTGTAGTCCAGACTGCTGGGGATGTGAAATGGTCCCTGTAGCAGTTTACTCACGAAATTGCTCAAGTACCAGGAGTTGTTTTTCAGTGCCTCTGAAACGGTTGTGTCTTCCAATGCACATTATAATACATTTCTCCTTTTGTATGACAGAAAAACAAGATGTATCCCAGAGAGTGGAACAGAGACATGCAGTACAGAGGTAGAGTACGAATCCAGCTCAAACAAGATGATGGCAACCCATGTTTACCTCAGTTTCCAACACGTGAGTAGAGTGCCTGGGTTTAGGCACTTCACCTGTTAATAAACCAGAAAGACTTGGTTTATTTTATGTTATCGGCCTGTTTAATTAGTTTTAACAATTATAAATCCTAAAATCCTATGGTTTTACATTAAATCGTATTGCCTGTATATAAGTCAGCAAAATCAAGTTGTGAGCATCGAGTAAAATTTGTAAAATGTTGTTGCCTTTGATTCTGCTGCTTCTGCAGCAGTGTCACTGGAAGAGCTTGTGTGCAACGTTGTGTGATTGCTGTATTGAGCAAAGCGTCTATTCAGTTTTGGGTTACTGCTTTGTTGACATTTAAAACAGAGTGTTTAGTGCTTAAATGACTAAATTCCAACATTTTCTTATGATACATCCATCATCTGAGCATCAGAGTGGATGCCAAATGGATAAAACACAATACCGAGTTCAGCTGAGTTTTCTGCTGGCCATTTATGTAAACTAACAGTGAAGCAGCTGCCCTTAAAAGATTAATAGGAATTATTTATCTTGAATGACAAATAATTTCATCTTTTGCATTTTTTCTGAAGATTAATCCATATGTAAAAGGGAAACAGTATATATCTTAAGGAAAGAGCTAGAAGAGTGTACAGTAGCATAAGAGTGCTGACAGAGGGAGATGATTTAAAACCAGATTCCTGCTGGAAGGCAGCAGTGCCTTTCTAAAAGTGCACGTAGCTTTTGCCTGATTATTCTGTCCGAAGTGTTGTGGGCCAGTAGGAGGTGAAGGGAAAGAGTAGCAGGAAGGATGTAGACACTCTGGGGAGATTGTCAGGTTACGTGGCTTTTCCAGTCTGCTGTGACATTTGTCAGTCCCGCACTTCTGGGTTTTTTCCCCCAAGAATTTTTCACAAGCTGCTTGCTGTACAGGCGAAGGAAGCAGATCTCCTAGGTTTTATATCTGCTCTTAACTTAGTAAGCATGCATTGATCTCTCCCTGTATTTTAGGTAAATCAGTGATGCTGTATGCTGCAGAAACCATTCCGAAACTGAAAACAAGAACTCAAAAGATGGGAGGTAGCGATCAAAGCCTTCAGCAAGGAGAGGGAGGCAAGAAAGGTAAAGGAAAGAAAAAAAAATAAGCTGACATCTGGAATCGTCATTACATCGCAATTTGTTGCAACAAGTGCAAATGGACACCTTGCCGCAACTTCGGAGTGAAGATACGAGCAAGAAATGAAGAGGTGAAGCTGAGTAGAACTGCCTGCTTTTCTCGGAACTGGAATGCATGTAACTGCCTTGCATCTGTGTAACAATAAATCTCTTTTCACGCATAACCTGCAAGTCTGATGTTAGCACCCATGTTAAAAGTGGAAGAACGTAAGCAAATGGGATCGTTGGGAGAATTATTTTTTTCCAAAAGAAGTATGCACCTTTTGAAGTCTGGTTGTCTTAGTAAACCATTTATTTGTGATAGTGAAGCAGTTGTCATAATTCTATGCTATTCTGTATCAGGACAAAATTCTTCACTATGAGGGTAGTGAGGCACAGGTTGTGCAGACAATTTGTGGATGCCCCATCCCTGGAAGTGTTCAAGCCCAGGCTTCATGGGACTTTGAGCAAGCTGGTTATTGTGTTTTCACTTGCCAGCTGGCAACTAAGCACCATCCAGCCCTTCCCTCACTCCCCAGCTGTGATGGGACGTGGGGAAGGATAATCAGGAAAGAAAAAGATTGTGGGTGTAGGTAAGACGAGTTTAATAATTTAAACTAAATAAATTCAATAATGCAAGTGACAGTGATTATAATAAAATATAATTATCATTACAATTTTTTTTTAAGGCGGGGGGGAAATCAAAACAAGTGATGCACAATACAATTACTCCCTACCTACTGACTGATGCCCAGCCCACCCCCAGCAGAGATCAGCACCTCCTGGCCAATTCCACCCTGTTTTTATACTGGATATGCTAATCTATGATATGGTATATCCCTTTGGCCAGCTTGGGTCACCTGTCCTGGCTTCTTGCTACACCTCCTCATTGGTACAGCGTGAGGCACAGGGAAGCCCTGGATTTAATATAAGCACTGTTCATGAACAAGCAGAACACTAATGTGTTACCAGTATTATTCCCACACTGAATCCAAAATACAGCACTAACAGCTGCTGGAAAGAAAATTCACTGGATTGCAGTTGAAATCAGGACAGCAGGCACCCCTTATTCCATATAATTACTGTAACGCCGGGTCCCACTTCCCAAAACCCCATTGCTTTCCTCTCTTTTGGTACATATACACACACACATTCCCTTAAATTATGGACCATCCCTATAAAAGCCCATTGAGATCACTGAGTGTGTGACCTTGGGCTCCATCTGTGAGAACTGTTTTTCAGGCAGGAAAGAGGGTGTGTGGTGTTGGGCTGTTGCATGTGGAAACCAGTTCTGAATCCATCACCTCTGTGTTCATGGTTCCATCAAAGTTCATTCTTCATTAGTGTGGGATCAAAAGGGAGTGGGGGTCAGACCCCGAAATCCAGTGTGGCAACAGACAGGCACCATGGGGTGCCCAATGTGGTGATGGGCATAGGGCCATTGTAGAAGTGATAATTCACAGTGTTACACAGTAATTAATTTAATTCATTGGCTCTTCTGACCCCAATTCAAACCCCTTCGAGACACACGCTGGACTTTTCCATCTTCTTGCAGCACACACAAAGTGCATCCAGGTCCTTGAGCAAAAGCAATCCCAGGGTTGGGTTTACCTTTGCCTGAGGCAGGGATAACCCAGACTCTTCCCCAGCATGTTTTTACTGTTCAGTGCAGGAACTTCATCCCCTTCTACAATATGCAGAATTTTAGATGGGGCTGCACCAGGCCGATGGGCAATCCTTGGGTGTTAACTGGCCAGGTGGCCTTCACTGAACGTGCACCCCAGGGTTTGAAGGCCCCACCACCCACTGCTCTCACTGTGGTCTTTTACCATCCATTGCATCATTTGATCTTTCCAGAGGCTGGTGCATGAGAGGGAATGTGATATTCCCACTCAGTGCCATGTTCTTTGGCCCAAGTATCTATGAGGTTGCTTTGGAAATGAATCCCATTGTCTGACTCAATTATTTCTGGTGTATTGTGTCCCCATAAGACCTGCTTTTCAAGGCCCAGGACAGTGTTTCAGACAGTGGTGTGGCGCAAAGGGTGTTTCCAGCCATCCAGTGGTTGATCCCCTCAGGCTGATCCCTGTGTGAGCACAGGACACTCACCTTGGTGGATTTGGGGGACTGATACACTCAAGCTGCCTGACCATATTGACATTTCAACCATCATCCTCCATACCAGAGGGACTTTGACTGCTTGGCTTAACCACGCTGCATGTTTCACATCCGTGGATAACCTCTGTGATAGTGTCCATGCTCAAGTCCACCCCTTGAACACATGCAGGAAAAGACCCTGCCCATGTTGCCCCATGATTCATTCCAGAGTGATGTTGGATTCTGCAGGAAAGGACTGTCTGTGCTCACACACACATCCCTCCTGCTCTCTTCTCACTATTAGGAAGAGTTGTTGCCTATCAGTGTGAGCAGTATGCAGATTCTCTAAAGCAGAAATGTTTAGGAGAGGAAGTCCTGGGTTCTAAGGCTGTAATTGGCTGTGGTCATACACAATTTTTTTCAGGGGTTGTTTTTCTGCTGATGTAACAGTTTATACAAGCTATCTTTAGAGCGTCTGGCCTACATTTGAGAAGTTAAGTTAGTTAAATGGTATCCCTGTGAGCTGTCAGAATGCCATGGGGTACGAAATGTGGAAACAGATGCTGTATGAAAAGGGTAATTAAGTCTAACTGGACATGGTTAGAGGTTATTAAGGCACATTCACTATATAATAGGGTTAGGGAAGTGCTACAGTTGTGACATGGAGAAAAATACCAGGAGTGGAAGATACACTTGTGATATAAAAGACCATAATTGCCCACAGATTGTTAGGTTCAAATTATTCCTGGAGTTTGCTGAGTGCTGAGTAATTTTTCTGAAACTTTATTTAAAGTAAGAGCTTTGTGAAAATTGATTGGTACAAGGTAACTCATCTTTATGATGTAAACTGAAGGAGGATGACTCCAGCTAAGTTTGATCATGTTATGCTTAACTTTTGTAAATCAGAGCTTTAGACTACATGCAGCCAAAAAATGTGGAGGTTAAGTCTTGTGGGATGTTATTTACCGTGGTCTGAAATTAAATACCTTTAGAAGTGGTCTGACCTGTGTGTGTGAGAAAGATTCTTAGTGGCATTGCTTATCAAACTTTCCTGATCAAAGAACCCAAAATAGTAAAGCTATTTTAAAGTCTAGGTAGGTCTTGCAAACAAAGACTAGGAAAGATTCCTAAAAAGGGTAATATTGAGTTCAGATATATAAAACTGTAAATTAGTCAATCTAACAAAGAATGCTTTGTGGGTATTTTGGGTAAAGCTCACTTCATTTTTTTTAAAGCCCTACTAGGAAATCAGATGACCACTACCAAGAGGAAGTTGAAGACTGAGTTTCCTAACACCTGCCTACTTGTTCTTCCATCTTTAAATGGACTGTTTTGCTTTTTATGATTTCTGGCTTTAGACTAAGTACATGTGAACAATATTTGTTCTTAATGAGGCAGCACAAAGTTAAACACAACTCCCCTTTTCCTCATAGAGTTAAACCAGACTTTCATTTCTGTGTTGCCTCATTTTAATAAACTGGGTTCCTTAGAGGATTAAAAACAAGCAGGTCAAGACCACCTCAGTTCCTCCTCGGTCAACTGATCATGCCTCATTTTTCTGGGAACAGGCAGATGCTTATGGACCATTGTGGGACAGGGGGTGGAGACAAGGCTTCCGTAAAAATACAGCAATACTGCAATTTCTAGTTTCAATGCCATGAATAAAAATTTTTAATTATTATTTTATTTTTGCGGGGGAAACTGGGTGACAATGAATGTCCTTTTATTCCACCTGCCTTGCTTTTACACTTTTCTGAGAGGATTTACTTATGCAGCATCATTGCTACAAAGACACTGTGGTTCGTGGTTTCCTGTAGGTGGCAACAGTAACAAAGGAAGGCATGCCTCCATGAGCGGGAACTTACGCATCCAGGACAGGAAGAATATGGATATTGAACTAGTGTCCCGGTCTAGCTCTTTAAAAGTACATGTCTGTTATTTCCCTATACAGTTTTCTGGGTACCTAAACAAAGATTAAACATTTGAAATGGACATATGAGCTCAAAATCCTTTTAACAATCCTATAACAATTCTGTCAGGAATGGATGGTAACGCTGACGTTGAGCATCAGGGAGGTGTGATGAAACAGGCAATCAATAACAGAATGACTAAAAATGAGAATTCAGCACTATTGAGATAGGTGGTTTATTCTTTCAGATTATAGCATGTAGCTGCTATAGCAGAAGAACAACCATAATTACTCAATTCTTAATGTAAAGAGAGGGAGCTTTAAAAGGTTGTTTTGAAATGTGTTTTAACTTGGGAAGTGACTACATGTCGTTGTCAGCCTTTAGACATGAAGTAAATCAAAGATCAACTCTGCAAAAAACAGCTGGTCCAGAAAAACTTGCCTGTGTGTACATCCTGTTCCTTGTGTGTGTTTGAGAGAGCCTTTTAGCCAGAACTCCCTTTTGGGGCACATATACCTGTGGGATATTTGTATATGCTCTACTTGGGAGCATGAGAGAGGATGTGGCTCCCTTGATTCCTTCTCTGGAGCTGCAGATGTAGCTAGAGCTACACATGCAGTGAAATGGAATGGGATGGAATGGAATGGAATGGAATGGAATGGAATGGAATGGAATGGAATGGGATGTACTATTTCAGTTGGAAGGGACCAAAAATTATCATCCAATCCAAGTGCCTGACCACTTCAAGACTGACCAACAGTTAAAGCACACTATTAAGGGTATTGTCCCAATGCCTCTTAACACTGACAGGCTCAGGGCATTGACCACTCTCTCTGGGAAGCCTGTTCCAGAGTCTGACCACCCTCCTGGTAAAGAAATGCTTCCCAATGTCAGATCTGAACTTCCCCTGGCACAGCTTCGAACGATTCCCACAGGTTCTGTCACTGTACTCCAGTTATTTAACTTCTTCCTGTGACAGACTGGCCTTTGTGGGGTTATTTTCTCTCTTAGTATAACAGATACCTTTTTCAAATGGGTTCTTTTCCCCTAAATAAAAAGATAATCAATTATAACTATTAAATAATTATATTTGTTATTATAGAATAATTAATAATAATAATAATAAATAATTAAGTACCCCTTGCCATAGTGGCTGTGTAAGGGAGGTGGGAAGAAACAGACAAGTCTTTGGTAGTTTGGGACCTGGGAAAGAGCAGAGGACACTCCGGGTAGGAACTGAGTAGCCTGAATCATAGTGCTATTTCCTCTGAAACAGCACGTATGCCTCTTTTCATCTGTCAGGCCTTGGGGGTTCTTTGGGGTCTAGTTTTTTGGGTTTTGTCTGTTTGCTTTTCAAGTAGCAGAACTTAGACATGTCTAATTGAAGTCTTTAAGTATTCTTCTCCTGCAAAGATGCAGTAATACAAAATAAAAAGTTTTGTGGAATTCCGTAACCTCAGCAAAGGTGTCAACTACATCACATTCCAAAGTATGCTAAATTCAAAGTTCATCTTCAATTATTTTTACCTGATTAGTTCATGAGTTCATGTGGTCATCTGAAGATTTTTTGCTCTAGAATCTCTTAATGGTTTATGTACCAGTAGGAAACATATTATTCAAAAAGTTATGACAACGTGGTTGTACAACTGAGGACCTCCTTAGTAGCCCTGGGTTGTCATTCCTCAAGTACTGTTTCATTCCATCACGCCGGATTAGAAGTTCTCTAGAAGACAAGACTGATATTCATCATATTTGTCAGGTGCCCTTCACAGAAAACATTGAGAGTCTCTCATGACCTACAAGGATTTGTGGTTTTGTTTTTTAAAACTCCATTCTTCCTCCTTTGCATAAGGAAACTACTGCTTATGGAATTTGAAATGGGAGTGAAAGGTGACTAAGGCATTAGTCATAATAATTTTAGTTGATTCTCAGATTATTTAGAAAGAGTTGGCAAGACTGAAGTACAAACTCAAGAAACTTTATTTGTCAAATTAAAAGTAGTTAGGGTTTGACCTGACAAATACTAGTCACACCTTCCACTACTTACAAGAATTTCTATGCTTTGTTAATTGTTTTGCTCTGGTTTGAAAAGTTTTCATTATTTTAACACTAGTGGTGATGTTATCATTCTGGGGGAGGTTATGTTTTCCTGAATTTATTTTCCTTTTTGCTGAGTTTGGAAAGGAGCCAGATAAAGCAGATGAAATGTTCTATAAACAGTGGCAACAGAAGTCTTAAGTAAGTGTAACACCACTGCCAATAACTATTCAGCATTGTTTGTTGAGGTCATTTACAGAACACCAGGAAACCCATGGGAGAGAAAAAACTTCAAAATCCGTGTAGTTTTTCCTCTCAATGTTTCTAGAGAACACTAAACCTTGATGATTCCTCAGGTAAGCCAGGCTATGAAGCCTAGAAAGATGCTCATGGTGCTCACTGTTGGGAAGAGATCTGCATTCCAAACTCTTCTCTAAGGGCCTGATGCTCTAAATCTGCTTGGCTGCACCCTCAGACTGTCATGAAGCAGAGGCACTTCCTTTGGGCTTTGAGAGGTTTCTACTGGTTCCACAGTAATGAAGTTTGGGGGGAGAAAAAAAGTGAATACCCTGTAAAGAGCTTCCTAGAGTAGCCAAGTTTTCACTGCTGAGGTATAAGGTTCTTAAGAAATACTGAGGCATCATACCAGTCCCGTAAGAATCTCTTTATTTGTGTCTATTTTTATTTAGCACATTACAACTTCAGCAAAGACATGGAGCAGATGTGTGTACCAACATTTGCACATAAATGTTGTGAAGACACAAAGAAAAGCACTGATCTGCGGGGCCAGCCCAGTGGAGTTACTTGCAGGAAAGGATAACTTGCTGCAGAAATTCAGTCATTTCTACTTGCAACAAGGCAAAAAACCAAGGTCAACTTCTGTTAACAACAGACTGTGGTTCTAATTCAAGTAGAAATCTGACAAAAGAGCACTGATTGTATGTGCTGGTAATATCAAGTTGTAAAGACAAGAAGTTGATTTAAAGCCTTTCAAGTTTTGGGAGAGATGCAAGGGACTGTTTTAACACTTGTCTAACATCTACCTAGAATGTTTTATCCCCATTAATAACAGTGGAAAAACAGTTGAGTAGCAGAAGAAATGAAAAGTAAATCCTGTCTCTACTACAGACATTAATAGGCTTATAAAGTCTAAAATTTACCATAGGCTTTTAGATAAGTAAATTATGTAGTGCTTAGCACTGAAATCAAATAGTCTATTCAGAATCTTCATTTATTTTTATCTAGTTACTTCTAATCTCAAGAAGTGAAACTAAACGACAGTGGCCACATGAGTGCTTTACATACAGCTGATAGAGTTTAAAATACAGGACTAAGATTTAGTAAGGCTTACAAAAAAGTCCAGTGGGTTTACAACAGAAGAAGTTAAGACAAAAAATTAAACCAATTAAATGGTGACTCACTTCAAACTTTTTACTTGCTCACAATCTAGAACTTTGCTGTAAACTTCATCTTCTTCAGCATATCCCCTCCTAACAAAAAGTTGTCATGGAATGAGTAGCTGTGAAATTTCGTGGTTTTTCTTCAAATGACAAACTGCATGCTGTCCTACAGAACACGAGGTACAACAGGCCTCGTATTTCCCTCTCCAAGTTGCCAGCCCTAAGGGCTATGTTTTCCAGCTTAAAGCTTAAAATGCTTTCTCTTAAGACACTTTAACATCCCCTCTTATAAAACATATCTCTCCAGGTTAAAACCGACCTGCTCAGTTGCACTGTGTGCTTCTCTCTTTTGCAGTTCTTGCATCTGAAAATTTACAATGAATGTTTATACAACAATTTGTTGCAGAAAGCCAGAAGTCCTCAAAGTTTCATTTTAAGATTAAGTCTTTGGGATTCAAGATTGTGGGCTGGAAATAATTTTTTATCCAATCAAAAGCTTCCTTTCTGCACATTCTGTGAGCTCAGAACTGCCATACCATTACTCTAGGCTTTACAGAAACGTCAGCATGGAGACGAAAACAGGAAAATTTCAGTAATTAATGCTTAATTAATTCATGTAATTATTTCTGTTGAAAATACTGCAGTGTCAAAGAGTACCGATGCAAATCTAAAAAAAATATGTATTCTTTTACATTGATTGTAAAAAATTAGTTTATTCTCTCAGCAACTTTGGTTGCACTCTTACTGATCGGTCAGGAATATATCAAGTAACAACAAGAGCATCTCCACTCAGGAAGTTTAAGTGCTCACACAAAGTTGTTCTTAGTATAGTCAGAAGAGATTGCAGATTTTTATGAGCAGAAAAAGCTCATGGGAGCTGTAGTCTGTCCCATTAATGATGTAGTTCTGAGGACTGACATCCAAGGCAGTCGCTACTTTAAAAGGAATTCAGGAAGAAGTGTTTGTAATGGTATCAGTCCTTAGCAAAAGGTGGCTTGTGCTTTTGAGTGCGATCTTAAAAAGCACTCTATTAACAATTTTGGATAACACCTTGTTTTAGCAAGAATAGGGAAGAAGTTCTACTTTAGTCATGTTGTGTTAATCTTGTGCGATTTAATGCATCCATTTCTAGCAAATTACTTCAGGCCAATATAAGCTTGATCACTCCAAGGAAGTTATTCTTTCCTATATTTAGTATCTATCCATTTAAGAATACACACACTGTACCAAATACTGTGTTACAACAAAACATGCAACAGTGAATAATCTCTATATTCAGGTGCCCAGAACACGTAATTTCACAATTTACAGCTCTACTGGTGGGGAATACATCCATTATGCCATCTCTCACAATAATTCCCTGTATATTCAAGATCCATTCAAATTTTTCCCTGTAAAATAGCTTTGTGCTACCATATGCACCACAATCAAAGTGTTAAGAGTAATTTCATAGACAAAGAGACAACTAAAGTGCAGAGCCTGAGGGATATATACGTTTTATTTATATTACTGCAGAGATTACTGAAAGACTTCTGCATGAAGATGAATAAAATATTTTCATTTAGCTTCAGAGGCTGCCCACTGCATTGCTTTTAAATAAAAATGCATACTCTCTATCAGTCACAGCAAAGTAGTAAGTAAACTTACAGCACATTCCTTTAATATATCAAAATGTTTCCAAGGCAATATTATTGAACTTATACCACAGTCCCCAGTAACATCAAGCTGCACAAAGGAGGCGGTAGGGAAACTTATCCAGTTTAAGTGCTCTTCTTTTCCTCACCCAGCAAGTTCACTGTTGCTTTCTTGGCTGCAGGAAAATAAAATCAAGTTTAGTCATAGGCCTACAGTCAAAATGTGTTATCCAGCATTCTTGAGCTGCATACAAAAATTTTTCTTTTTACTCACAAGGGAAAGAACACAGAAGAAAATCATAGCTTTTGTACACACATACACATAGACACATCAATAAAACTGATAATGAGAAGATTTAAAAATCTAGCAAGAAGCAGTACATTAAATATTAAAGATTGACTATATAGGTATAAAATATATATATACATATAACTATGGTATTGTTAAAGCAGGGGTGGTTTGCAGCAAGAAATATACCATAATGATAAAACAGGCTTGGAATAATGCTAATATTTGTGTGCACATGTATATGTGTGTGCATGGTTTCTTAAAACTAATGCCTGGAGTTTTTTATTGTTGTTTTTTGGGGGGGTTGTTTGTTTGTTTGGTTTGTTTGTTTTTTGGTTGTGGTTTTTTTGGTAGAAATCTTTATATATAAAAATAGGAAAAAGAAAGAATAAGTGATGAAATGAGGACAGGAAAATCCCATGTGCAACATGGAAGGACATTAGTTAAGATATATGCCTAACAATAAAGACTCAGGAAGAGTCTTGCAGCAAAATTTCCAAGAATAGTTGAGAAAAGCAGATCTTTTAAGCAGACAGGAGAACTGCTGGAGTTGGTATGATGAAATAAGATTGCATGCATTGTTTGGTGGAAAGAAGAATTAAGATGCTTTGAAATAGCATGTAGATAAAAAGCCTTTCAAATGAAACTTAAATAAACCTTTATTTTAGCTACTTAATACACTTCCTTCTCTTATTAATAAAATCATAATCAGATATTTTAGAGTACAAGGGTTCACTATAGAATGCAAGGAAATAAAAGAAAAACCTTAAGCAATCTACAGTCTGTGATAATGCACAAAAATAAAATGTAGTAGTTCCTTTAAGAGTGAGGAATCCTTTGACCTCCAGAGGAAGGAAAACTACAAAAACATATAGATGGGAAAACTGCACTTCCCATGTTGCTGTTTATTGCTGTTAATTGCTTTACTGCACAACTGGGAGCCCCTCTATACTAGAAGGGAGTATTCGAGGGAGTATTTTAGGAGATATGAGGATGCACTGAAACAATAACTGCATTTATGAAAGGAATGTCTGGAGCTGCCTCTAAAGAGAATGTTTTTAGTGATGTGTGTGGTGGGAAGATTTGCAAACTATACAATTTCTTCCACTCACTCTAGCCTAACTGCAATTCTAGGAAGCAAGATCCACTGCAACCCCCATTTTCCAAATTTAACTTCTCCATCATAATTTACATTGTCTTCTTACAACTTATTTTTGTTTCCTCCAAGTGATGAATACTAAGTGCAATAATAACAGCTCCCCAGTGAAAATCCCCCTACTTAATGTGACCAGTGAACGGCCTTTTGCTCACCCTCTTTAGTGATGGTGTCTGCAGTCTCTGCAGCCTTGTCTTTCAGGTCCTGCACAACGCTGTCCAGCTGGGCCTCGTGCTTCAGGAAGAAAGGACGTATAATCCGGTGGTAGAGAAACTCTGCGCCGTTGGAAGGGCTTGGAGCCATGCACCACAGCAGGAAGCCACACTGTGAGAACAAGAACATCAGCCTAAGTGGAAGGAATCATGAGTAGGAGACAAGGTGCCTTTCCTAAGTGCCACAGAACTGAGCACATTTAGAACACTGAGTCATCCCCTGTGTGGTCAGGGTTCAATGAGGGCGCACACCAGGACAGCTACACAGAGTGAATATTTATACTGGAATAATTTCATGGACAGGATAAGGATAAAGGAGGAGGACTGCAGCAGTAAATATAATCAGGTGTTAGGTTGATCAAGATTACATGTTGGTTATTTCCCCTTTAAGGTAGAACTATAAAACCTGGTTATGCAAACATCAGTCTCTCTCAATATTCCTAAAACATATAGCAAAGGCCTGACTAAAGGTCTAAGTCTCTACATGACTTCAATTCAGCCAAAACACATCCCTGTCCTCTCAGCCTCCCTGCTCTGAAAACACAGTGGGGAAAAGAATAGGGTTGTGTGCACCCCAAAAGTAAAGTGACAAGGAGGAGAGATAAACCAAGCTACACACAGTGCACAAACAAGGGAAATGCTTCTGGATTACCGTTTAGGTATGGCTTTTAGAGCACCATCTGCTCTCTAGAAAAATCAAAGACCACAGTGTGGGGTCACGTTTCTGCATCATACGAAAGGGGATTGGAAAGGCAGTTATTACATGTACTACAAATCCCTGTCTTTACTACTGAAGCACTTTAATTTGGCTTCAGTTTCACTGCCATACACCACACAAAGACAGTAATGCAGAGCAAGATGAAACATTTAAGGGACAGGGAGTGCCATAACTAAATTCACTTGAGCTATGAAAATATATATAAAATTATTTTACAGGATAAAACTGCAACAAAATGAAGTACATTTTCTCAGCATTTGTACAGTTCTTTCTGTACACCATATTCCATGTCAAAAACCTCTCCAGAAAATGAAGGCATTAACAGCTTTTCTCAGACTACCCTTTCCTGAAACACAAAACAAAACCACCCCAGCCTCAGTCAAAACATGCTTTGTTTTCATGTTAGACAGGATTCCATGTCTGAGGATTTCCACACATTTCTGGGCAGAATGGAAACAAAACACACAGTCTTCTCCAAGCAAGCCTTCGAAATATTTGGAATATGTCCCCTCTGTTCTTTCCCAATAAGGTGTATTGAGACTGGATGTTCTGCAGGTTCTGCTCTTCACCTCTGTAAAATTCTGGCTTTGTCTTCTCTGCAGTACAATTTACCATCCTTTTGGGTAAGCATTAAGCGTTCTTTAAACTATTTGATCATGGTGTCAAAACAGAATGACTTAAAAGGAGCATTTGCCCAGAAGACAAAGAAAGGTTTTTTAAAGTAAAGTGTTCACCAGAGAGATTGGCCCACCAGGAACATTCCAATGAATTAAAACAAATAATTCAACAGGCAATACAATCTGGCACCAGTAAGTAGCAACTAATGAATTATTAAGTATGGTCAGAGAAAATAAAGGCAAAAAGTGCCTTTATCAATATAAATATCTATTTTCAAAAGCCTCAATTATTTGGAACTTAATATAACAGAAAGAATACATGGTGCTATCTTATGTTGATACCTTTCATTAAAAGCTGAAAAGTACACTGAATTTATTTCCTGTTCAAGAATATATGATCAGTTACGGAGAGTTATTCAACTTCTCCCAATACACAAAATAGGTAGTTCTCCTTTGTTTTAGAAAATCCCTCAGATGTGAGTCCAACTTCCTCTGATACTAAAAGAAATTGAAATTTCCCCTTCCCCACCTAAGAAAAAAATTAGTAATTTTGATTTGACAGCTTTGTCCCAGTCTAGCCAAGAAAAAAAATTATAGATTTGTTCTCAAATACCTATTACTTTTGAATTGTACTGAAAAAGATGTTCATATGCATTTTCTACTGGACATGCAGCAAAGTTGAGATTCTCATTCTTTTCAAAGCTTGAGAATGTTAGGCTGCTGACTTAGTTTATTTTTCCCTTGTCTCTCATGAAACCAAACCAGCATAGGCTATTGCAAATAAAGAGGGTTGTAAGAAGGTCCAGCAAGCTCAGAGTGGTTAAATAGTTAATCGTAAAAAAAAAAAAAAAAAAAAAAAAAAAAAAAACCCAAAAACACAAAAAAAAAAAAAAAAAAAAAAAAAAACAAAAAAAAACCAAAAACAACAAAAAAAAAAAAAAAAAAAAAAAAAAAAAACCAAAAAACCCAACAACAACAACAACAACAACAACAACAACAAAAAAACCAAAAAAAAAAAACCCACAAAAAAACCCCCCACCAAAATATATTCTTTTCAACCCTCCAGACCAGACAGAGGAGGCAGGGGAATTCACCTGAGCTCAGTCTGACTCACTTGGACCTGCTCCTAGCAGCTGTTTTTGCCCTGGCAGCACCAGTTTTGTTCAGAAATAGCATTACGGTATTTCAAAGGCAGAGCCATTAGTGGAGTAAGGAGTCTCTCTCATTCCCACCACCACGAATACTCATAGGATGATAAACTCTGCTACTTCTACTGGCTACTGTTCTCTAATATCTGAATGAAACAGAAATCTTTAGATCTTGAACAGAAGTATTTAAAAACAAATAATATGCACATGAAATTATGAGTTGCATGCACATCCTGTGCTTCAGAGATAAAAAAACCCCAAACAGATAAATAAGAAGTGGGCATTACCAAAAAAAAGGTCCACAAAATCCAAGAAATGCCATGTGGAGAACAGAAGTATATACAAACATTGTAACATATTTAAAGGAGTTCTTCAACGTGCCTTTCTCCCACCTATAAAATCTATTAGTCTGCTGAAAACTTTAATGTCACAGAGTCTAAACTCTGGACTCTGGGGACTCTGGGAGCAGCTGTGCCCAATGTCTCAGCCATGCAGTTGAAGGTGTTTCAAAATACTGAGCAACTAAAACTCAGTCTGGAGTGGAAGCTACAAGCTGTATCAAATAGATGTGACTATGCAAATTTAGCACATTTTGAAAATGAAAGCAAGCTCGAAATTTTCATGGATGATGTATCTGGGCTTCCACTTCCTAAAAGAGGTACGGAGACATCATAACTACCCCACAAGAGGTTTTAGTTCACGGATGGAATGAAGCGTGACAGCTGCCTAATTCCTCCTTCTCCCCCTATGGAATAACTTCCATCCATTCAGCAACGCTTTCTGATTCTCAGCCAACACCTGTCTGCCTTTGTACAACAAAAGGAAACCTCTCCTACCAACCTCTACTGAGAGCAAACACTTGACTTCTATGTGCCTTCTGCAGCTGTTGTAGAAAGATGTGTATTGACATTACTCCTTGTGTTTGCTTTTGCAGAACTGAGAAAAGTGCCCTTCCCTTGATTCCAACACCACATGTAACTGTGGCACTCCTGATAGCAGAGTATCAGAGCCATTTGAGGCCTTTATTTGCAAAGTCAACCTGAATTTCAATCGTGTGCTCCTCAGAAGGAGAGCTGTGGTGGCATGAAGAAACCATTGCCACATCTTTTTCCACCAAGAATTTAGAAAAGAAGCTCTGAAAATACACTGTATGAATTCAGAATTGTGAGTATATGCCACTGCAGATGATGGGTTAAAGTCATAATTCTACTGAACTACAAGGTATCCAAATGATAGTCACAGCTGAGACCTGTTAAAGACTGCAAAGGAAAAATGCAGAGGTGTAAACCAACCACCACAGTCAATTTCTGCACATGAACCAAATCATTGCTGGTAGTCAAATCACGTTAAAAAATGCACATAAGCGACCATCCCCTCTGATACCCACCAATTCCTCTCAGGAAACTGAGCTTAATTAAATATTAAACCTGTAGGACTCAAACTATTCTTGTGTTCCAATTTCCTTCTTTGCTCCAATAGCATAGATGTTACTACCTCCAACAGCCTTCGTGATTTTGCTCTCCACTTTTACTAATGCACTTAAAGCAAAAATAGAGGCACTCTGTGGGGTTTACCATGCCTGTCATTTGTCCAAATTTACCTGAACACCAAGAAAAAGAACTCTTTGGGGCTTTTTTTATGGGACAGTTACACTGTCTTTTTTTTTCCTAAAACACAGCAGACCTTTCCCTTCCACCCATCCCAACTTCCCCTCTTGCTTCACAAAACCATCAGCTGTAAACAGATCACTTCCACAGTACTAAATTACACATAACCTGCATCTAAAAAACAGGTGCGACCCTGGAATGACTCCAGGGAATGTTGTCATCTATCCATTCTTGGAGACATTAGACCAGTTATATCAAAGGTCTCATTTTAGGAGAGGGGTCACATGAACTAACATACCTTTAACATGTAGTAGAAAGGGAACCAGGACAGAAAGATGTCAGAGAAGAATTCAGCTATGCTGAAAATGCCATACACAACCCAGTAAGTCAGCCACTGTGTGTCATCATCTTTATTGGGACTTTCAATGGCCTTGATTCTGCAAGGAAAACAAATCAAGTGAGCAGAACAGCAGCATCAGTCTCATCTATAATGATTAAGTTTTTATGACTCAGATTTGTCATTATATGTGAATCTTCATAATTGAATTACCCCAAGAAAACTAATTAATATTTATCATACAGACAGTGTGTCAAGATCTTTGAACAGCAAAGCTTTGAACACTTCAAAGCTAAAAGATTCTCAAGCTATTTCTAGCTCTGTGATTACAAGGAGGAAAAAAAACCCAAACAAAACCAGTGAGCATTCTGACCTTGTTCACGAAACATTTTGAGGGACAAGAAAGGGAGGGGATAATCTTTGGCCACAGTTCCAGTTCTGGAGGCATTGTGGTAATCCTGACCAGAAGGCTACTATGCATCAGAGCATTACTGATCCACATAACAGATAACCTGAGTGAGCCCAGTCTTGTGAGGCACAAGATACCAGTGATCACAGCACCCGCCCGGCCTTGCCTACAACCAACAGCGACCATCCTCCTTCTCTGGCCATCAGAAAGGAATGATGAACAGAGTTGTTGTCTTGGATGAAAAATCCTACAACACCTTAAGTTATCAAAATGGGGTAACCTTGCCTTCAGACAAGGCCTGCACAGCGTGCTACGTGTGGATCAGAAATTCATTCAGTGCTGCACAGCTTGGGGTTCCCAGCACCACCAGGGGTATAAGACTGTCTGTACTATTCTCTGGTTTTTTTACACAGTTAGCTCTAATAAATAGCATTTTAAGTGTACTCATATATACATGCACTAGATTCCTCTTTGAAAAGGTAAACTTATCTATAAGATTTGCTCTAAGAAGCACTTGGTCGACATAAGCAGAGGGGATTCATATCCATATGCTGAAGAATATGTATCTGCATCACCCACTGTATTACTCTATAAATTAATTCCTACAGGACTTGCAAAGTCTGATGTAGACTAAAGTATTAAGAACAAGGTGAAACAACCTCTACTAAAGTATTGGGCTTTCTGCATAATGATTAATGGGCTTTTGATGGGCTTTTGTTCTCCGTCTGCTATGAGAATGCAGTTCAAGTTTATACAGTTCTAAAAGTCAAAACCTAAAAGATGCTCATGTGCTCTTTCAGTAAAAGTAGTGGAGTGGAGTTTCCGGAGCCATTAAATTCCAGATTACCACTGTAAGAAGTTTTAAAAGAAAATGCTAGAAAATCTAAGCCTGATAATTTCCAGCTTAAGAGTGTTAGAAAGCATTTGCCCTCTCCACTCATGCTGGAGGATCAAAATCTGTAAGACTCAGGTTAATGAATTTAGTTTAAATTCTTCTATCACTTATTCCTTTAATATCAGCTATATTGTTTCTGAAGCAGCATGTGTGAGATGTATTAGAGATGCCACGTTTTCTTTTAGTTCCACAGAAAAGGCAGAGTTAGGGAGGGTTACAAGACAGAAATCAAAGAGTTGGCTGTAAGTCCATTTCCTGGTCTGTGAAGGAAACGCTGTGGATTCCGTCACTTCCTAGTTCTGTAAGTCACAGGGAAGCAGGGGGAGTTGGGGGAAATAATTCCTGTGACATGCCATATGTTTTAGCAAAAGCACTGGCAAACCCACCACATGCAGAAAGAGCTGGCATAGCTGCTGGATTGAATTACTTTGACATGCAATACAAGGATCTGATACTTAATTCATGCATTATTTCTACTGGAGTTTGAGGCTGGCCAGCAGTGTCCTGCAGTGGGAAAAGCAGCAGCCCTTGCCATACCCCATCAATAGGGGGATCCTGCTGAGGCACAGCACCAGCACAACTAGAAGAACAGGTTTTCCACAGGCTGGCAACAGCAGGTCTAATTCCTGCTGTTCCTAACAACACAGGCAGCCCTAGTCCAAGCAGTCTGCTCAAAAGCAGTGACAACTCCAGCTGCTCCTGCTCCCACTGTAAACCACATCTTTCCTATGCTCACACCTCTGAAGTATTCTGGTGAGACCAGGTAAGGGGGCTGTACAAAAACAGCCCCTGAACACCACAGGAGCTAAGGAAGAAGGCCATAGAGCTATTTTTAATGTGTGAAACTTGCACTCCTGGAAGGAATGAAAAAAGTACACCTTACTAGTAGGGATGTTAGAGTGGTGGACAAATGGAGCAGAGAAAGGAACCAATTGAAAAGTTTCTCACTGTTAAGGAAAACTTGCTGTGGAGGCTCACCATGTGAATTTCTTTAGTTCTGCTGACAATTTCTCCATTAGAGGCATAGAGGGGAAGGCTTATTTTACCACAATAAGCATCCTAGCTTGGTATTTGTGAGAAAAATTTGCAGTGAAACTGCCAGCAGTCTTGCTGTTTTCCAGTCACCATCTGAAGCCACACATGGATTTAAGGGACCATTGTTTCTTTTTTTTTTTTTTAACATTATAAAGTCATCTCGGTAATCACAAAAATCAGCTTTCATAAAGAAAAAAAAGCCTAGAATCTCCAATGTTGTGGCAAAGGGCAGATGGCATATCACTGTCATGGGCCACGCTCCATTATCTTCTCTCCTCTAGAAACAAATGGCCTTTGAAAGCTCCTAAATGCAGTGCCATGGGTGTGCTCCGTCTGAACGCTCGCCATCTGCTGCTGTAGTTCCTTAGGGGATACATGTACAACACACTTTTATTGTCAGACAGTCACAAGCAGCAGCACTACAAGTGGTCAAAGCCCCGTCTGATTTAGCCAGCTGATGTATGCAGCATTAAATCCACACCTAGCTGCTCTCTTACGCACTATAGGGAACAGTGCATCTCCCCTCCTTCTGCAGTGGTCTGATCTAGGTGGGCAAGTTCAGGGGCAGCCCCCTACCACACCCAGCAGGCAACAGCCACGTCAGCTCAAGCTGCTCCTGCTGGCCATGACTCCAGTCCCAGTCGGGGAGAGAGGGAGGAGGGGAAAAGCAGTATACAGCAGGGCCATCAGTGAATGAAAACTTTAACTGAAGTAAAGGAAAGGCAAGTATTTTATAAATATTCTGCTTTGGAATGGGGAGCATGTCCCTCGGATGAAACAGGGAAATCCAGTATAAAATGTCCCTGTTAAATAAAAGGGCGGCAGTTGCTTCTGTCCCTTGCTACTCACACACTATTTCAATAGTAGTCACAGAAAATAGTACTTGTCCAAGAACAAGCACAGTAAGTTATATGGAATATCTGAACAGAGAGGGTTTTTTTATCCATTTATAACTACACTCTTTTCAACAGGAGAATCACACCCTAATTAAATTTAGTCTTCCAAGTTATTCTACAGGTATTATCCTGGTGTAATGCCCTGTACAATTAAACTTGAAGAGACATCATCAACGCTACTTCAAGCCAAGAACACTTCATTCTTCTCCATGTTAAGTCACCAATCAAGCAGGCTGAAATTCAAAATGCAATCTTCATCAATAAGTGAAAAGTTGCAGACCAAGAGACATTGACACTACATCCTGCTTTAGGATTGCCTTCTTATAATTTATTCCTGTGTTGCAAGAGCAAATAAGTCAGTCTCATTAACACATAATATTAAGATTTTCTAACAAATAAAGGACCATCCAAAGACTATAGCTTCAGATTTTAAAAAATGACACTGTTTTGTCTAATGCTGGTTTGACGAAATTTCATGTTAGTTAAGCATAGGAATTACATATCCCAAAGGATTTTTTATACTGCTTAAATACTAACTGTAGAGGACTTCAAAGAGAGCCTCAAATAACTACTTACAGTAGTTCTGCACCTTGGAGGTAAAAGCAGTCACTAGGAGCAGCTACAGTAGTCTGGATAGTAAAAATCACAGCTCAGTTATTTTAGAAACAGCTGCCCGTCCAAGAGTTAAAATGACCCGCTGTGGGCCAGCACTGTGATGGATGGGGAGCCAAGAAAAACTTTGTTTTCAGCCAGATCTGTCCCCCAGTAACCCTGCTAGCTGGTGGTGCCAAGGGGGAAGAGTGGAGGCTGTCACATTCTGTAGCAGCCCAGGGCTCCCATCCACTGTGTAGCTACAGTATCAGAGCACCGGCTCAGTTTTGACCCTGTTCATCCTAAAATCAAACTGAACCCTAGATCAAGTGTGGTTACTTATCTTGTTACTGATAATAACAGACACTGGTCTAATTTTAGTAAGTTGGCAAGTGGAGTTCTTTCACTTAGAGCATCTGACTCATTTAAAAAAAAAATCAGCTCTTTTCCAAGAAGAGACTGTTGCTTCTCAATTAGCTCTGGCATAACAAATCATTTGTTACAGTAAATTCACACATATAGTACTCACAAGCTAAGTTATGAGCTTGGGGTGGGGGTTTTATTGAGCTGAGTCCAGATGTGGAAAGCAAAAATAAAGAAATGCCAAATTTTATTGCTGTGGTCTCACGTGAAGTGATCACCCTTATCCCTGCAATCCCTCAGGTGTACCTGAGGATTCTTGTATAAATAAAGTTACAAGTTTAAGGCAAAAGATGAACCCTTAAACCCAGTGCTCCTGTTGTAGCTGGGAAAGACTGGACCATTTCATGCATCCTTCCTCCAGTTTTCTGGTCAGTGCTACACAGAGTGAGTAGGCAGGCATATCTGTCACACCCTTACCCAAGTGTAAGTTTGGGTTTTGGTTTTTTTTTTTGCTTGTTTAACTTAAAAACCCATGAAATTACCTATACTTCTATAGAGCTTATGCCTACTGGTCTGCCCCAACTTTTTACACCAGGTTGTAAAATAATTTACTTCTAGCTATGTATCCAGACACCCATGTAGAATCAACACTCCACTGCATCAGAGACTTCCTTAGCTTGGTGCCTCCCTGACACCTCATGTCATTTCAGTGAAACAAGTACCTGTGCACTTGGACTTGCTTTATCATTTTGGCTTCTGCATTTTCCATCCATCAGCTAAAAGCCTTCTGCTTTCCATCTTTCTTCCTCCTCACTGACTGCAACAGCAGAGTCATGCATTTGCAGATATAGAAAAGATCTTCCTGCCAACTGCACTTACACAACTGCTGTGATTTAAGTCTACCAGTTCCCTTCTCTCACAATTTTGTGTATCTGGCAGATGGCAGCAGAAAAACTCATGAAGGATAGCAAGGGAGGGTTTCACTGTCCATGCACAGACAGATATTATTAGAACACCCCAACAAGCTACATGGCAGTAGTACAAAGGGTTCTAAGTGTGTTTTTTAAAAGGAAGTGGAGCAAAATGGCAGCAAAAGGAGCACATGCCATTTTGCCCACCCATGGAGTCCTACAGCCTACATGTTAACTCAGCACAAAGCTGGAATCCTGAAACAAAATGGAAAAAAAAGCAGGAATCCTCTCATTTCACTGCTCTCTGCTCATTCTTGGCCCCCTCTCTCCTGGAACAAGTATTTGTAGGGCTAACCAATGAGTCAGTTCTCCAGTTCTGACTCAGGTCAAAACCAGCTTCCCCAAAACACAATCCCACACATATGTTGGTGCATTTGCTGGGATTAAGATGCGTTAGTGCCTCACTTCAGACTAGACCCATCTGTATAACAAACACCTTTATATTTTTAACCTAAATGTAAAATGTGGAAGTAAAATTAAAAATTTCTTACTGCTATCATAGTATTAGACTCCCTGCACCTAAACACCTGCTTTCTTTAGAAAGAAAAGCACATAATTTGTCCAAACAACTGCTAAGATGGCTTTTAAACATGGCACACTAAAACCTAGAAACCAAAAAGTTAGTATGCTTGCAGGAACTAATTTGGCAGGACATATTAAAAAAAAACAAAAACAAAACACCCTTTTTAGCATCTGAAGCCCCACGAAAAGATTATCAGGCACGAGAGAAAACAGTACACTTGCAGACAGATCTGAAAATTTTCTACTTATGTTTATACTGGGCATTGTGAATCTGGTTACATATGTCAGCTCTCTCAAAACACATTTACAAAGAAGGAGCAGAGCATTACTTCTGAAACTTAGCACATAATGCATCATTTTTCATGAAGGAAAAAAGTAAGCATTCACCTTAAAACTTGTTAGGAGAAAGGAAATTTGCTGCCCTAATTCTCAAGAAATACAGGAACAATTTTACCTTTTCTAAGTAACTGTGCGCAAAGAAAAGCAGTGTTCCTGTTTTAAAGGTACACTGAAAGAGGAAAAGGAACTAGGAGACAGACTCGAGACACCATGACAATATTCAAATTAAAACTTGAATTGAGTGTTTATACTTCTCTGCAATCAATCCAGATTGTTTCCTGCTAGTAAAATGCCACGAGCAACCTTTACATAGTACAATCAGCTGAAGCGAAGCAACAGCATAAAATTAGCCAAAGCAGAGAGAGGCATTATTGTACTATACTGCTTTTCTTCCTTGAAGACACTAGTAATAAGTTCAGACATTTTACTGCCCAAAGCTATTTTCAGCTTTGCAATTTTTAAACCAAGCATGACAGCACTTAAGAAATTTCCAATCCTTTGCACGCATTTCTTAGTCATCAAAGGCTCCCTTCCTGCTCGCACTCTAATTTTTTTGAGGCAGTTAACCACCACTAACTATGGGTGGAGCTACATTTGAACACTCTAGCTCTGGAAAGTTTAGAGAAGCAGTGAAAATGCTGGCAATGGTATTTATGTACTTGCCAACACTCACTTTTTCCATTTCTAGCCTGATTACTGCCTTGTGCAGTTAAAGCTTGCTAGAAGTTTAAAAAGTTGCTTCTATCACCTGTGGTAAACTTTTCAATGCTGGTCTACTGCAACCACAAAAGCCTGTAAATCAAGCATTACATTTCAACTTATTTATTCTTTTTCATCACATAGCACTTCACAGACTTCTAGGGAATGAGACTAGAGATTGTCTGACTTATTGGGAAACAGCCAGAAACTACTGCTTCATTTTGCCTTTGTTAAGAGACTCAGGTGGGCCCTTGCTGTGACATGTCATAGACCTGGATTTATGAGAAGATTTTGTATTGCCAAAGAAGAAACTCCTCCATGTATAAAACCACTAAAGATTTACCCAAGGCAAAGCTGAAGATGAACAAGGGGGAATGAGGAGGGAAACAGCTGTGCCTGCCTGAAGCTGTATCAGGCATTAACCAGGGAGCTGCCCCCTCCCCTGGCACTGGTTTGCACCACAGCGATGAGAAAGCAGGCAGCAGTGCAGCTGCAGCTGCACCACTTCACACCATCTGCTTGGTCTAGCAGCTACAGCCTCCAGCATTTCTCCACTGAAATTCACACCTGCTGCACTGCACACACTGACAGTGAATACAGGGAATGACAGAGACCCAAGAAAATAAACTGCAGAATTATACAAGGCCTGACAAGCAGATATCTGCACAAAACTGTCCTGGTTTCATGTGTGAACAGATTTAAATCTGAGCTGAGGGTCTCTGGGTTTGCTATGACCCCAACATATTTTCTTTAGGAAAGCACAGAGGTGAACAGTTATTAACATGACTAAAGTAACCCAGAACTGAAATCCCAATAAAACAGATTTGGAACATGCCTGAGGGTCACCCACGAGGCAGCCTGTTTGCCGTTTTCAACAATTGTAAGGACAGGAGTTGATGTCCCTTGCAGAGCACAGACATCTGTCCCACTCCTTCATGAGTGCCTTTTCTGCTGACGAGGAGCCTGACCCACTACTTTGTCCCTGGCCACAGCAGGGTGGCTGGAACTACATGACCTTCAAGGTTCCTTTCAACCCAAACCACTGCTTGTTTTTCACTTAAGCAATTCAGTTACTGACAATGGAGCAATGATACACTGACCTACTTCACAAAAGAAGAAAGTAAGTTAACCGAGGAAAAGTAATATGCTTCTTCTCTTTCAGTACCTTTATGAGACATTTCAGGCTTGGGTCCATTGTTGAAACACCTGTGTAAACATCAAACTAACACCCTGTGAAATACATTCCATTTACAGCTCCTGACCTCTTCCAGAAGCCATAGCTTTTGGAGCAAAAGGCATTTGAGGGTGTGTGCAGATGATGAAAACAGCTGAAAACTGTTTTCTGTTCAATGCTAGGAAGTAAATTCACTACTGTCAGTTCATACAGCAAGCTCTTCATCTGCCTTTCCAAGGCGGACGGACCAAACAGCAGAAAGGAATAAACAAACCACTCTGGCTAGTGTTCTTTATGCTTTGGGTCTCTATGCTTTATAAGTGTGGAGGATGGCACTCAGCAGCACCCTGACTACAGTACATGATCCGGAGCAGCAAAAACAAAAGCAGGCAGAGCAAAATGTGGAAAAAATCTACACACCAGATCTGGACTTGGGAGGGGATCGAGCCCACCTGTGCTGACAGCAGGCTGCCAGTGAAAGACACTGGCACGCAGCACACTGCATGCATTTTAAATTAGATTTTCACCTAAGATTATAATTTTCTACTATAAATGTCTTCCAGCATTAAAAAGGCAGCTAAAGGAAAAGCATTACCTGATCATGAACTGGAACAAAAACAGAACTGGCATTGTGCATATTGCTCAGCATGCTTTCTTGTTTAAGTAAAACTTGTAGGCAAGGACAATGCTCCCATTATTTTAAAAAAAAAAAGTAAAAAAACTGAAACACATCACAGTACTAACATCTGGGAGGTAACTTTTCACATTAAGATACATTTAAAACCACATTTCAACATGAAAAAGGGTGGACACTCTCTGAAAAGATTTTTTAAAAAATCGAGATTTGAAAGAAAAAAATTGGTAATGAAACCTTATTATTCATATTTTATTTGCTACTGCCTTGCTACTGCAGTTCTAAGAGTTTGTATTATCAATTTATTCACCATCATTGCATAATGGAAGGTTTAAAATATAATCCCAAAACAGTTTAAAAACAATTTAAAAAATGTAAATAGGATTGTAGAATGTAATTACATAATTTTAAAAGTGACCTAAGTCAGACACAAAATATTGCATAAATGTAATTCCTACATAACCATTTCAATGTTTTGAAAGTTTATAGGATGATATCTCCCTTTTCAGATTTTAATGAAAGAATACCTTTAAAATAAGCTTTTCACTAAAAATTATCGTTTAGGAAACAAAACCTAAGTTTCTTCAGAGTTCCTGCCTTATAATCTCCAAAATTAGTGAACATCAGGAACAGCACTTAGAAAAATGTTGCTTGGTCTTAAGCATCACAACCACAGGATGTTTCAAGAGTCTAAAACCAAATCCATCTCTCACATCTCTGAAAAAAAATAAAAGAACCGACTTTGTATTGCCCAGGAGCCAACTACCGAGAACGTATTTTTTAGAGCTGCTGACTGTATTGAGAGTTACATAAAAGGCAAGCACTGTGTTTCAACAATATAGCAGTCCTGCTGGGAAGGACTTCCATTTCATGAATGTATTAGGTTACACAGAAGGTTTTATTTAGTACGTTTCTGCAGTCTTTTGGAACATACTCGACTGTGGTCCTGCGTAACGGGAAGGGCATTTTGGACTAAAGGGCCATATAATGCACGTGAAAGGTAACAGTTACTTTGTTTTTAACAATATCTAAGGAAGCCTTCCTTTGAAAAAGGAAGTATTTAAAAGTCTTTCACACTCGGGAGGAGTTACAGCGTTTTCCTTTCCTCCCCTCATCAGCGAGGCCAGTTTGGAGTAAACAGCGCTCCTTAATGCACCTCTGTCTCCAGCCCATTACAGTACCCAGTACTCTGTATCAGGCATACGCTGACGATGCACCAGCGCCTTCCTGCCCCCCGCTCAAACCATCAGAGCTTTAACAAACACCCTCAAAGCAGCGATCCTCCCTCCCGTTACCAGCAACCAGTAAGATCCAGCTTCCCGCTGGAGATGACAAAGCTAGGACCCAAAACCAAAGCATAACCCGCTACAGGAACCGGCTATCAAGTGTGGAAACCACCCAGCGTCTCCCATCTGTAACTCCTGACGTAGCACTCGCCAGATGGGAGAAGCCTCGTTCTTCACTTGGCACCTGGCACCTGTACCTGCTAAAGGAAAGGGGTGGGCGGCAAAAACAATGCTTAGGAACACGGTCCCAGAATGCCACCCCTGACAGGCTCGGCACCGGCGCAAGGGATGCGATTTTGCAACAACGTCGGCGAGTGGCACCCGGAACCATCGCGTGGCGAGAGGGGCAAGAAGCGCGACACTCACGAGACGTAGGCGGGGTAGGCGAAGCCGATGATGTTGCAGAGCAGGGACGCGCCGTATCCCACCACCAGGTACACGGCCACGACCCCGAGGATGCCTGAGGAGAGAGGAGAGAGCCGTCAGCGCCCGAGGGAGCGGAACGAGGAGGCGCGGGCAGGGCGCGGCCCCGCGGGGAGCCGGCGCGGCGGCAGCCGGGGCTCACCGGTGGCGATGTAGGTGCGGCTGACGCCGGTCTTGCTCTCGATCCGCTCGAGCACGGCGGTCATGCAGTTCTTCTCGTGTAGGAAGCGGTCGAACCGCTGTCGCATCGCCGCGGCCATGGCGCTGGTGCCGCTCGCTCCGCTTCGCGCCGCAACCCCGCGCTCCCCGCGGCTGAGCGCAGGCGCCGCCCCGGCACCCAGCGCCCGTCCCCGTGGCGCCGCGCCCGGGGGCGGTGGCGAGCGGCGGGGAACCATCTTCCGCCGGCTGCGGGCCCGCTCCGAGCCCGCCCCTGCGCGAAATGGAGGTCTGGGGGTGCGCCCTGCTGGGGCAGACTCGGTCCCCGGTGGTTTTGGGGGGCCCCGGGCACAGGGCCGGGTGCGGCACCGGGCGCGGTGCGCGTAGCCGATGTTCCCCCGCGGCCTCCCGCCCTCCCTGCCCCGCCGGCAGGGACAGATTTTTAATCTTAGACGGGGGGCTAGGGACATAGATCCCTGCAAGGATGGTGCGCTTTGTTCAAGTAATCAGATAGCGAGTCCCCTGTGTCAAAGATGGCAAGGAGAAGGAGCCACGATCGTAGCAGGCTCCAATTCCCTATAACTGCTAGAATTTTCCCCCACCCCCAAATTCAGTGCGTGATACCATCGATTTCAGACACGGTGAGCAAAAGTCAGAAACAGATGGTAGGCATTGACGTGATGTAGAAGAAAGGTTAGGACAATTTACTGCACGACTACCCAAAAGGCTTGTGTGACCACGCCGAGGGCAGCAGCGTCTTGCTGTAACTGTACCCTGGAATTTATGGTGTGTGCAATGTTCTTGCCAACTAAATATAATTTGTTGGCTGTGATGTAGACCTGGAAACCTCCTTGTCTGGGCTGACCCTTCACAGCAACTCCTCTGCATCTGACTCAGCATTACAACCAGTACTGAGTTCTTTATGCCCTCTTCAAATTTGTGTTGCTCCTGAGTTTGCCAGAAAATACTAATTAGTCTTCTTCGGTGTATGTCCTGTCTTAACCTAAAAAAAAAAAATAAAAAATTAAATGTAGACATCACATTGTTCTTTGGAGCGCTCAATATTTTGGGGGAAGGCATCTTGCAAAGAATTTAAATGGAATTCTGAAATACATTTTCTTCTTTCCAGTAACTGTCTTATTAAAGCAGAGGTGAGAAGAGGAGAGAGAATAATATTTAGTCCATAACACTGGTTAAAAAGTTAGTCCTGTAACTTTAACTGGGTTTTTTTGGTGATAAAAGGTTTCAGCTTTTTTTAAATGGAATCAAAAAATAGAGTTAAAAGTGATCTTTGAAAGTTATGTAGTCCAGTCTTCTCACAGTATGGCTAATACTAAAGCTAGATCCTGATGCTCAGGATTTGGACCCCTAATATCTGAAAATGTTGATGGATGGAAATTCTGCAGCCTCCTTGGACAGCTCTTCACTGTGCTTAACTGCAACCACAGAGATCTTTTTCCTCATGTTTGAAATTGAGATGTCCTTTGATGTCACATCTGACTGTTTCATCTTGTCCTTTGCCCTGATTTTTTATACTTCTGAGGAGGATCTAGTTCACTTTAACCTCCAAACAGAGAGCTGAAGGTAGCAATCGATATCCCCACTTAGCCTTCACTTCTGAGAAGAAGCACAACCATCCCAGATCCTTGACCTTCCTCCTATGCCATGTGTTCCAGCCCCCTCCTTTTTCCTTCTTTGTCTGCTGGAGCCATCTGATATGTCTTGGGTTTTACAGAGAATGTGGGGGACTGTTGGGACTGGAATTACATAGCATGATGGGATGCTGATGCTTTCAAATTAATAAACACTATTAACAGTGCCAGGTATCAGTAAGAAAGGGTCCTTAACAAGATCCGTGAGAGATTTAACTCTCGGCAGCAAGCAGAGTAAAATCCTACATTTTAATTTAAAATATAGCAATATTTAAAATGTTAGCAACTTTACTGAGATTCCCTTTTTGTCAAGCATAAAGACATTGCTGTGTAGAAATTCCCATTTTATGAGGATACTTTAATGTTCTGATACTTTAATGTTCTGTTAACCTAAGGGTTAACAGTGAAACAAGGCTAAGCATCACCAAAGGTTGTAGAAAGCAATGTCACTCTCATATTACTTATGGTTATGCTGGGATGTGGAGAAAGTATGGGACCTGCTAATTTCTAAATGAGCAATTCTCAAACTGAAGATTTGCAGACTTGGACCATGGTCTGCAGGAGTGCAAGAAGCCTCATGGAAACAATCTGGTCTTTTGGTTTTTGTTCTCTCTCCCATGTTCACTCTCTTTGCACTTCATGAAGTCCTTCTAAACATTTGGGGGTTTTTCATCATACTTATAAGACTGAAGGACTGAGGAGGAGAGCAGGTAAGACACAAAAGTGTTATAGAAAAGGGAATTTACTAAAAATGTTAAAAGCAACTAAATTCCTGCTGAGTTTTCATAATAACTCAGTCTGCCTTTTTTTTTTATTTAAAACTAAACTATAAAACATGGCATTAATAGCTCCCCCAGCTGATCTGTGCTAGACAAATGTTTTCAGTGCACTACAGTGTGCTCTGTAAACTCTTTATAGCAGTAAGGTGCATAACTGTTTTGTTTAAGATACCTATGTTACAGGGCAAGAGAAAAATGAGTTTTTAGAAGAAAGAAATTGGAAAGTCAAATAGAAATAAAGGTAGGATACTGTACTAAAAAATGACAACAGTCTTCCAGCTCAATGTGGAGAACATGCTGTATTGGGCAGTGCTCTTTCACGTTCCCAGAAAAACCTGAAAATATGAACGGGGAAGGAATATTGTAACCTGAAAGAGCTAGAGAGGAAGGCTAAAGGAGGATTGCATGACCTGCTCAAGGAGCTTCTGCAGGAGAGGAAGAAAACTAGAAAAATGCAGCAGATCTACCCCATGGAGGACTAAGAGGATAAGTGCCTTTCCACCTTGCAAGATTTGAAAGTAGTGGTGTCCTGAACACCAGAACCAAAGCACATGCAGCAGTAGCCCATCCGTCCAGGCTACCCAGCCACTAGCTGTAGGTTACCGTGAAGTACCAGAGCTGACATCTAAAGTCACAGGCTACAGGACACAGCTGGGCTGGGAGAGGAATTGCACCCTTTGACCACATGCAGAATGGTAGGCTGCCTATCCTGCCTGCTGAGGGTTGTGCTATGAAACAAACTAATAGAATATAGCATATTACAGCGTTATGGCCTTTTCATGATCCTCCATTCTTCATTTTCCCTTTTTGTATCCTAATTTTTTCTCTACCTTTATTTTCTAGTTCATACCAATCCATATCTTTACTTTTTCACTTTGATGTTTTAAGTGATTTAATCTGATTTTAGGATCAGACTAGTGACTAGATAAGCTCTCTTACTTCTTTAACTGTCTTCAACACTCTTCTTCAGAGTGAAATGTCTTTTCACCCTGAGCTGTGGTCCACTGCTATAATCAATCCAGAGTTAAAGGTCAGCTTGTGGCTTTAGCACAGGTGCATACTTCATGGACTGACAGAATGGTTTGGGTTGAAAGGGACCCTAAAGCTCATCTCGATCCAGCTCCCCTGCCATGGGCAGGGACACCTTCCACTGTCCCAGGTTGTTCAGAGCCCTATCCAACCTGGCCTCGAACGCTTCCAGGGATGGGGCATCCACAGCTTCTTTGGGCAAACTGTGCCAGGACATCACCACCCTCAGAGTAAAGAGTTTTTCACAAAATCTAATCTAAACCTACTCTCTTTGTTTAAAATAATTTCCCCTTGTCCTGTCATTACATGCCTTTGCAAAATGTCTTTCCCCATCTTTCTTGTAGGTTCTTTTTAGGTACAAGAAAGTGCTGTAAGCTCTCTCTGGAACCTTCTCTTCTCCAGGCTGAACAACCCTGTCTCTCTCTGCCTGTCTCCCAGGAGAGGTGCTTCAGCTCCCTCATCATCCTCATGATCCTCTGGACTTACTCCAGCAGGTCCATGTCCTCCTGATATTGGGGGCCCCAGAGCTGGACTTCCTCCAACAGTCTGCTTGACTTGGAGTTTGAGTGGATGATCACACCCAAGGGATGTGTGTGTTACCTGGACCAGCTGGTTAAGCCTGTTTGAGATCAGTGTTGCCTAAACAAACCCTGCTGTCTTGACCTGTAGCATGTGCTGTCATGTATGTAAAACAATGCACATGTTATTGCCATTAAATTAATGATTACCTGCAAAGTCTTAGATCATAAATTATTTGAGGAAAGCGCTGTAATGTTAAGAAAAGCCCAGCACAGAGTTTTCTGAACAGGCTCACCACAGCTCTCTATACATAAAGTAATTGCATGATCACTGGCTTATCTTTTTCCATGTGTTTTCTCTCTCCTCTGCAAGGTTCAGAGAACCTCTTCAGGGTTTAGGTACCATACTTCATCCAAATCTACTACTGAATGCATCTTATTAATTATTATAATGTCTTGTGCATCACCACAAGTGCAGCCTTTTCTATGGTGCTTCTCACTTAATAAAAATCCTTCCAGATTATTTCCAGATTTTTATGGTTCTCTTCCCTTTATAATCAGGGAACCAAGATGAACACACATTTAAGCCTAAATTTTTGTTAACTTTTGTGTGGGCAATTTTCTATACCTAAAACTTGTTTCAAAGTATTTTAACTGTTTATGTTCCTCCACATGGGTTATATGGTATTGGTTCTATAGTATATCCACCATCCTCCTGAAGGTCTGTGCCACCTCTTCACTCACCTCTTTTACACAGAGCAAAGCAGGGGAGTATTGCTTGCATTGTCTCCTTGTATGCAAACTTGACCCAAAATACCAACTTGGAGCAACTGAGAGTGCCAAGCTCATACTACTTACAGAAGGTATTGCTTTTCAATCCACTTACCTGCTACCTCCATCCTTTGTTGGAGATTTTAGTATAGAATATGTTTATTGAAGGGCTGAATGGAATTAATGCCTTTTTCTGATGATTTAGGCAAGCTGAAGTTTGCAATCTCTTGATTGCAGACTCTCCAGGCTTTGCCTCAGTCTTTATTTTAATTCACATAAGCTGCAAGAAAATGTTTATTGAGTTCTGGATTTGGCTGGTTCTTGGCATCTGAGAGTGTCCTCCTATCCAATGCAATTCTCAGAGTGTCCTCCTGTCCAATGCAATTCGCCCTTTGGTGAGCTTCTCCAAGCAAAATTTTCTCCACCCTTAGCTGCTGCTTGTCCTGTGCAATCCAGCTCCTGTTCTGAGATCCCTTTCTGAATGTGCAAATGGCTGGCCCCTTTTTTATTTTCTGCCACCTTCTCTCCTCGCCCAGTGCAAACAGACAACAATATTTTTTCAAAATATCTTATTGTTGCCTTTCTGACTGCCAAGGCTGACTGATAAGCAGTGATTAAAAACCAGTTTGACTACATCACTGGGTGATTCTGCACACTGCTTGGAGCTGTGAGGTGGTGTGGGTACAGGACGAGCTTCTCAGTGTTGTGCCTGGTCTTCCTACTCTCCTAATTGCCCTTGGAGCTTGACAAGAGCTATTGCCAACTTTGCCATTAGTGCATGCAAGTTCTCTGGAGGATTTATCTTTAGGGAAATATAACCTGAATGTATCAACTTTAACTCAGCTTGCTTTCTGTGAGCTAATGGGTGAAAGGAGTGCATGTTAGTTTATCAAAGAAATTAGAAAATGCACATCAAGAGAAAGAAACGACAATGATACGCAGCTCCAAATCCTGCTTATGAACATATTTTTTCTTTTGTTCATGTTCTGGCTAACCTAGTCTTCCAGCAATGTCTCCAAAATGGAGCAAGCAGAAATGTTCAAACGTTGTCTCTCCTCTCTCCCCTGTCCTGGAACACTGTCTACAAACTTTCATTATGTTCTTCAGGTAGTACACTTCCCTTATGTTAAGGAGCTCCGTTATCCAAGGGTGATTTGTAACTTAGGTAACATTTGACACATTTGCTTCTTCAGTGTATCAGGTTGGGTATTTTTCAGAAACCATGAAGGGGCTAAAAGTACCATAGATGGCATGAGATGTCAAAGTGCATTTTCTAAGCCACTTTTTTTCCTCTTTATTAATTGTAGGAGCTCCTGGTACCAAATCCACATGGGAGATGGGGACCGGGGCATGGGTGCAGTTCCTGAATGTAGCAGAGCAGGGAAAAACAGTAGCAGCAAGAGTATCCTGATACCTGAAATAATCCAGATCATGTAACTTTTAAAGAACCTCCTACATCTACTCTTCCTGGTAAAAACTGAACTTTTTGGATCTCTGAGCAATGGGATTGATCAATTTGCACTTGGACCCTTCCAGCTGTTCCTCTGTCTAGACATACCAATAATATGGTTAGTGGACTTTACTTTCTCTACCAAAGTACTTCTGTAAGTCAATGTTAAAGTGATCCACCCATCACCTCAAACATCACAGCAATAAAGGGAGTGGAGCAAATGTCACTGTCAAATACTACTTTGTGGAGTTTGCTTAGAGGTGAGGCACCAATATCTGTAAATACGCTGCTCCTGCTAAGACTGGGCTCCAAAGTCTTCTTACAATATTGCTCTTTCCATACCTGGTTGAATGCCCTTCCCTTATACTTCTGGAGCTACCATGGAGTCTCCTGTTCTTTGTTATAACTTTGGAAAGGAGGCAAAGGATACATCTCTCAGTTTCTGTGCCTAACAGTCAATCACTGAGTTGTGAATGAACATACTTTTGTGTCTTTAGGGTAATGCTGGACTGGTGTTTCTGTGTGCTGGTCTTGGCTGGGGCAGAGTTAATTTTCTTTAGCTAGTATGGAGCTCGTTTTGGATTTGTGCTGAAAACAGTGTTGATTATATTCCATACGACATAGCATCATTATCAGGATACAAAGCTGTGGGGAGAAGAAAAGGGGGAACATTCAGAGTGATGGCATTTGTCTCCCCAAGTCACTGTTACACATGATGGAACCCTGTTCTGGAGATGGCTGAACCTGGTCATGGGAAACAGTGAATTAATTTCTTGTTTTGCTTTCTTGTGTGTGCAGCTTTTGTATTCACTATAGTTTAATAAGCAACACTAATAACTTACTAGACAATTTAGTCTTTATCTCAAGCAAGGAGTTTTCTCATTTTGCTGGTTCTCTCCCCGATCCCGCTGAGGGAAAGGGCAGCCAGAGGGAGCTCACGCAGTTTGGCGAGGAAGGGGAGGGGAAGAACAGGAGGAGAAATGCATTAAATACTCGCTGCTAATTGAAATCAGAGGCTGCAATGCCAGCAGCAGCTGCTGCGGAGAAACCAGCGATACCCTCTGCCGGCAGGGAGGCTCCTCGGGGAATGCCACCCGGAGCCAGTTTTGTTTCGCAGAATCACAGAATTGCTCCCGCTCGGAGATCATCCCCGCCGATCCCCCCGCCACCAGGGCATGGTCACCTGGAGCAGGTGACACAGGAATGCGTCCAGGTGGGTTTGAATGTCTCCAGAGGGGGAGACTCCACGACCTCCCCTGGGCAGCTGTTCCAGTGCTCTGCTACCCCTCAGCTTGAATAAGTTCTTCCTCATATTGCGGTGGAACTTCTTGTGTTTTACTTTATGGCCATCGCTCCTCGTTCTGTCGCTGGGCGCCACCGAAAAGAGTCTGTCACCATCTCTTGGCACCCGCCTTGGAGATATTTATATGCATTAATGAGATCCCCTCTCAGTCTTCTCCAGACTAAACATGCCCAGCTCCCGCTGCCTTTTCTCACAAGGCAGAGATGCTCCACACCATCATCATCTTCACGGCTTTTGCTGCATCCTCTCCCGTGGCTCCGTGTCTCTCTGCTGAGCCCAGAGCTGGACACAGCACCCCAGCTGTGCCTCACTAGGACTGAGAAAGAGGGCAGGGTCCCCTCCCTCTTTCTCAGCCGTGCCGTGTCCCGCCGTGTCCCATTCCGTGTCCCGCTCTTCCGCGTCCCGTCCCGTGTCCCGGCGCGCGGCGTTATCGGCGCGTTCGCGGCAACCCCGCCCCGCGCCGCCCATTGGCCGCCGGCGATCACCTGAGCGCGCTGGTCCCGCCCCGCGCCCCGCCCCATTGGCCGCCGCTCCGCCGGCGCCGCGCGCCCATTGGCCCCGGGAGCCGCCGCTCCACCGCCCCCCCGCAGCGCGGCTCCGCCCCCGCCGCTTTCCTGCGCCCCGGCCTCCGCCGCGTCGGGATGAGCCGCGCTTCCCCATGGAGACCAAACGGGCTGAGATCCCCAGCAGCGTCCTGGACGACCTATGCAGGTATGGCCGTGGGGCGGGGGCAGCCCCTGGGCTGCAGTGCCTCTGCTGCCGGAGGGCGGGGAGGGCGCCTGCCTCCGCTCGGTGCGCCGCGGGGCGCGGGGCCCGGGATGCTCGGGACACTGAGGGGGTGCGGGGCCACCCGGGCTGAGGGGCGGCTTCGGCCGTCCCACGGCGGCCGCGAAGCGGAAGGAAGGGGCTCGCCCCGATCCCCCCGTGCCCGAGGCTCCGCCCACCCGATGGAATCCGTCCTGGAAGGGCGGGAAGGCTGCCCAGGGCACCCTGTGGACCTGGTGTGGGTCTGCTCCGGCGGCGGGCCAGGAGCCGAGTGCGCGGGGGAAGTGAGAGGACATTGTTTGTGGGGATTTCTTGCGGGGTTTGGGCCGGAAAAGGTAAAACTGCGTCGGCGGTGTTTGCGCAGGTGAAAGAGCTGGGAGCGTGGGGCTGGCGTGACGTGTAGCCGAGCACTGATGTGGTACTTGCTGCTCGGAGGTCTGGTTTCGTTTGGAAGGGGTGGCAGGGAGTCCCTTCTGCTGAGTTACCTCTGCTGGAAGGGAACGTGCCAGCGGACGGAAAGGGAAGAGCCACAGGGATACCCTTCGGTCTGAAGCTGCCCTCTCCTGCTTGTCGGTTCTTTCAGAGTGAAATACTTTTCTTGTTCCAGGGGCTTTGCATTTGAATTTTCATAAAACATGGATTCTGTGTTCTTGAAAGGGGGGAGTTGCGTTTTCCCCTTATGGTCTCAACCTCTGATCATCTGTGGTGCAGTCCTTCGAACTCTGTAATTTATCTGTCATCCCCAGAATGTGATGACACAAACTGCATGTGATATTTGGCGTGAAATAATCCTTCTGTCTTACCACTTTCAAGGGACTCCTTATGACGTATTTATGTAAAAGAGGGAAAGGTTACTGAAGAGGAAAGATACCCCACTTACTGTAGTTACTGTTTTCAAATGAGTGAAAATATTTAGAAGTGAGAATACCACAGGAATGTAGAACTGCCCTGCTTGGTATTGTTTTGCACTTGTCTAAGGCAAGAGTCAGAGTTTGTGATAGGCACGTAAATTTTCAATTCCCTAGATCTGGCCTCTGAAGCATGCTTGTGTTTCCATTGTGTCTCCTTTGGGCTCCCTGCAGAGAGAAGAACTTGCCGTTCAGATCCCTGCTTGCATATGACACAGGGTTTAAGACTTCTTCAGAAAATCCAGAGGGGAGTTGCAGTGATTGCAAAACTGATACAGCCTGTTAGTGTTACTTCCGTGGGGTGACTGATAGAAGGACACATGAGTATTTGAGTCTTACATTGTAATAGGGTCAGTCCCGCTGTCTTACTGTGTTTCTTTGAGATACTGTCACCTTCTAGCTTCAAAATGTTGTTTTGTATTATAATTTTGTTAGTGTTATAATGGGTTATAAAAATATCTGTCATTTCCTACAATCTTCAATCTATATATGATATTAGTGGGAATTTTGGTAGAAAGTGACAAGTGATTTTTCCTACTCAGTTACTGGGTTTTGTTAAATAACAGGTCACAGGTATCCATGTCAGTTTTTGTCATGCTGCTTTGTGCTACAGAGTTGTCCTTTACTGAGTAAAGAAGTGGAGGTGCAGAGCCTTAATGCAGGTTTTGCGGCTTCTTAATACTCCCTTTGTCTTACAAACAAGTGCTGTGACCCCATCTTTTGACTTCAGGACTGTGGTTGGTTCACCTAGCTCAGTAGCCAGATGCTCACTTAGCCACACACTCCCCCTCTTCAAAAAATATTTGAACAACAGCTATTTCTACATCCTTGTTTTTTCCAGGGAAACTTCATGTCAACTTCATCTGTTCATTCCCTACTCCTCTACTTCCTCTCCTGTGAGTAGCTCAGGGGGATGTGGAATGGGAGTTGTGGTCAGTCCGTAACACATCCTCTCTGCTGCTCCTTCCCTCTTATGCTTTGCCCCTGCTCCAGTGTGGGATCACTTCTGTGGGCTGAGGCTCCTTCAGAACATATCCAGCTGCTCCAGCATGTGGTCCTCCACAGGCTGTAGGGTGGACATCTCCTCTGCCCCCTTCTTCTCCAACGCTGGTGTTCGCACTGCTGTTTCATGGTCTTTCATGCTCATTCCCTGCTGTTTCATGCTCTTTTTTCACTTCCTCTGCCTGGCTGGTATTTTTGTCCCTAAATACACTTCCCTAGAGGCACCACCATCTCAGCTGCTGCCTTCAGCTGTGTCCCACAGTGTGTCCAGCATAAGCCCCTCACTGCCAGCACCTGGCATGTGCACCTGGAACAACCTAGAGATGCCTGTTGTTAGCACTTCAGTCACTCCAAGTAACTTAGCAGTTAACTTTTTGCTTAGTAAGTAGCATTCTACTTGGCTTTGCTCTTGTTCTCTAAGCCTAATGCCTGGCATGTTCTTACTCCTCTTTGATACTACTGCATTTTGTTTCTTTAGATTTACATTCACCTGCAGTGCTGGGGCAAGAAAATATCATCAACTAGATGTAAAATAGACTTTTAAGTTTTTGTCTTTTAGTTACAGCAACTTTAGAGATAAGGGATCTTTTCAGCACTCAGAATAGAGCCTTCAAAAGAAATTGGGAGTGGTACTGCCAACTGAAAATTGGGAAGTGGTAAAATGTTGACGTGAATAAGGTTATTTATGCACGGAAGAATCACAGAATCATAGAATGCTTTGAGTTGAAGGGACCTTAAAGAACATCTTATCCCAACCGTCCCTGCCATGAGCAGGGATACCTTCTAGACCAGGTTGCTCCTGAACACTTCCAGGAACAGGGCATCCATAACTTCTCTGGGCAATGTGTTCTGGTGCCTCACCACCCTCACAGTGAAGAAGTTTTTGCTCTTATTTAAGCCTGCCCTTTTTCTCTTTAAAGCCATTCCCTCTTGTCCTGTCACAACATGCCCGTGTAAAAAGCCCCTGTCCAGCTCTCTCGTAGCCTCCTTTAGGTCATGGAAGGCCTCAATGAAGACTTTCTCCAGCAGGTCCCCATCCTCTTTTATTTGGGTTCCAACGGCTGGACATAGCACTTCAGGTGAGGTCTCACCAGAGCAGAGTAGAGGGTGAGAATCACCTCCCTCAACCGGCTGTGCACACTGTGTTCCATCAAAAGAATGGGCTGGGAGCTCACACTGTCAGCTCATGTCAAGATTCTCATCCACCAGCACCCCAAATCCTCCTCCCCAGAGCTGCTCTCCATCCATTCTCTGCCCAGCCTGTGTTTATGTTGTGTTTGGGATTGTCCCAACCCAGGCGTAGGACCTTATACTTGGCCTTGTTGAATGTCATGAGGTTCACACAGGCCCCCTCTCAAGCCTGCCAAGGTTTTAAGGGTATCTGTCCAAGGACCTTTTTCAGTATGAAAATTGGGTAGGAAGATGAGAAATCTGTGAATAAAGTGTACAAGGCTACAGACCCAACAGAGGAATGATAAAGAAGGCAGTGGTGAAAACCAAACCTGGCCACTGATTGATGAGGGGGTATAGGAATGTTCATTCCAGCAAGTTTATCTGAGTAAGGACCTGCTCCTGGAAAACAGGGGAAAAGTGAGGAAATCAGAATGAAAAAAATATGTAGACACAGACCTAAGAAGTCAGAAGTGGACACAATGACAAGAACTAAACCTGTTAATTGCACTAATTGATGACCTGCCAAGAAACCACAGGCATCACTCCCAGAAATATCAGCCTGGTCTTTGCATCTGGTAGGGCTTTAGTCTTGAGGGTATCCCACTAGACTGGGAGGAGTGCTGCAGGAAAAGGGAAGCAGGGAGGGACAAAGTAAGGGTAGGCAGGAAGGGGTATAAAACAGGTGGGTTGTAAAACTGGGCAAGTTAGTACACTTCTCTGTCTGAGCCTTCTGCCGGAGTGTCACAGAGTGTCCTCTCATACATCTTCTTAGTAAATGTTTATTTTTTCTCTATTTTTTCTTTATTGGGTAATTCCACACTCTACCCCCTGTCTATGTGTGCTGCAAGGATGAAGTGCTGGCTGCTGATGGGAGCTGTGTGTGAGAGTGGGCAAGGTGTCAGCTACTGGAGTGAGGGAGCAGATCTCAGTGCCAGCCACTCACAAGGGAGGGGGTCTCAGCTCCTGGTGTCTGGGGTGGCAATAATGAGTGTCCTGGAAGCCAGCTTCTGTGGGAGAAATGGTGTGAGGGAGAGGCAGAGCACTGCCAGCTGCAGCAGGACTGTGCTGTGGGTCACAGCCCGTGTGCTGGGTTGGTGGGGGAACAAGTGTCTTCCCCAGACCTGTTGTGCATGTGTGTTCACTAGCAAACTTCAAACTGGACCATGTAGTGGTGCAGGGACCTGTGTGATGGGTGTAGGGGTCTGGGATCTGGGCAGGGCTGTTGGGTGGAAAGGGAGACCTGTGCTGGTACTTGGGGGACCTGTGAATCTCCCTGTGAGCCTGGAGAGTGTCAAGTGTGTGACGGCACCAATGACCTTCTGCCTCTCTCCTTGGCCGGAGTGCCTTTGAGAGGTAACCAATTCTGAGATCCTATAACAATTCATACTTGTCAGATTTTAAGTAAAGGTACAGTATTTCTGGTTTGAGCAACGGTATTACGCGCTTTCGGAATTTACCTGGTGGCACTCAGGAGCTGAATGTAAAAGATCTCCATCGTATGATTTAATTTTAGTGGGGTGTATGACCTTAAATTTCTAAAAAGGAAGTTCTGCTTTTAATATAAAAAAATTAATAAAGCTTCTTCTGCTTAAGTAAAATGAACTATCACATGGTGCTGCTTAAACTTTTATCTCAGTGACTCTGTGTCTGGGCTAAAGCATTTAGTACAATTGACAAATAACCCATTTGTCCATGTTCTGTTTCAGACTGAGAAAATTAGTAGGATTGTATTGAATTTTAAAATCTACATAAATTATTAGTTTACTGTGGTTTTAAGTGAAAATACATAACTATGTTTAACTTGTGTCCTAAAAAAAAAAAAAGGCACTGAAATCTCTTATCAGACTTTGCAGATGTTCTTTAATGGACTTGTAAAAATGCTTTCATTTTTGTAATATGGCCACTTAAGTAGGTTGTCTTCACACTCCCTGTTCTCACAACAGTTAATGTACTTAGCGTAGTGTAATTGATGTTTCTGAAAGAACATCATAATCCATTTTCCTCCTTGACTTTAAAAGTTCTGTTTTACTTTGTGAAAACTTTTTACTGTCCCAGCAGAGCATGAGGAGGATCTGGTGGTCTGCTGGTATGTGCTAATGGATCAAGAATTGTACTGTTGCTATGTTTTTATTGTTAACTGTTTTTAATCAATAGATTTGGCTAATCTTCCTCTTTTTCTTTCCTGGCAGCCGATTTATTTTGCACATTCCAAGTGAAGAGAGAGACAATGCAATCAGAGTGTGTTTTCAGATTGAACTTGCCCATTGGTTTTATTTGGATTTCTACATGCAAAACACACCAGGATTACCTCAGTGTGGGATAAGAGACTTTGCTAAAGCTGATATCCTTTTTATTACTGTGATTATTTTCTGTCTCAGTGGTAAAGTGCAAACTGAATATTGTTAAGGGTATTTCATAGTATGATAATGTCAGCTCATGTGTTAATGTTTAAAAATTAGTATTGCTAAGTATGTGATGTTACTGAGTTCACTGCTTCCATAATTTTGTGGCATCCACAAAAGAGTGGTTCTGGACCACTTTTTCTTGGACTGCTACAGAATTGTGGAAAACATCAATTTCTGATGTTTTGAGGATTTTTCCTCATGGTTGCACTTTGCATGCTAGGTAGGTTTCAAGGATGAGCTATTGGGGCTCTTCAAACTGAACTCCACAGTTTAATTACGTTTCAAGTAAATAGTGACCTAAATGTTAAAGTAGTTGAAGGGGGTATGTGTTCCCCCATGGGCAGTGGTATGTATTTGTTGGAAGTCTCTGTTTGTAGGGTAGAGGATGCATTTTTACTGAATTCAAATGGTTGGCCTCTGCTTTTTTTGTTGTTTGCAAGGGCTGCTGGAATGTGTACTATCTAGTCCTCGCTAGAGAAAACTTTGTGGCTTTCATCCAGCAAGTGTTTTAGTTTTAACCTTTTCCCATATGTTCTTAATGAGAGATTGGAATATTGCTTCTGACTTTGAGAATATTATCCATGGTTTCACTACGTAACATACTTATCTTTGTTAGTTTCATAATATAGATTTACTTTGAAACACCACAGCTTTTATTTTAACAGTAAACTGTAAAAATATGGTAATATTCTGTTGGTTGATGTTATGCTGTTATTTTATGTATGTTTTTAATTATAAATGTATTTTCAGACAAGTAAAAGTCTCCTAGTAATTGTAGGCAGTGCCAAAAAAATGGGGTGTAATAGATGTTATATGTTCATTACATCTGTCCAATTCTAGCCCGTATTTGCCACAAATGTTAGTTCTGCTGCAGTGTCATATTTTTAAGTATTCCGATGTGGAGTATTCTTTATTGGTAGTACAATATGTGTAATATATAATATTAATACTTTTATTAAGGATTTGCAGATTTTCTCTCAAAATTTTAGATTTACAGTGTTTGTTTATGTTTTGTCTGCATGGTAGTTTTTGATAAAGTGTATTAGAGTTTAGATTTCTGTAACTGTATGCCTTTCAAAATAAATTTTTTGCATCGTAAATACTGAAGATAGGATTCTGTGCCATAATCTTAAAAAATGTTTGTGGGAAAAATTTAATCCCAGTTATTTCAAGCACAAGGAACTGAATTTTTTTCTGTCTTGCTCACTTCAAAACTAAGAAAATGTGTTTACAAATAATACATATTCAGAGTAACTGTTACAGGGTTACTTTTTTCAGAATTAGGGAGGACCTTCCTTCAAACAAGTGTAATCTTTTTTCTTGTCTTATTTTTTTTTTTTTCCATTTTCATTTTTTTAAATTGGTTTGTATAGGAATTGCCAAATTACTTGATGTGCTCTGACTTTTAGTGTTTGGTAATGGATTATTCATAATATTTTTTTACTTCCAAGAGAATATATCTGGAAAGCACTTAGGGGAGGAAGTGTTTATTCTAAATTTTGAGTGAATATCTTTTGTATTCATTATGTGATTTGGAACTGGCTTGAGTTTATCTTCCTTAACATGCTGCTATACTCTTCAATCACTGCCCTTTTTTACTGCCTCAAGGTGAAGATGTACAAAAGGTTTTAGATGAGTGGAAAGAATACAAAATGGGAGTGCCAACCTATGGTGCAATTATTCTTGATGAGACACTTGAAAATGTAAGTATGGAAATAGTTGTGAAGGACTGTCTAGAGGGAAGGATGGCATATGCTGGCAGAAGTAATTCCTTGTTGTTTACATTTTTCTTCGGGAGAAATTTACATTCACTGTCAGATTCGCAGAGATCTGACGGTTACTTCATATTGGTGTCTGTGTACAGAAATACAATATGTGCAGCAGTAAACGCACTTCTGCTTGCTTTCCTTCTCAGTTTTTTTTTTCAATTTTATTTTTTTATTCTGAGTTACACGATTCCATAAAAAATTTCACAGTTCTTGCTAGAACACAGGAAACCTAATGGTTTCCTTCCTTTAGGCTAAGGTATCCTTTTGGAGAACAAGGGCATGGTGGAGGGAAGGCATTTAATAAAATTGGGTGGAACACCTGCGTGTTTGACAGTTGCATTCCCTTGTATTTTATAGGTTCTTTTGGTTCAGGGCTATTTAGCAAAATCTGGTTGGGGATTTCCAAAAGGGAAAGTAAATAAAGAAGAGGCACCTCATGACTGTGCTGCTAGAGAGGTAAGTTATATCAGCTCCTTTAAGATAAAGAAGTGAAATTTTGCTGAAATCAGGATGTATGTGTTGGATGAAAAGGCCCTTTACTTAGGTGATCACTTTATTGAAATCACATGAATAAATAGTCTGTTCTTGCAGTCATCTTCTTATGTACCTTCTGGTGCCTTTCTGATTCCAATAGTAATAGTAATCCAGAATAGTAAGTAAGAATAGTCATCAAGGTTAAGGTTATATAATTAAAAAAAACCAAACTGCTTTATGTTTCAAATTGTTTTGCACTAATGTGCTAAATGAAGTGAGTACTATTTTTGAAGTTCTTTGAACTGTGCATTTACTTGTAAGTATTACTCGTAGTGCTTGGAAAGTCTTATGTAATTTATGGCTTTTGGCATATTAATTTCAAGGGTCACCATAACTGTAAAAAAGTGGAGGAATGGGAATTTAGCCTATGTACGCCAGTCTGTGTAAAGAGGCTAAGGAGTTGAGTTGGAGGTTGTAGAATTTTATGTAAAACTTCTGAAGAACTTTACTTTTCTATTTTTCAGTTATGCAGGAACAAGAATCAATGTATGTGGCAAATAAAATCTGAAAAATAAAATAATCTGTGGTATTTATTGCTCCCGGAGACCTAGATATGTAGTGAAGCTACATATTAAAAATGGCCTGTAAAAGAGTATGACTGGTACAAACTCAGTGTTCATTCAACATAATACATCCAGAGTATTTGAGAGAGAAAATTAAGGTGAGGGAAAGTAGCATGATGCATTTAGTGTTCTTCAATTGGATTGAATCAGTACACGAGAAATCACGGGGTTTTGGTTTTTTTTGGTTTGTTTGTTTGTTTGTTTTAAATGTACCTGTCAGGGATAAACTAGACATAGCTGCTTCAAGAAGGAATGACACGAAGTATGTCTTCCTCTTTACTTCAAGTTATGCCAGGAAAAGCATTAGAGGGAGCACAGTTATACTGGGGAAAAAAATCTTTTGATGGTGTTGTTAATTTGAAAAAATTGATTTAGATTTCACTAGTGAACAGCACTGTTGCTGTGGTCTTTTTTCCATCAAATTAGATTGTCATTGTGGATAGACTGACAAATTCTTCAAGGCTTACTTGTGGCCAGGAATTGGGATGTCTGTAATATCTGAAATAAGTCTTTCAACTGCTTTCACTGAAGTCAGCACAGGTCTGTAACCATAAGCTGCACCTGTGTAAAATCTAAATTGAAGAGGTGTTCACTTGGCAGTGCCTACACAGTTCAGTAGTATTTCAGAAGTTGATGAGGACTAACCCCATCCATATTAATAAATTGCTATATGAAGGTGTAATAGAGTTGTTTCAACTTGCATTACAGGTCTGCTTTCTTAGAGAAATATAAAGCATGTAGATACTTTTTCTATTTCTAAACATCTATGTGTAAAAGCTTGTTTTTCCCAGCAGCTTTCGTGGATATATCTGAAAATAGTCATTCCTTTGCTTGTGATAATAGGTTGTGAAAGGATGACTCTGAATACACAGATACTAATTTAATCTAAATACTTCTCAGGTGTTTGAAGAAACTGGGTTTGACATAAAAGATTATATCTGCAAAGAGGACTACATTGAGCTGCGAATTAATGATCAGTTAGCACGGCTGTACATCATTCCAGGAGTTCCCAAGAACACGAAATTCAACCCCAAAACTAGAAGGGAAATTCGGGTATGTGTTACCTTGTTTGAATCCATAGGAACTTTGCAGAGCCTGATTTTTAAAGCCAGAAGTGTGTTAAATAATGGACCCACTAAGCACAATGAACACCTCAAATGCCAGGTACCAGTGACATCTCTGCACTGTAGGGTTTTGTGTTGACTTGTTGCAGCTCACCTGCAAGTCTGATACTTGACCATCTGTCTGACATCTCCATTCATCCTGAAAATACAATAGAGCATGCTGCCAAAATATAATTCTCCTCTTCTTTTCTCATAGGTGGTGTATGTATTAATAATTTCATATTATGCCTAGTTACAGATGCATATGTAACTATATATTCTCAAGTTGTAATTAATTGGGGATATGCAAAAGCCTACTTATCAGAAGGGCAAACTAAGGATTGTTCTCTCTCTTTTATGGCTAATACTGTCCAGATTTAAAAAATAGTATATTTTAAGGAGGAAGTTGGGAAGGGGACAGAAGAAGGGGACTATTTTTGATGTATTGTGTACCACTAGGCTTTTAAAAGGTATTGTGAAAGGGAAAGGCAAAGGTTCAGGTAGCAACTTTTTGGAACCTTTGTCCCTGGCATCTGCAGTCTTTGAAGTTTGAATATTTTTTTCTTGTATGGCAATTCAGTTTAAAACAGCTATATTTCCATGCAGATGGTGTCACTGAACTGGGCATCTTGCTTTCTAAATAGGGAAAATAGTTGACTGGACAGGACTTAATTTCTTTCATTAGAGACCTGTTTTTCAAAATATGAAATAAAATGAAATTTGAGGTTTTTTTTTAAGGTACAGTAAATATCCCCCTTTGTAGAACAGTGACCATATGCGTGGGGATGTTGAAGAGTTCGTGCAGTGACAGAGTTTTGAAGCTTTGTCTTCATCTGATCTAATGCAGCCAGGCAGGCTGGTTTTGTATTCCCTGTAGAACTATATTGAAAACTTGTTCAGTTTGTAACTTATTTCCATAATTTGCATCTTGTCTGGACCTGGGACTTTGGGAGTAGATTCTGGGATAGAAGATCTCATGTGGGTTCTTCTACACTGTCTGTGGTCACAATTCCTGATTTTGGTCCCCAGTCTGGAAAGCATACTATTTAACTATTAAAAATGTAATGTATTAACAGTAACACAAGTCCTTTCCTATCCCCATGGTTTTTTTTTTTGTTTTGTAACAAAACTTGAAACTTACTGTCAAACTAAACACCCCTTTTTACTTTTGAATGAGTATTGGTGGTCCAGTATTGATGGCATTTTAAGTAAAAAGTTACTGAAATTTTTTAAAAGCCTGTACATTTATTTATGGCATTCTTTGTGCAGTGGTTTGGTTGGTTGGTTTGTTTATGAAACTCTTATTCAGAATTTAGTTGCTGATTTAATACCTTTCATATTTTAGGTGCGATTTCATGCAATGAGTTTGTGCTGTACCATCTGCTACTGTAGTGGCAGTCGGAAGAGTTAATTAACCTTTTGTGAAAAACGCTGTTGTGGCCCGTTAATTTAAGTCTTCCATGGTAATTTCTTAATTAAGGGAAATAATTGTGGCTGATACACATTTGTAACATTCTGCTAAGGCTCCAATAGAGGGTATTTTCATTTTATTTCTTGTTTTTCTAGAATATTGAGTGGTTTTCCATCGACAAATTACCATGCCATAGAAATGACATGACCCCAAAGTCCAAGCTGGGTTTGGCACCTAACAAATTTTTTATGGCAATTCCCTTCATCAGGTATGTTTGAGATGAGGCAAATGCTAGGCCAGGGTCTTTCAGACAACTTTAAATTCTTTAGATTTGTTTCGGTAAGTAGATCTCGTTGTACTTCTCCTTGCTCACAGGCCGTTGAGGGAATGGATTTCCCGAAGGAATGGCGACTCCTCAGACAGCGACAATGGTTTTTCTTCTGCAGGGAGCACACCCTCTAAGCCCAACTTGGAAAAAGCTAGGTAAGAACCAGGTCAGTTTAACACCTCTATATTCTTTCTTATAAAACACTGGTCATACAAAGCTAGTTGTCCTTTTCTCTTTCTCCAAGTATTCATGTTCCAGTAATAGAACAGGTTAATTAAAAAAATACAGATGTAGACTTACATCACAGGGTAAATAAGGTGAGAACTTGATTAATGTCATGATAGACAGGTGACAGAACTGAGATTATTTCCTCAGTCCTGTTTATGGGAATCAAAAAAACCAGAAGCTAAAGCAAGTAGATAACTTCCACTGTTTCAGGTTCAATATTTTTGGCACTTCTGCACAAGAAATTAGGGCTCTCTACAGTAGGACTGCAAAGTACTCTAAGACATGGCTAGCTAGATAAAACCTGTGGGGGATAAGTAGGGGAACAAGTGCTGCTAGCTTTAGATTCAGCTGAGTGAAAAGTGGTAGAGCAAACCTTAAAACCTGTAGTCCCTATGAGAGGGCTCCAGTATTTTGAACCAGGGCAACACCAACACTGAGAACAGCAGGACAAATGTTGATGTGGACTTGGCCTTTTGTCTATGGAGAATACAAATGGCAGTGAGCATTATTAGAGTTTCCATACTAGGTTACTTAAGCTTGTCTTCCAGATTGTTCTCAAAAAGTAGAAAAATCTTTCCTATTTGTCTTCTGCTGTCGGTAGATTCAAAGTTGTGTTGTAAACTCTCTTTGTTTTCCTGTACTAGATCCAAACTTCGCTGTAGTCAACAGGTGTTTACAGATGGCTTTTCAGGAGAGCAGTGGGTGAAGCCAAAACAGCCACAGAAGCCATATAATCATCCTGAGGTGTCTGAAGTTTTGAAAATAAAGGTAGGTTGTTTCTTAGGCAAACATATGCATCTAGACTATTTAAAACAGATGTCTTTGTTCATACAGGTTTCCTATCTAGGACAAAAATAGTGGATTTCATCACCACAGTATGCAAAAATAAAAACATGGAATGGGGGAATACTCTTGGGAATCCTCTGATTATCTCACATTAGAGGTGGTGGTATCAGGTAGTAATTGTGTTGTTTCATGTACAGATAGTAATTAGTACTTGCCATTTTGGTGTTATCTCTAGTGTATCTGCATCACTGCATGGGAACTCACTTAACTGAATTTATTGTGTAATAATTCTGTCATAGTTCAAGAGAGAATGAGTAACATCTGATGGCTCTGTGGCTTGAGTATATGTGTGGTTAATTTCAGTGGGCTTCAGCTTGTCTGCAAAAGAAGCTGTTTACATGTTTTGAAGTTACTTGGAGGGAAGTTTTAGTTAGGAAGTAGGAGGTGTCAGTGCAGTGACGTCCAATTCTGCCATTTAAACTCTTCCCTCTACTTATTTTGGACTTAACAGCAGAGTCAGAGCCTGAGGAACAATGGCAAAAAGCAAAATCAAGATGCTTCCAGCCAAAAGAAGCGAACAAATGGACTGCACAGTCAACCAGTTAAGCAAAACCATACCTTGGTAAGAAACGTGCAGTGGCTGTGTCATTTATAGGTTCCAGTAGTGCTTAACCAATGTCCAGGACAATGTCCTGCTGAAACCAAGTAGAGTGCCTATCTATTGAGTATATTTGATCGGAGTATTTGATACGTGTTTGTAGATGTGTAACATTTCTTACCTTGTATGCATACACATCTGTAGACAAGCATACTAAGTTTCAAAGTTTGCATTTTAGAAGTAATGCTAGCTGTTGAAAATTTGTCAGCTGTTTCAGTATACAATCCTGAAGCTTTCCAGTTTCTAGTCATGTAAAAGCCTTCTGTAGTGTGCAGTAATAATTCAGTGTAGTTAGTACATGTCTTACTTATTCATGTGTGATGTCTTTCTGTAAGCATGGGGTTTTGTTATGCAACACGTAAAACGTGGTAGTGCAAATGCTTATCATTTCCCTTCTCTGCAGCAAAAATGTTGAGATGCAGACTTGGCTTGGATGCCAGAATCTCATATAATTTTTTGAGTAGGACTGTTTACAGCATTTTGTAAATTCCAGTGTCACACACTTTGCTTGTTACTTTCCGTTGCAGTAACTAATTGTGTTTGTCCAGTTCTTCTCGATGGGCGAAGACTCACTGGGCTGTGCTCCCTTTTATAGACGAATGTGCTTTTGATTCCCTGTTTTTTATGGCTGTTCTGTATACTTTGTTGGCTCCTGTGCAGCAGTGAGCCCCCAGTTCTCCCTGCAGCTCAGCTGGCTTGTCCAGGCTTTAGCTCTTCTTGTTTACAGGCTGTAAACTAGATTCTTCCCATTCTGGCTTGTGGTTATTGCCTTCTTTCTCTTAGTCATGTAAACATACAGAAACTATAAACTCATCCTGTAAAATCCTCACTGCAGCAAGAAATGATTAGTTATGTTTGAGTCTGAGTGTAGAAGAATGAATTGACTGCCCAGAAATTTGGATGGATAGGGAAAAACTGTAATGGTAATCTGTAGTATCTTCATGGAAACAAGTGGAATTGTTAATGCCTCACAGTTACTTTGTAGGCTCTTCACAGACTTTTGAAAATATTTCTCTTTTTCTGTTTCACTTGCGTTTTCAGTCGATTGTCAGTCTTTTGAAGTTTAAGTATTTTGTGTCCCAGTGGTAATTTTCTGATGTAATTTGAAGGCCAGGAAACTCTTAATTTGCAGAGAGTGCAAAGGGCCATGTTTTTTCTGTATTTGTGTACTTACAGCAGCAATACCTGGGCCTAAAACAACTCTTGCCTGGAGAGTTCTAAGTTTGTGTCTCTAAAGCATGTTAATTTAATTGGCAGTAGCAGCATGTTTGCAAATACATTCCCCTTGCCTTTTTTGGGACAAGCTGATTGAAGAGTGGGCTTATGCATGCACAACTTTGATTCCACACCATCATATGCAAGACCCTTCCATCTTAAAACAGTTAGAAAGTACTCAAAATTTTCCCATAAAAGTCTGCATTTTAAAAATGTTTTGTTGACTGTTAAAAGGTTGCATGCTTCTGAAAGACTTGTGGACTTGAAGCATGTTTGCTACATAAAGTAACATGACAGAATTCATGCTGAGTTAGAGGTAAAAATATTCACACATGAGGTATGTCAAAGCAAATATAACCAGCATGCCTTTTAGATGATGCCTAAACTATACCCTTGAAAAATACAACGTCATTTCTTTATCATAAAATGTGTAATCTATGGTCATTCTCTTCACCAGAAATGTGAAAAAAGGCTTAATCCAAGAAGACTTCAAGATAACTTTGAAACAGGCAAGTGCAGTCAGAATTTTCATCCACTGCCCTGTGCTGCAGGCTGAAGGCACCCGAATAATGATGGTTGAGGGTTTTTCCTCATGCCAAGCTACCAAATCTTATAAAGCCATGTTTTTCCAAGGTAGTCTGAGGTTTTGTTTGTTTTTTAATGGAAAAGATACTGTTTCATGTTGATTTTGCACTATTTCTCCATAATTATAAAGGATGACTGATATACCAGGTGGCTGAGTAAAAAAGTAACTAAAAGCTAGTTTAGGAAAATAGCGTCCGAGTCAACACAGTGCTGGTAATTTAGTGTTTTTTCAAGGCTTTCTGTCCTGCTTGTAATAAGCTGCAGCAGAGTGCACACACTTCTTTACTTACTGCTCAGAAGATAGTGCCAATGTTTTTCCTCCTTATTAAGAAATGGCTTGTGAAACAATATTATATGTGTAAAACTGGCTATTGAAAGTGTTTCCAGATTGCAGTGACTTTTAAGATTTATTCTAGCCTCTAGACAACTTGTAGATATGGCTGTTTGAGTCTTCTTCTGTTTATGACCAAACATACAGGTTTGGTTATAAATACTAATTGAATATATGTTTGAGGCATGGCTTTATGTTGTTGTTGATACTTTCATTGGCAACTGCCCATTTAAAATTTGTTTCATGCTTTTTTCTCTTTAAGCAGAAGCAGCATATGAGATGTGTTGCTCCAGTGAAGACCCACTGCCAGAACATGTAGAGGGACATTCTATGGCATGCAATGGCCATTACAAATTTGCTTTTTCATCAAGAGCTTTCTTGAGTTTCAAGTTTGACCATGATGCCATAATGAAAAGTTTTGACCTCTGACAGCAAACTTACTAGGAATAAGAATCAGATTTGCCTGTTGCAATTGAGGGGGTTTCTTATCCAGCCTTACTCTTTCTCAGGAGTTTTTTGTTTTGTTTTGTTTGTTTGTTTTTAAATGCAATGCAGGGACTGACTGCTGGTTTGGAAGGGTTTGTTCTCTTTGCAGTATGGGAGTGGCATAGTCAAGTGTTGCACTTTAAATGCAGTCTAGCCTTTGTCCACAAAAGTACCTTTCCAATGTTCAGTTCACTTGTTCCTAGCTGTGCATTAGAGGGCATTCTTTTTACTTGTGTTTTATTTTTTGTGGTTTTTAAAATTTTTTTATTTTAACTTGCTGTGTGTTTTGTAGAATGTCATTGACTTTTTTTTAACTGTTGGAGTATACCAGCTTGCTAACCTTTTAATTGTTCTGATGTAAATTATTGGACTTGTTAGTCATTATTTTGTAGGACATTGCAATATTAAGCAGTGGCAATGAAACTAATTCTCAGAGGACACCTCTGTCCTAGTGATTTTGAAACCAAGTTGCACATTTCAAACCTAGCCTCAGCTTGTCATCCTTTCTCTGTACTGATTGTTTGCCCCAGATACCTTCCTTCCTTAACACTGATAGTTTTTGTTGGCTGGCAATCACTAGTACTTGAGTCAAATCTATAGCATGTTGACTTTTTGTACCTACTCTTCCTTGGTCTTCGGTAACGACACTCAAACTGGGTAGAACTCAGCCCTTCAAAGTGTCTAAACTTAACTCTTGTGCACTGCCCAAAGCTGCATAAGAAGAAGTTACAAAGCAGCTGCTTGCAAAAGAAGAAAAGCTTAAACTTGTCTGTGAGAGGTTACTTGTGTAGAATTTATACTGAATGTAAATAAGCCTCTGTAGATCTCGCTGAGGAGGAAGGCAGGTGCATGGATAATAGAGGCATTGTGTGACACTGAACAGCTTAATCAGGCTTCCAATAACTATTCCAAGGGTGTTCAGTATTGTATTCTGTGCTGTTGTCCGCAGCTCTCTTGTGTAGTGTATCTGCTCTGTATATATCCAGTAGTATTGAATTGCACTTGCAGTTAGCATTTAAATGATCTAGCCTCAGTCATTTTCAGCTACAGTGCTTTCTTAGGAAAAACATGAAAGATGGGGTGGGGATGGAGGGGAGGAACAAAAAACCTGTAAGAGTTGAGGTGATGAGCTGTTACATCACCTTCAAGTCAGTGGGTTTTGAGCACATGCTTTGCATTGGAGAGAAATGCACTGAAATAATTTGTCACAGCAGCTTGTGATAGCAAGCACGTCCCAGATTTAAAAATGGACTTTTCTCTAGAATAGAGGCAATTGATAACTTCATAGGTTGAATGAACTACGCCCTTGTAGTGTATGTACATGCACTGAGTTTTTATGCAACTCATATATGTCATCCAAAACCAAAATCCTGGTCTTCCTTCAACCACCCTACTTCATCTACCCTACCTGATCTGTTACCTAGTGTTTTTCTCAGAAATAGCTTTAGAACTTTCTCCTGGTTTATTCACCTGCCTGGCATCAGGTGATTTGGAACTCTAATGCTGTAATAATTTTGGCCATGGGAGTGTTCAACTTCTGTATCAGTCAACAGGAGAAATGGACTCTACAGCATTTCCTCCTTCTGGAGGACAAGGGTTCTGAGGGCCTTGTTTTTCAAGACCAAATTGTGAAATAGCTCAATCTAGCTTTGACTCACTTTTATTTCCTTTTTTTTTTTTCTTAAATGTATCCAAAGGCCATACAATGACAAAGAAGAGTAATTGAGAAGGTAGGATAATACTGGAGGAGGTTACATTATTCAGCTTCAGGTGAAAACTAATCTTTAGTTACTTCTTTAGTGCTTTTTTAGTTGATTTCCCAGCAAAAGTGCCTTTACTCATGGTGAGGCAGAAGTTTGTATCATATCCTGAGGCTGCTACTGCCTGTGGAGTTAACAGGACTCTCCTAAGGCATAATTAAATAACAGGCTGTGGAAATCTTTTGTAAGTAAGTTGACTTTTCAGATAAATTAGTTATAGATCATTTAGTGCTCTGTGAAATAATGGGGATGTTGATGAAACAGTGAACTTGGAGCATCTGTCATCTGTTTGGGAAGTCCTGTCCCAGGCAAGAGGAAGTCTTTAGAACAATGGAAGCATGTTCTATGAATAGGAGATGCTGGCTGCCCTCTGTTTACTGTGTCATTTTTTTCTTCTTAGTGAGAGGTTGGTTCAGTATAAGAGACATTGGTTGCTTCATTAAGCAACCCAAAATGAAGCTTATACATACGTCATGATTTTAGTAAACCTAGCCTTAATGTGAGTTGCAAATAAATGTGATAAATATGCAATAACTTACTTCTTTGTATAAGGGTACCGTTTCCTGTAGTAGCATTGCTTTCTGCTTTCTTAATAAGGTTTATTCTAAAACTATGTAAGTGTGGTGGCATGTGATCCACTTGGTGGGCTCCGTCATGCCCTGCGCGGTGAACGTTTTGTTTACTATTTTTTGTGTTCTTATTTCACCATCCTTTTATAATTGTATTTCTAAGTTTAGAAGTACTGTTTACATTATCTTCCATAAAGCAGTGAAGAAATACCAAGTGAGATACAGGTTTTAGTTCTGTGAGTTTTTACTTTACAGGAGCTAGACACAGGGAAATAGGAACCGTTTGCATGTCAGACCCGAGAGCTGGTGTCGAGATACTTGAAAAACAAACACTGTCAATTTGAGAATGCTGCCATGTTAGGGGTTATTCAGATTATGAACCGTCAGTCAGTGTTCTTGGAATCAACTTAAGGAGTAAACAAACATTTAGCAGAAAAACCTACAGCTGTGTGGTGCTAGGAATCTGGTACTAGTGTGCAGTTTCTAGTACTACATCAACTCCCTGCTTTAGCATGAGGTTTTTAGCATCTCTCCTTCTCAGAATGCTTTTATACTTCGACCTTGGACTGAGGAGTGGCCTGCCCAGTTAAGTGACTGAAGTGCTGCTGACTTCAGCTCCCTGATGTACATCAATCGTCCAGCTTTTGAAAGTAACTGTGTCTTGCACAGTTTGAAGTCTGGCAAAAGTGGTTCTGGGAAGGAGAGGGGGAAATAGCTTTATTTTTTGCACAATCAAAGTATTATTTTTTAACACAGTATAAATTCTTTAGACCAAACATGCATAAATAGTTTCTAATGAAATTTTGGGCCTAATCACTGTTGCAGGCTTCTCTGCTGTGCTCCAACCTTCCTGAACTAATTTGGTGATTTGAGAACAATACTTAGTGTTTTTCCTTCACCTACCTGCAGCTGCAGCTGTTATAGATGTAACAGTTACTTTTAAAAACAAGGCAGGCTTTGGGTCTGGCTACTTCTAACATACTTGCTCTCAGATTGTAATTTCAGATAAGAACAGAGTTCTTCCAACCTTTGCTTAATGTAGTGATTTGCTTTTGCACTCATGCCATTATGATGTGAAGAGCAAAGAGTCTACATGAAGAATCCAAACTCCAGTATCCCGTGGTGCAAGACAGCACTGCTGCTCCAGGGGTAACTGGCTGCCCAGTTGTGGGGTCAATGGGCTGCTTAATCCTCAGATACCTGGGGTTTTGTTACAAATTCTGAGCAACAGGTTTCTCTTCCAGAGGTAAAGCCAGGTGCCTTCATGTTTTAAGTTAGGAAGTTATATTCTAAATGTGTTAGGAAGCTCATAGTTATTGAGAATTAGTAGAATAGTCTCTCTTCTTGATTTAATTTCTGTAAATAAACTGATTTTAAGTCTTGCACTGTAAATGTTAAATAATCTGGTGCTTATACACGACTTCATAATTTCAAATTGTTTTTGTTATTACGGTATTTCAGCTTTTGAAACAACCAAAATTATTTAAGATATGGTAAATTTATACAAACTAACTGAAGGTGCTTTTACAGTAAATTAGACTTAGAAACTCTTCCATAATAGGTTTTTGTTCTTATGCATTTATAGCAATAGTGTAGTTCAAGAATGGAAGTAGGCTAAATGCTAGTATTTGCACTGTTCTTAATCCCGTACGTAAGCACTGATAGATGCAGTAGGATTTGTGCTGTGTGTGCATTTCACTTTTTCATGTAGGTTGTGAACTTAAAAGGAAGTCAATGTAAACAACAATTACATTGGCCATATTCAGGATTGTACCAGAGGAACTATTCCAGATTGGTAGCAGTACAATAAAATGCTTGGGGTTTAACTTGTCTTTCCATTGAAAATGTTAGGTTGAGACTTAACTTTTTTGTACAGATTCAGCTTTACAGAAACCCTTATCTTTAAATTGTTCTCAGCTCTGGATGCTTCTGGGAAGTCAGAAGTGTCTTCAAGTCCTCCTTCAGTTCTTCCAGGAAAAAAAGCGCTTCCTTTTAAGTAATTGTAAACATTTCACGGAGTACAGAATGTTTAAATTTGAAAAGGTCTCTATGGATTTTATTGAAAACAGAGTATTTTGTCATTTCTAAGCATTTATATTGTTGATCAGAAGAACTAGCTTCTTGTTTCCAGTATGGGTTACAGTTCAGTGCCTTTAAGAAAATGATTACAGCTCATGGAGCATTAATCATTTTAAAATAAGGCATTCATAGCTTTTTAAGAAAACACATCCTGCAAACACAGTTCTCTATGACACATTTTCAACAGTGAGAAAAACTTTGCAAAAATTTTTAAGCATGTTTGATCAAAATTACTAAACTCTGGAGATGAGATTTTTATCTTACTGGTGGGTTACATAATTTTGTTATGCAGAAAAAGTATGGAAAACTGCATGATTAAGAACTCTTAGCAAATACATCTCATGCCAGTACTTGCAACAGAACTTCACTGTGTCTGCATGGCACTGCACTATATGGAAGTTGAACTTCATCCCTGAGGAGCAGTTTAGCTGGGTTTGCAAGGCACTTTTACCATTAAAAAGCAAAACACACCCCCGCCGCCCGCCCCCGGAAGAAGGTGTGGGGTTGTTAATTCAGGCAGAATGCTCGACTGGTGTTCACGTTCCAGGACCCAGATGTGGGTACCAAACGATGTGGGCTTCCAAACGATGACACGTTTTAGGGCAGCACTGCATGCCTCGCAGATAACAGGAGCCAGTGCTCTGTGGTATGGCTCATGCATGAAGGGTGATGTCTTCCCATATGTTTAGAGCTCAAGAACTCTATTTTCCTCTGTGTGTAAGTGGCACATCAGTGCTAATTAAGTAGAAAGTACGTACAGCTAAAGGGTTAAAATCATTACAGATTTTATTCAACTTCCATTATGTTCCTTTGAAGAAAGTTTGCATTAGTCAGCTCTTCAATTGTATTAAATAAAATCTGTAACTACCTGTAACATCCACTGTACTGACAATTGTGATTTTGTTTGTTATGAATTGATTCAGAAACTGAAGCACACCATTTAAGAGACTACAACTAAGTTGGCATTTTCTTCTATATTGTTATTTTTTCCTCTGTAAAAGTAAATTACTTTATAAATAAACTTATTGAAGTACTGAAGTATGAATATAAGGATTGCTGGTCATTGTGAAATGTGAAGCCTGTGCTCTTCTTTTACTGTAGAATGTTTACATGTTGCCTTAAGCCAGTCAGCAGCAGTGATTAGAGCTAGTGCCAGGAAAGGAATATTTTTTAAAGTCAGTTGTAAAGGTGGATGAGGAGCCCATTCAACACAATGGAAAAAAGAATTTAAAGTGTTATACATACTGGAGAAAGGAAGTATGTGAACTTCAATCAGTGATGTTAGAATATTTATGTAATATTGAGTATTTTGTTTTTGTTTTGGTACATATAACTTGTTATTAAAAGAACTGGATGTGTGGAAACAATTTCACATGTGCCCTTCCATTTCTATAAAGTGTTCGTTCATTGAAGCTGTAGAGGGTTTGTGGGAAGAAGTACTGATGTTCTTGAGCCCAGCTAAAACCTGTGGCCAGACCTGAGCTCTTAACAACTTTCATGGCTCTACTATGTGAACTTTCCTGACAACGTCAAACCATCTCCCTCAGTAACTTATCTTGGAAATGAGATACCTTTGTGCCAAGGTAGTCCCATTCAACAGTAAGGTGACAAGCCATGGTGAAACAACTCCCAAGGCAAAGAAACAGCATTAGAAATTTATTCAGAATATAAGAACATTTGTAAAATAAGTATTATAAATGCCTCTGTATAAATAAATGCAGTTTTTACAGTTCTATATCAAATGAACACAAAATAGCTATTTTACAGCTGCTAGGAAACTAAAAGGTAGCAAACATTTAAAGCTAATTCAGTAAGGTGAAAAGTTTCTCAAGTTACAATTCATGGTGTAGTATTAAAGGAGGAGAAAATTCTAATAAAACCAGTAGAACATGACATGAATGCGAACTTAGTCACATGTGCTTTGCAATAGCTAACAGTACATTCAAGCTGCTGAAGACTTATACATCATAGAATTAGAAAAAAAGCAAATGTTTTTTCTGAGCACTCTGTGAAATACAAAGTTTCATGCACTCTGGTGACTTAAGAAAATAAAAAAAAGTCCAGTCATTAATTCATGAATGGACTTAGGTTGGCGGCAAGAACCACCTCTTTCTTGCTTTGCAAATTTATTATTTCTGCAACAAGTATTAAGATTGAGTTAAGTTGCTGTAACTGATACACACTCAGGTATTTCTGGTGTGCTGGTACTTCAGAGCTGCATAAAAGGAGTTTGGGTTTTTTTGGCATTTTTTCTGAGAGTTGGTGCCATTTTAATGGGGTACACTGGAGCTGCAGCTGATTATCACTTTTGAACAGTTTTCATAACATTAAACATGTGACCACTTCCCTGTTGATCTTTTCCAGTATGCCAACCAATGATGCAATAGCTGCTTGCTGAGGCAAATAACTGAACTGGTGGTCTGGCAAAATATGGCTACTGCTGAGGCTGGACGGTACCAGTGCTGCTTTTTCATCTACAACCGTTATAGGGAAAAAATGGGAGTGGTTTACATTTACTCATGTTTTATAATTTATTCTAAAGAACTTCTAGAACACAGTTGGCAGGGAAGATACATGCTAAACATAGTGAAACAGAATCAGCAAAGTGCTAGGCCTGGAAAAGGCACTCAGGCTGCAGCTTTTTATGCCTCTGTCTAAGATTATCTGAATTTTTTTATGGAAAAAAGTCTTTACTGTGAGGGTGCTGAGGCACAGGTTGCGCAGAAAAGTTGTGGCTGCCCCATCCCTGAAAGTGTTCGAGGCCAGGTTGGATGGGGCTTGGAGCAACCTGGTCCAGTGGAAGATGTCCCTGCCCACAGAAGGGAGTTGTAACAAGATGCTTTTTAAGGTCCCTTTCAATCCAAACCATTCCGTGATTCCATTATTCTAAATAGGGGGAGAAAAAACAAGCCTAAGAGGCAGCCCAGTGCAGTAGTGGTTTCTGGTCCTCTTCAGTGAAAGGTATTTCACATGGACATTTGAAGTGACCTCAAGTCACACGGGTGCTGCAGATGCCCAAGACAAAAGTGTAACTGCATTTCTGCCACAGCACGTGGTGGATACTTTTCTTTGTGTTTCTTCAGAACAAGGGTGCTCAGCTACCACTGAAGCTGATGGCAAACCGCCATCTTCATGGGGGTGAGAAAATTGGGCCAAAAAAGTGAAACATCATAGAGAGATGCTAAGCAGAACCATAAAGACAGAAGAAATCATTGTGCCTCCTCCCTCAAGAGACTCATTTGCTAAAATTTCTATTCACATTATAAATTAAGAAGTGCAATTATTCTGAGAAAGAGGACTGATCAAAACCAGAACATCACTACCTAAAAATTTTGAAATCAGCTTTGTTTTAATTTGCTGTTGCAATCAATCACATGTGATGCTGGCTTTGTGGATGATGTATCAGACTCCAGAGAAGTAGGAATGACTAAGGATAGAAGACAACAGCAGCTACAGTAGTAAGAGATGGAAAACCAACTACTACAGTTCCAGATGTAACCAAGCCTTAACAATAATTTCCTTAGTACTAGTAATGGGAGGAATAAATGAGAGAAGTTATCATAACTCTAAATATGCTAGTAAAAATCTTGAGGTGCAACTCTCAACATGTAAAGCAAAAAGGATAAACATCTCCTGAAATCAGATTCACTGGAAATGAGCACGGAAAATGCAAAGCAGAGGCATAACACAGCAGCAGGCTAACACAGTGAAGGGACTCTAGCTTCGCTTTTTAAAACACACATAAAGCTGCTTTACATACTCTGTCAAAAATAAGCAAATTCTGAATATAACAGGTGCTATGGCAGACTCCTGTATTTGGGCCCCTACAGAAATCAACCTGATCCCCATAATTTGCTTAATGTTCATTAACCTAACAAGCCAAAATCTGCACTTCAGTCAGTTTGATAGTACAGTAATACGTGATTTTAACAAGAGAATGTTAGCAGTAACAAAAACTAACCTAAGAAGCTGTAAGACTTCACCATTCACATTCTGTTTGTGGCTGGATATCCATACATCTACACATTTATGGTTTTGTGCCTATGTATTCAATATTCAACAGGTACATTCCTTGTAAGTACCTTTTTTGGTCAAAAAAGAAGTATCAAAAGAAGACATTCTACCTCTTGATCACAGTAAGCTGTAATAAGCACAATACACATGACAAAAATGGCCCAGCTTCTTAAAGAAAACCTTGGATATAGTGTATATAGCAAGAAAAACCAACTATTTTTACAAAGTAGTTGCAAACACCATGCAATATAAGTACCAGGAGGTCTCCTGGAATTTCTTACCCACTCTTGGCACAGGCTGTCTGTGTGGCATGGTGAAACCCACAACTTTTGGCCCTCTTATACACTGTAAGAAATACACCTTTAACATCATTTTCAGAGATGCAACTACGCTTTCTTGGTTTTTTCCCAAATCAACAGGAGTTCTCCTACCTGATCAGCACTGTGAGCAACAGAACTGCAGCAGGGTGCAAAAAAAAAGCCAGCCAGCCTGTCATCTCCCCACTCTGCAGCTGCCTGTTTGGTGGTGTAACCACAACAGCGAGTCTTGAGGCTACAGTATGGACTTGTGAGCAGAGGGAGCTCCAGGATTGGGAAAACTCTCATATGATCTCCAAAGTACCCAGATGAAAACCTCTTAACATGAATTATTCTGCTGTGTGACACTGTCACTCACAGGACATCGATAAGATGGATGAGAAGCTGTATGAATACAGACATAACAACACGATGTACACAATTATAGCATGATTCAGGCACTGCCATTTTACATTATGAAACAGTCCTTAAGGTTAACACTTTTATTATCCCCATGACACCTCTCTGGGATCCCAGAGCAGGTGCTTTTAAGTTTTGTCAACATTGACAATCAGAGCTTTTAGCATTTGAAGCTACCTAAAAGTCAACCTCCAAAAGAAAGAAAGTTGTAATGGCACTAAGCATCCTTTAAAGAGATGCATTTAAAGTGAAGTTTCATTGGTGTGTGGTCTGGAGTTCTCTTCTTCCAGTAAAGCTATCCTTTGTTTGAGCATTCTTACTTGGGTTTCATGTCTCTCCACCATGGCCATCATTTGTGATTCCAGTTTCTTCAGCTTATTTTGATGCTTTTTCTTTGCTTTTTCATAAGCCGCTACCAAGTTGCTGTTAAAAACACAAGGCATGCAAGGTAATTCAAACAGGCTTGTTCAGAGCAACTGCTACAAAAAATCTACCCCAAAGCCCCACCTTCAGGGAAGTCCAAAGGTTGGGTATTGATCACCTTCCCAAAATTTACCAGTGCTTTAAAATGGATTAGATCCAAACCTTTTGATCCAAACCCAGATCTGTGCTAATGACTGTGTCTTTCCTGGGAAAGTACACACCTTTACCAGTAAACTGGTAAAGAAAACTAAACATGGTTCAAAGAGGCAAATAGAGGTTGCTCTCATAGCACTGTTCGTGAGTCAAGATACCACAACATTAAACATGATTTATAAAAACACTGCATGGCCAGAATCTGCTTAGAAAACCCAGGACTGATTTTGCATTTTTCACTTAAAAAATATAAGATTTACATTTGGAGGATGGCATCTTGTGCTAATTTGCTAGCTGCTGAGTAGCTTCTGTGCCTCCACCTTGACTGGGTCGGAAAACTTGAGAAAGGTGGTGCTTCTCACCACAAAGGCTTTCAAATATACTTCAAGGAATACTACATTGTGAGTAACAGGCTGCTTGCAGGAAGGGCAGCTGCAGTCCACCATAGTCCTAGGCAATCCAAACACAGTGCAAGTAAAATGCCCTGAGTGAGCAACAGAATTTAGGTGTGATTATGCAAGACAGGTTATTAATGAAGAGGCTGGAGCCAAAGAAAAGGGAGCAGTTTCAAACACAGTAACAGATTAATAAATCTTTTCTTTTGTTTCCTTTTTTAATTGAGCATTCACTACTAGTAACTCCCTTAAGATTAACCTATCTCCCTGCTTTCTGTTCTTAACTATGTAGTTGCCAGTGGCCTACATGGGAAGTTTATGCCTCCCCCATCTCTAACTATAACCCTAGAGTGTCAACATGTGGATGGAATGCGAGGATCCAGAAACTTCTCATTAAGCTAAGGGGACTACGACAGTGCTTTGCAAGAACACAGCAAAAAAAAATCAATGGTGCATCCATCTACTGATAGATCCTTTACCTGTTTGCCCTTTTAAGGTCATTAACAAATTCTGCAGACTGCTGATGCCTGATTTCACTGCTCTTCGTGAGTCTCTCCAAAGCACTCACTAACTCCTGCACTCTTGCTTTCAGTTTCTTCTCCCTGGATCAGGAGAAAAGGAGGTAGATTCAAACCAGATATAACCTAGATATTTTCAAACCAGAAATAACCTTTCAGCTTGGAATTGCATCAGTAGTTGTCTTGTGCTGGGTTGAGATGCTGAAAATATTTTCCATACTACTACTAGAATAATACAGGAGGTAGTTCTTACATTGAACTTTTACAAAGATTGGTATTTGTAACATTCACCATTTTAGAATTCAAGGTCAGAGACAGAGCAGACAAAAGAGCAAACAAACTTCTCTGGTAGATGGTCTTGTATGCATCGAATCACACAAAGAAATAAGCACAAAGATACACAAAATGCTAATACACTTATCAGTATTTACTTACCAACTCTGAAACAAAAGCTAATTACATGATGTGTGACAAAATGGAAATAAGGTACCTTATAATGGTGTGTCTATGAGGGAAAGAAAAAGTGAACAAGACAGAAATTCCAGGCAGGAGCAAGCTGGGGATTAAGCTGGATTTAAAAAGCATTTCCCAGGTAAGCATGTGGCACAGGGCAGGTGCTTCTTCCTGTGGAGCTCCCTGTTGCAGAACTGATGGCTGATGGCTGCTACCTGCTCAGCCCACTCCTACACACATGGGACTGTTCCAGGAGCTTTTCTCTGTGACCCAAACTCTCAGCATAGATAGCCCAGAGGGGAAAAAAAAAAAGTAAGACTCAGAAGAGGGGGGAAAAAAAGGAAAAAAAAAAAAAAAGTGTTTTAAGAATGACATGGAGCTGGGCTCAGGTGGGACACAGATTTTGCAGCATCAAACCTTACACTTGGGAACTTTGAGTGTTTACATGGAGACTCTGCTTTGCTGCCTACAGCCACTTTGCAGTGATCCAGCTCTCCCTCCTGCCTTGTTGCGGTGCTGCTACGTGAGTACACTTGTTTTCATCTCAATAATGAGACGACTGCCAGCTCCCATATAAGCCCAACGGGAATGAATATCCTGAAGTTTGCGAAAGCTTCCCCAGCTCTGCAGAGACCACATGGATCCTCCTGAAATTCCAGCTCAGCAGCCTGCAGTTCCCAGGAAGGCCTGGGTACGGCAGCCTTTTATCACCGAAGAGAAGGACAGCGCCCGGCTCCAGCAGCAACAGAAGGGCTTTCACAAAGTCAGCCGGGGAAATATTCCAAGTTAGCAGTCTATCCCAACACACTCAGGTGCTGGTTTACCAGCCAGATTAAAAAGGACATAAGAGGGCCCTTGTTGATGAAGGATCATCAGTATTCTTTGTATGTTCTTTCATTGAAGGAACATGCTCTCTGCTTTCCAGTAATGCAATCCTTCTTCCCCCCCCACAGTTAAAAGTTCACTGCCATCCACCCCAAATGTAAATCTTAATTTTTATCTCCTATCTCAGCCATCAGAAAGGCTCAGCACAGTCTACAGCCAAAACCTGTGTTCTGCAATGAAAACAGGAAGAAAAAGACCCAGAACATAAGCAAGAAAAGATGAGACGTGGCAGTGGCCAGACCTAATGCATTTGTGGCATTACTGATGTAACAGAACTGAGTAGGATAAATTTGGTGCTTCTCTGCTCCAAAGGTTGCTGCAGCCAGAGGCTCTGGGGAAGGCTCAGTAGCACCATTCCCAGCATGATGAGCTAGGGTGAACAGCAAGTCCAGTGGAATAAACATGCACAGTGTTTGGATGGGCAGAGAAATCTCAAAACCACGTGAGGCTGATTTGACATCATGTGCAAGAAAAGGTATAGCTGTGAAAACACTGCACACAGTCCCATGGGAAAGAGCCCAGTAGAGCCACAGTTCACTGCAGCTGAGGTCCTTCACACACCTGCTGTAACAAAAGCTGTGTGGAAAAGAAACACAGTGGAAAGACTTTGAGGAACTTCTCATGCATGGAAAAGTCTGGTTGCTATGGTGACTGTTACCTGATAAAACAATGATATCACCTTTTCTCTGTTTTTCACCCACACCTTTCAACCAGCCCTGTTCAGCCTGAGCTGTATTTCTTTACATTTGGTCTACAACATCCTTGTCTTGCTGCTTGTCAAAGACACAGAGCCAGCAGAGTGGTAAGCACCCTGTTTAAGCTACTTAAATGCCAGTTCTGAACCTTCTAGCCAAATAGGAAACAGTGGGTAATACTTCAAATCTATAGATGACTCAAATTTACACTGGCACCAGTAAAATACATATATTTCTTTTGTCTTTTCATGATGTCTTGAAGTCAGCGAAACAGTACTAGATAATACCTACTCAACCTTACTCTCATGGAAAGCAATTCCTGGTTTGATTGCATGTGCTGAAGTGTCCCAAAAATCTGAAAAAAACAATCCACAGGGATCTACTTTAACACCTGTTCCTAATTTTAAAACTGCCTATTTAAATATCCTTACTTCAGGAGACATTTCATAGAACAAGTCACACCTGAGTAGCCAGACACAGCAGCAACAGTAAAGGCAGAGCAAACACCTTGGTTTACTCTGGGAAGTGAAGATACACTTGGTTAATGACTATGACACACTAAAAACGTGTAAGGTTTTCTCCAGGGTGCTGCATCTCCTGTTTGAGCAGCAGATTAGAGAGCTCAGAGCTGTACCTCACAGCCTGGTAAGAACCCCAGGCCTTGCAATGCTGCCTCCTCCTGCTTCCCTCAGTTTCTATCACTGATCACCTCAGTTTGGGCAGAAAGAGTTGTCCTTGTTTCTCTTCAAAACTGATTGCTTAGTCAGGCAGTGAACACGAGTGGTTCTGAGAGGAATACTGAGGTGTTGTCCAAAGGGGATTTCCAGCACCACAGTACTTTCCTGACTGCAGGATGTGGAAAATCAGCCACTACAGGCTTAATATGGCAGAGTGTTTTCAATATTGCATATGAAGCATGTGTCCACAATGAGAACACGCCAGAGTTGCAAACCAGGGATGGAACTGCACGTGATACGAGACATACGACGCATCCTACTGATGTAGGCACAGCCTGCTGCTGCCAGACAGTCTTCCAGAGTCCGAGGTCCAAACTCCCACGGAAGCATACGCACCAAACTCACACTGCTATTGTGCCCCAGGGCTGTAATACAGACCTCTGTGTATCCCAAGAAAGCATTTATCTGTGTATTTTGATGGGAAGAGGAAAGAAGAAGCAAGTATTTTTCCGAGAACACAATTTCCATGAGCCCCTGACTCACAAGTCTATTGGACTGGAGAAGTCAACAGAGCTTTCATCCCAACAGTTCCTCCTCCAAGTGGCTACTGCAAGCTGGAGCTGCAGAAAACACAGCCACAACACTTCATGTGCACACAGAAAATGAGCAAGTATTCCCAGAAGTGGGAACGAGCCTATGATCTGGGGGCATGGCTCACTTCCAGCACAAGGGCTCTCTGCTGCTGAGAAGTCAGCTGGGGAAATCCCTGACTGCTCCCTTTCCAGGGAAAAGCTCAGAATGAGTGTATTCAAAGGCCTACAGCCTACATCATCTGCTAAAAACACTATTTTCAGTGAAATGCCTAATACGCTGGTAATAAAGGCTTTTGTTTGGTATTTTCACAATCAAAACACTCAGTGGGCAGTTGCATAGTGGTTTTCAAGGGCTTTTTGTTTCAGGATGGTTGAATCCATCCTGTTAGGAAGGGGCTAACTGGTGTTCTCTGGTTTCAATGCTACCAGTTCGGAGAGTGGGGAATTCTGCCAGGGCCATAAAGGAAACTGTGTTTCTATCAATTTGGCCTCCACACACTGACACCATGTTTGGCACACAGTAATGTAAGCAAGGTCATGAGCACCTTTGTATTTTCCCTCCAGTCTGGGCTTTTCCAGACATGTTCAGGTTTCATGTGCTTCTAGAAGTCTCCCCACATTTTCCTGCTCTTGCTGATTTCATTGAAAATTCCCTGGTGCTGCAAACAGGAAGCTGCTCTTCTCTGGCATGCAGAAAGTTGATTTTTCTGCCCCTGGCTTGGAGTGCACCCAGCTAACTCCCTTTCTTGTGAAAGCACCAGCCACCACCTCTCTGCCCTGGGGTCAAGAGCACCACAGCTCTTGCCAAATCCGAAGCAAAAGAGGAACAATGAGCTGTCTCCAAATGAAGAAGTGAGAAACTTTCCCACAGCCAGGCAGAGGAGTCTTGCCATCCCTAGGGCACATCCTCTTACCCATCAGAAGAGATCTGCTCCAGGCAGATCCCTTCAAATCCTGGCTCCCCCTGAGGAGTGGGACGACCAGGTTCAGCTCAGCACCTGGCCCTGAGCTCTGCAGGCTCAAAGCCCTGACGCAGCAGCACCAGGAGCAGCTAGCCCAGGGGGCAGAGGCCCGAGGATCCATGGCAGAGCTATCCATGCTGGCAGGGCAGCCCCAGGCCACTGGGGGTGGGGAAGGGGAGGGAGGGAAGGCACCTCCTGCACGGTCCATAGCTATCTGCCAGGCCCCTGCTTTGAAGGGAAGGCACACACCTTCCATCCCACACTCCACTCCTACTCCTCCCCTGATATCCTCCTGCTGTAGTGAGCCTGGCAGCATCCCTCACTCCCCTCTGACTTTTCCAGTTTAACAGGATGACACATGATTGTTTTTCCTAGGCATTTGACTCCTCTCCTCTCAAGAGATAACAGCTGGACATTTAAAAGGAATGCAGATAAGTTCTCTTTTCATCAGCAGTTTAACATACTACTATGTCAGGCTGGCATGCAGAATCCCCAAGCTAATTCAAATGCATGCTTGCCTCACTGGTCTGGCTTGGCCTGCTACAGAAAACCACCAGAATATAATAAATGTTTTAAAGAGGCAACAAAGCAACACTACACAAATGCCAAGAGAGCCACCCTCCTCCAATGCCATGCCTTCCTGGCTCACCTGCTGAAGCACCACCCGTGCTGCCAGCCACCGGTGCACAGGAGGCCTTTCCTGACTGCAGAGTTGACAGAGGGTGCTTTAAAAACCACTTTGCTGGTGTAAAATACTGTACTGCTTTTTTTGCTGATTGTCAAGATGCTCAGAACAGATCTCAAAAACCAGACCGTACCACAGGCATGTGTTACATCACCTGCAGTGGGGAGACAGGCCAGGTGTGGTCCTAGAAGCAACATACTGGCAGCAAAAAGGGAGAACAGCCCTGGAGGAGGCAGCAGCATGCCTGCCACACTCACTGCTCAAACCTCCCACCCAGCTTTGCCAGCCCAGCCTGGAAGCTGTCCAGACCTGGAGCTATTTGGAGCTCCCTGTGACAATTATATCCAAGTGCACAGCAGCTCAGCAGTTCAGATAACCACATGGTGGTAAGAAGAACTACTTGCTCCATGTCAAAAATGGAGAAAAAGACAAATTATGGTTGTCTGTAAGGCATATGGTAAAAATAGTTACTCGAGGTGCTTCCAAGCAATCTGTCCCTGATATCACCATGAGTCCCTTCTCTTCTTGTGAGAAGGTTTCTCTCATGGGACTCTCCAGAGGGATTTCCAGAGACAGGCCATGCCTCTCAAAGCCCTCAGGCAGCCAAGGGGAAAACACAGCAGGATATTGCAGAGTCACAAAAAAGAGACCTCTGAAAATTGCAATGACTGCAGTCCATGCTAGTGTCTGGCTTTCAACTGCCTCAGAGTCGCTTATCTCCTGAGTTAATTGATGTGATAATTGGAGAACAGAAATAAGCAAACACTGACAGAAAGCAGCTGAGGATGCATCAGTAGGTTCAGAATACAAACCCCTGCCTCCCTCCCCCCACTTTTACCCACTGTATGTTCGCCCTGTACCTTGGCCAAAAAAGATGAGTCTTTTACAAATCAGTAGAAGTCTAAAGAATAATTTCAAATCTGAATGATTATAGTATGATGTGTTTTAGGCATTTCTATTTCCGTTTCTGAGACAGCCTTACTGATGCTCAGGATAAGCCTGAATTTCAGTGATGCTTTTACTGACTCCTGCTATCATGAAACAAAGGTCGGCCCTTGAAAACGTGCCAACTAGGATGCCACCACATGAAGTTTACGGAAATTTAAGATAAAGGAAGGTGGCTTGATTTCTGTCACTGCCATGCCTTGGCCCAGCTTTCTATTGAAATGTTTGCTCTCTGAACAGAATTTTTGGCACAAAACATGGTTGCGGTCTTCAGACAGGGATAAAGACCTAAGACTGCAACAAACATTGCTCTGTCTCAATAGACACAAGGAAGTTATTGCAATAGGATTCATTTTTTATGTCCTACTAGAAATACCTGCAGCTCCCACTCCACAGAGGCAGGATCACAGCTCTGTGGAAAATGTACTTTTTGTTAACATTTGAAGAGCTGTTTGCCAGTCCTACTGATTATTACTCATTTTCTCTCTCCACAGCGACTTCACAATTAGTAGCATCACTCACTATGTTATCTCTGAGTTTAGAAGACATCAGGCATGGTAAATAAAAAGCTCCTTTGTAGTGTTGCCAGATAGAAAGTCACTCTTTTGTGAGGGATATACTGAAACATGTCTAGACTGACACAATTCATGTAAACCTGCACAGCCATCAAGGATCATAATTTTGTGCCAAATGATGATGCAGCTGAGGTCTGAACAGTCAGTCTAGTTACAAAGTGTTTTGCCTGCCATGGTCCTTGCCTAGTACTGCGAGATCCTTCCTGGCCAAGTATTTTAATGATTTATAAATGATTCTCTAAATATATGAATAAAATACAACCCCATGTAAACAGAAAAGATATCAGCAGCTGGAAATACAAGGAGAGGCCATAGGAGGACCTCAACGATCAAAGCATTTGTAGCAAGGCCTAGGGAGAGGGAGAAGTTTCAGTCTTTCAGGCTTGGCCATTTTTCACAGAATGAAAGAACTTAGCAGAAGAAAAGATCAGTTCTATCACCATTATCATCACCCTTCTAAAGCAGGATGGAATTATTACTACTTCCTTCCTGCCACCTTGTCTTGGGGTGACTTTATAATGTGTATCCCCTATCACTACCCTATGCCCACCAATCTTTTCTGTGTCTTTAAACGGAGCCTGAGAAGGACAGAAAACAAACTTTGCAAAGCAGTGGTGTCAAGGACACGGAGATACGCTCCTCTGTTTCTGCAGTACCCTTGGGTTTTTTTTCAGCTCTTTTTTCTCCCAGCGAGAGACGGAGGGTTGAATTTCGTTTTCCTAGGATTTTTGGTTTTTTTTGCTCTTTTCTTCTCTTCTGGACTGTTTCAACAACATCTGAACACATCCGGAGAATTTTCCTGGAGGCCCGGGGGGGTGGCCCCTCGCCGACCAGCTCCGAGGAGGAGAGAGACCGCACCTACAGAGGACCTCTGAAATCTTCTCAGGTTTTCTCTCCACAGAGAGAGGGATCTCATTATTTAGCATTATTATTCCCCACCTGTGTGTTTGTTAAATAAATAGCTTATTATCTCTTTCACTTTCCTTTGAGGAAAATTTTTCCCGAACCTGGGGGGGGAGGGGTGGTTGTGACCTGACTTCTATCAGAGGGTATTCTCCTCCAAATTTGTCCAAACTAGGACACACCTCTAATGCATTTACCTGCATTAATGCATAACCTGGTATGTGCATACTAAGTTACAAACTCATCAAGTCATGTACAGTGCTCCCTGCCCTGCCCCAGTAGAGCAGAACAAACCAGCAAGGAAGAGACTGTTTTAAGGTCTCCCCTAAGAGACTGTGTCACGTGTCTGATTTTGGGGTATTCAACCAGATCTTGTCTTATAAAACTGGTCTCTGGCACAATCATCAAGGTGTCAGCACCAGGCCATGAGGCTGTGGAGAACACATTTCTGCCCTCACAAGAATAAGGTATTTCCTGCCAAGAAGCTTGTTTATGGATGTGTCAAACTCAAGAAAGAAGAGGCTGCATGTCCATTAAAGCACTTCATCATTCCATCAAGAAAAGAGAGAGGGCAAAATAAAACTGTTAAAGGCTCTGGCAGAAAGTGTTTACATTACTGTTTGCTGGAACACGATGTGTCTCTAAATTAGTGAGCTTAGCCTGCAAAACCAGAAATTAGTTAAGCTAGACGTAACTTTAACAGCATAGGACTTATAGATAATTCACATTTCTTCCAGTTAGCATAGTGACCATGTAAAAGAAAACTGAATTCTGTAAAAAGTTGGGTTTTAATGCTGAGCACTACACAGGAAATCCTGAGCTGATGTAGTTATGACACAATAGAACTGCTTCTGCCTTGAATTTCTGCTGATGGGCACTACCAACAAAAGCTTCACAACACACTGCTGGATTCCAGATTTGCAAAGAAATCCACATCTGCAGAGAGAAGCTAGCCTGGCTCTGTGGATGAGACTATTCTGCTGCATGGCCATTTGCAGACTGAGCAAATAAGTGCTTCCTAACTACACCAAAACCCAAACCGTAACTACATCCTGCTGTTTTATTTGGGTTTCACTCTGTTTCAATTAACTGAGAAGAACCTGACAATTTAACAGCAACAGAAGGACAGAATGGGAAAGTAGTAGAGGGGGGAGCAGCCAGAGCTTCAGTCTCTGTAATGACAGGATGAGGAGGGGACAGGAAGCAGGGCTGCTGATTGGTATCACATGCTCTGACAAACAGGCTCAAAAAGCAACTGGATTTTTGCCCCTATCCTTGCAGTTTGCTGTCCCCTGCACCAGTGTCTACTGCCTGGAGAAACAACAGGTACGACCAATTGCTGGATGTGTGCACAAATTGTACCCCTGAAACACTGCTGAAACAGTGTTTCAGCTGGAAAACACTCCTGAACAGTGGCATCTAAATACTGCCTCTGCACCACAGAGCATGATATGCACTTGTTTCACATCTCCCCCTCGCCCCTCAGCAAACACAGCTATTGGGACAAATACTTTTCATTTTGTATTCTGGTCCTACTTTGGTGGGTGAGAAGGATACACTTGCAGAGGAAAAAGAACTTTGATCATTTTTGGAACTCTTTTGTGGATTTGTGATGGTAAAAATGTCATTCTAATATTTGAGAGCCCATTTATCCAGAACAGCAGTTAGGGACTGCTGGTATTTTTTAGATAGCTGTGGCTAAACAGGTTGCAGTAAGCTTTTTCCATGTGCTAGACAGACCTTCAACTGACTTGCAGAGACAAGACTTTAGGGCAAGGAGGGCTAAGCATTCAGCCTGATTTGGCTGGCACACTGATTAGGGAGAAAAATACCCTGTCCACACAGCTTGCGGAACTGTGCTTGAGCCCCACTGGCAGCAGCAATCACATTTAGTACAGTCGTATTTCCATTACACAGAGAGCCTTCACAATTTATGTACAGTTTAATCCGATTATTTTTCTTCTCGATTTCTGCCTGACAAACTGTACTTGTGAGGCCCTTGGCTGGAAATCCATGCTAATCAACTTAAGGCCTAGTAGATAAAGCAAAATTGTTTTCTCTGTGTTGTCAGCAAACCACATTTCATGACTATACTCAAACCTCTGCTAACTAAGGTCATTGGCATCTTCTCGACATCCAGGAGCAAATAACAAGAGCAGGAAGAAGCAGCAGCTTGAGTGAAGGGAGAAAATGCTGGTGGAGCAGCTCACACCAGGGCTGCAGGGTGGGGATCTGGGGGAGGCCAATGGCTCTCTGAAATGTTTATGTAAATTACTTTGTCGATGGGTTTTATCCATCCACACGCAAGTGACAGTTTTGATTATTTTACCCATGGAATTTTGTTTCCTGCATCATGCAAACTAAGTACTCAGCAACTGCCAGACTACTAAGCAAATGGTACGAGATGTATTGATTCTGCAGTGGTAATGATCTTACATTTTTACATAATGCCTTTCAGGCTTAAGTGTCCCTAGGCACACCACACATTGCACCTATGAAGAAAAGCACCTCAGGAATGAAACACCACAGCTGCCTCAAAGGACATTCCACTTTCAAAGAGGGTGGAAACACCATTACAGCAAAATACACTCTTCCCAGCCAAAATTCTTAGCAGCATTTTGGACAGGTTCTAAATATAAGAACCAGATTAGGTATCAGACAGCCATTTCTTGGAAAAGGTGGAACAAGTACTGAAACCATTATCAAAACTCTGAATTTCTTTGTCATGAAGTTTACCATGTAGCTGGTGCACAAAAAACTGCTGCACAAATATCTAGCTAATGTACAACTGTACTGAAAGCTTAGGCTTAAAACCTGTCTGTTGATAAAAGCTGTTTGTCAAGACATCAATTTTCTCTCCCATTGGAAAGCTAATGCCTCACACAATGTCATTCGTAACTGAACTGTGGCTCCACTTACACACTCAGGAGGCAAATGGAGCATCTGAGTCATCAAAATGCCTGCAATTCCCACTCCCATAACTCCTACCCAAGTTCTAACCTGTGGCCAACCTTCTTAACCAAAGATCACACTTCAAATCCCGTCTTCACTAAAGGTTTTCTTTATGCACATGAGAAAGTCTTGCCACTGTGTTATGTCTCATACTCTTGCCTGAATATGGTAATTACTGCCATTTTGAGGGTTTCTTTTATTTCTAAAATTCAACTGAATTTTAGGGAACCTCAAGGAGAATAGAGTTGAACACCACGTGATGACTTCCATCAGCTAAAGAACAACAGCAGGAGAGAGGGGAAAATTAGAAGAACTTTGATCATTTTCCTTTTCACAGGACAAATCTGTGATCACTCTTCAAACCACCTGAGGCTTCTGAGTGAAGGCTCAGAAACAAACCTTCCCCTGGACTTACAGGACAAGTCCTGTCCCTGGTGAGGGAAGCTGTGCTTACCTCCTGAGTGCATTTGTCAGCTCAGCAGTCAGTTCACTCTCATTGTATGGTCTCAGCTCAGCGAGTGTTACCGGTGTTGCGGTGCCATCACTGCATTCCTGGGAAAGGAGGAAAAGCCACCTAATTAGAAGTTACTGACCATCTTAATAGAAAAATTCTGAAAGCCTCTTAGTTCACAGCTACTTTTAAAATGAAGGTGAAATAAAGAACACAATGCTACAGCAACATGGCAGTGTATCAACATACCAAGAAATGGACTAAACAGCTCCATACTTTACAAGTGCCTCTGAATGCTTTTTAAACCACCACAGCTCACCGACTTGCAGAATTCTGCTACAGTGCACAAAACTGCTGGTGCCTTCCTTGTATTTCTTTTGACACCACACTTGAAACAAAGAAGCACTGGGATCAAAAACTTCAGATGACGTATTGACAGGAACAAGTAAGAAAGACGTACCTCTTGGTTTTTGTTTTTAAACACATTATTGAAATTTTCTGGGGACACAGCACTAAAATAAGAAAAATTGAAGTTTTCCAAGGTATTTATGTCTTAATGCAAATTATTACTGCAAATGCAGAAATCTGCTTATCTTGCATTATTTTGCATTAAGGGGAGAGAAGTCTTCATTCTCAAAGTATTACAATCTAACTTGGAGAAAGAGATTGTCATTCAATGCTCTAAATGCTTCCTAGAAATGAGTACTAATTTTTTCATATTTCCTATTTAGGGGAGAATGGCATTTTGATTAGACTCCCTTCCAGTGTTTCCAATGAGTGACAACAGGCAAAACACACCCTCAACCACAGCAACTTGTATGTCTGGCAAGACTGGCCTTGTGGTACTCCTCGGAACACTCTTATTTTAGTCCAGGCTTAACACCAATTCTGCAAAGCCCTCTTAAGTCACAGCATGGAAGGAACCACCTAACTAGGGAAGAGAGGAAAGATCCGCACATAGACAAAAGAGGAGAATTATTAACATGCTACAGACTGCAATAGCGACAGGAAGGGTTTAATTAATCATGTTTGTAACTTTGGAAATGTAGCTTGACTCCCGACCTTGCCCAGTTTGTCTTTGCTTCCACTGCTGGTTGAGCTGAGAGACCTCATTCTCTGCTCTTTTTGTTCTTCCACTTCAGACTTCAAGTGCTCAATATGGACGAGGTAGGCCTGCTCCTGGGCCTCTCGAGTGCTCAGCTTCAATTCCAAAGCCTTCTTCTCCTTCTCCAGCAGGTAAAGCTGTGCCTTGAGCTCTGCCATCTCTTCCTGTTGAGGAAACATTATATTATCAGCATGCTGCTTCATGGGACTAGGTACCTAAAGGAAGATGAGGCTAAACGAGATTTTCATCCGCTCCTGTAACCGAAGGGCTCTTTTCACAAAGAACACTATCAGCACTCAGGTGACTTTTTATAATCACATTGCATATTTGTCAAAGACCTGTGCCACCCCTTTATGATCTTCAGAAATAAGCTCAGAAGCAAAATTAGAATTAGACTATCAGGGATCTGAGAGGGTTGCCACTGCTGCTGAAATTTTTTGGTTCTACTTTGTCCTTCAGAGACCATTGTCTTAAAACCAGAAGTGTATGACTTTGTCAAATACCTCCCTAAAAGCAAGATTTCAGTTTCTCATTGATTTGTAAGAATTCGTCTTATTACAGTGGAAGGGGTTTGAGAGACCAGGACAGCACACAGAGGTCACATACTCCTGTCTTTTAATACCAGCCGCTGTGGTAGAATGAGTTAAGTCAAAAAGAGCAACTGAGTATGGCACCATCAGATGTCCATTTATAATCTCCCTCCTCTAAATGGCCAGAATCCCAAGTAAACACAACCTGAGTTTGACAGAAAAATGCACTCACTCATATTCTTCCCTAAATATGATCCACAGAAGATGGACACTGGTACTTAATAGAAAGAAGCTCAGCTCAGAGAGCTCCTTCTTATGTGCAATTCTTCTGCTGCTCTGAGGCTTCTGACAGGGCTGTCGCCTATTGTAATACAATGTCTGCTGTTCGGGGACAGACCTCTGTTGTAACATCTGTCTGATAGTGGCTGGGCAGAAGTTTAAGAGCAGGGCATGAGTGCAATGATCCTTCTTTCAGCACATGCTCCCAGACTCCCATGAAAAGCAAATGATGTGTTGTTTCTGAACCAGAAAGCTCTTTGTGATTAACAACACTTAAGAAAAGTTTCTCGAGCAAAATGCCTAGTTATTTTCTACACCCAGAAAAACCCAGTATCCACAAAACTTTTGAAGAGATAGTACTAAGACATAATTTACATTTTGTGCTTAAAACCACCACTAAACAAACAAAAGACTGACAAAACAAAAAAACCCCCAACCTAGATTAATGTTCCCACTGTTTAGCTTGCCTTGCCCTAGGTCACCTGATGGGTGAATACTGAGTTCATGCAGACATTTTCTGCATTACAGTTCGGTTCCAGACTTGTTCATTGTGTAAACACCTCTGAAAGACACAAGTTTCTTATGTGGCCAGCCTAGGAACAAGTCACAATTTTTTTTTTTTTTAAACAAACAAAAGAAATATTCCAATCACAAAAATAACAGAGGTATCTTGCCTTATAATTCAAAAATAATACTTTTTATATTATAGCCATTACTAACAAAGACTATACAAAAACAAATCTCAACCCATATTTAGACTAACTTTTTATGTAGAAAGGAATCTATGTTCCTACCAAAAATCTGCTGTCTGGATTAAGTGTAAGCAGAGCACACAGGTGTATCACAGTTACAACCATCACAGGTAATTAATGGCTTATTCAGAATCACCAGCCATGAAAGAATAAAATCCATATCTTAAAAACCCTGAGGGGCTTGGAAAGGTTTGTATGAGCTTTTAAGTAATTGATTTATTCATCTGCTTGTTCATGAACTGAAGGTTAGAAGCACAGCCAGTTTCATTCAATCTGGTTTACACAAATTTAGTTGTTATGCAAACTTACCATTAATTGTCTTTGTCAACAAAACATGTAAATAATACTGATAAATAATGATGGGCAAATTTTGTTATAGGAGTTGAACTGGATGGTCTGATATACTCAAGTATATGCATTTAACTTCTTAAGCCTCTACTTCTAAAGCCATTAATCTATTTAGCCTTCTTAGTGAAGGCTGAGAAGTAATTTGAACGGAGTATTTAGACACTTTTATGAATAAAAGATACTTTTGGCTGGCTGTGTGGGATGGTCATGACAAGATCTTTCCTGGCTGGAAGCTGAAGCTAGGCAAATTCTGTCCAGAAATAAGGGGCATTTATTTCCTAAAACAAAAAGGTGAATTTATCCACTACAACAATGAATCTGTGGAACTGTTTTTTCTCATCATGTAAAGATTTTAGCTTATTTTATTTTCATAATTTTAACTTATTTTAACATACCCAAACTCAAAATAAATTTGAGGATCAATGTTTAACTCCTTTGAAGACAGTAAGCCTAGATCACCATATGTATGAATTCAGCAGTTTGTATCCTGTCCCACAAGACATATCACGCACCTCCCATATGTTACTTTTCTCAAGTCAAAACAGTGTGACTTGGAAGTAAAGAAGCAAAAACAAAACAGGGGAAAAGTTAAAAAGCTGTCAGCCAGTGTCTTACAGAGGCTCCCAGGGAAGGAGCAGGAGGGAATGGAAAGGCTGAAGATAGTTAAAAATTAAAACTGCAGTTGAGGATTGTGTAAGGACCCATACAATGTGTGAGGCAGAGTGGCAGCAGCCACGTCTCGTGTGGGAAAATTCAAGTAGTTCAGGTTTACTTAAAGAGTCTTTACATATGCAGCATTTTTTTCCATGAAAATATGTTTTCTAAAAACTGCATCTAAATTTAATTGAAATGACAGGGCCATCTTTGTATATTTACTATTTCCCTTCTCTTCCAGCTACAGGTTGTGAAGCATTTCGCAATTTAACACACCTGAATCTTCAGAGTGCAAGCACAAGTGGCATTTACTAAATGAAACCCTGAAGGACGGGGTAGCAAGTGGTCCCTCTTCTAGGGGATTGCAGAAGACTTAGACAATCCATGCAAATTCACAAGCTTTAAGTGTCAAATCCAGCAGTTATTTTGGGACTAATTAATTGAATATTGAGGGATATTTTGTACTTGCAGTCATATAGTAAAATTCTGAATCTGGGCAAAAACTTGAACAAAAATTAAAAACTCCTGATTCAAAATGATCAGAAACACCAGGGAATTCTCAAAATCAAAAATGGTATTCGATTTGGGCATGTAGGACTCTAATGTGGCAAAAAGTTCTAAAAGTCACAAAAAGTCATGACTCCAGGAGGACCACAGTAACCAAGGTGGGACATACCAGCCTTCAGAATTAAAACGAACATCAGAGCAGACAAATGTCATGCTCTAGTTAACTGTATTTCACTACATAAATCTGTAAGAGCATGAAGTGCTGTAACAAAGGTGGACAATGGAATTCTTAACATTTTCCACCAAGAGACTGTAGTCTCAAAGCACATAATGATCAACATTATCAACACCTGTACACAAAAGAGGAAAAATCACCGGTGTAGAAAGCTGAGACTTCTTATCTAGATTAAGTCCTTTGAAATGCAGAAAGGCTGCAAACCAAGAATTATTTACACCCATCAGAAGTAATCTCCTTGCTAACTGGGGCATGACAACAACTGACCTCAAAGCAAGACCACTGAATGATGACAAACCAGGGACGAGAATGTATTTGGAAACATGGTTAATTATTGCTTGAAGCAAAGAATTGAATTTTACACGAGTACTGGCAGACAACTGTGTCTTACACTCTGGATCAGTAATAATAAACAAGGCAGCAGAGAAACCACCCTCAAACCATTTTTCTAATTAATAATGAAGAACTAGTTCTGTAAAGGTATTTCCAAACTGATGAGGTGATCAGTTTTTACTGGGAATCAGAAATGGAAGAGATTCCGACACAGAACCAAGTTCTGGGAGACAGCAGATGATTGTAAGACCCAGCAATGCAGGGAATCGTTGAGTAGCTTGGTCCGGCTGTATCATCCTTGCTAAGAATGTGGAAGGGAGGGAACAAACAAAATATGCTAAGCAGTGAGGTCTTCTGCAGTCCATCTGCTTCAAGTTAAATAAAATACCGTAAGGAAACTTAAATTCTCCGTTTGTCTCAGAAGGAGGCAGATGCAAATGCTATTCTGTGTTTCAAATAACTGATACAAAAAATATACTCAGAAGCCAAAATGAGTCCTGACCTTAGGTTCAACTCTGTTCTAGCTTGACAAACAGATAAGGAGGTGTAATGCAGACCTGAGCAACAACCATGGAAGCTGATAGGTAACACATTTGGCAAATCTGAGTTTTCACAATGTCTCTTTCAGAAACATAAGGTTTTCCTGCAGTTGTGAATTCCAGCAAAGTACAAGAAATTACAATGAATAACACTACTGTCAGTTTCTCTATACTGCAAAGGGCTGAAGGTAACTTCAGACACCTATGCAAAATGTGTGTCTATTCTGTATGCACTACACACAACCCGATCAAGAAGAAAATGTTCCTTTTCTAGAGGCAATTCCTGCAGTGAAAACCCAATGTGCCAGGTCCAGCCAAATGGATGCCGTGTATCAAGAAAAAGTTAAATGATTGTTGTGTGAACAAAAGGACTACCAGCACTCAAAAGTGTACCAGAAATTATGATATGCAACTGCTGGTGTTCCTGCCAGTCAGGGAAAGCAAGGGCACTACTCAAAGGGATACAGCTCTGCAGTTTGCCCTTACCTTTAAATTAAAATAAAGTTATGAAAATAAATTAAAGTAATTTAAAATTTAAAAATAGATGTAAGAATGGTGTACAAGAGATTTCAGGGAAGATCTGGATGCAAAAAAAAGGAGAAGGAAGTGTGATATCTGAAATACACATCTAATTATCTACCAACACCTTCCAGTACATCTTGCATGCTTTAGTTGTGGGGAATACATTGCTGTTGGCCACAAACAACAAATATAAGTATTCAAACAACTAATATAATTTTAAATCTAGCTAGCAAGCAATCTTTTCCTAACTGCAAATAATGAATGCATTATTGCAAAACTGTATCTGTCGTCATGGAAAAGCAGCACCACTAAGAACATAATTATCATCACCAGGCTACCACTGAGCCAGAAGCAGCACGTCTGAACAAAAATCTGTAACTTTAGAAGCTTATGAAACTATTAGGATTTGCTGTCCCACTCAATACCATCATCTAACATGTCTGCAATTAGTTGGCTAAATTAGCACTTGCTAAAATGCAGAAATTAAACTTACTTAAAACTGAACCAAAACCAGACAAATTCTGAATGCAGACATACACTTGTATTGGCTTTGATATGTTCCTATGTTTTAGCTCACTTCTCAAAATCAACACAGAAGACAGACTTAAAATGATGTAAGCTCTACACCTGGCCAATAAAGATCAGCTTTTCTAGATCACATCTTTAGAACTGGACATATAACCAGGGTTTTCTCCAAAACCCTCTGTTAATGCAACTCATTACACACCCTACTCTTTGCTCAGACTCTGGACTGAGCTACAGATTGCAACACGGTTCCTAGAACAGCTCAGGACTTGTGACCAACTGCCAGAGAGCATTAAGGAGGAGACCTGACCATTCCTCCTCCCACACCAATATTAAAAGGAGCTGAATTTGTTCTGCTTCAGTTCACAAATATTCATGATGCACACATTTGCAAGCTCCTAAGTAATGAACTGTCTCTTTGGAAGTGCTGAATTATGGTTTTTGGTCATCCTTGAGCAATTCAGCTGCCATATCTCTTAGAGAGAGAGCATCTGGTTTGTCAAAAAGAGCATTGCAAGTTTAGAGACACAGATGAAGTCCTTGCCTAATTCAAAACACACATAGCTCATCACAGTTAATGCACTGCCTTCTGTCACTTTCCGACTACTGGATTTTCAGTTCAGATTATGTGTTTCAACAAAGTTACCCTTTATTACCCAGTGACCATGACCAAAGCCTCCCATGTGCGTGACTGAGCATGTTTTGTGGCACAGGGGCATTGCCAGCAGAGCAGCTCCCCTCTTGGTTATGAATAAAATACCTTCATTGCCATGAGTTCCTGCATCAAGACTGCATTTTCCAGGTCCAGCCTCTGGCTGTCTCCACGTGGCTTAACGTCATAACTAAGGGGATCAATGTGGATGCTTTCCAGCTCCAGCATTGTCAGTTTCACTGCTGCCCTGTCATTTTTCAGCTGCTGGATGTAATCCTTCAGCCGCTGCTCATCCTCCTTCGTAAATTCCGTGTCACAACTGCTTGCAGTTGAGCTGGTAGTACTGGAAAGAGAAAGAATGGTATTAAAAAAAGATACATTTGGAACAAAATCTTAATTTTTACATCAAACACCCTCCCAATACTTCATCAACGCATCTGAGTCTTACTTCAAAGTTCATAGAAAGGACATAGACGTAGCATGGACCGGACATTGCAATGTGAGGTGTGACAAATTCAGAAAAGAAATTCTTTAAGCTGCATGAGAAAATTGAATCATGTGACAACTTCTCTGCAAACCAGATATTTAGTGATGTGTAACTGAATTACTTTTTCTGAAATGGTGTCTTCTGAAAAAAAGTAATTTTTGTTTAATTAAAAAGAAAAAAAAAAAGCTACTTAAGACTTCTTAGCAATAACCTAGCACAGCAAGCTGCTCAGACACTGAGTCTTCATATTCTTTGAGAAGAAGCATCTGCTAAGAAAAAAGAATCAACCCAGACTTGATTTATCTCTGCTGATGACCATACCAGTTATCACCTCAGATATTTTAATGGATACTTTTTGGACTCAACCTGAGCAAAATTCCACTGGCAGATGCCAGGAGATAGCATCATTCAGTTCATGTGAAGGTGTACTCCTCAGCATACTGACACTCCTTCAGGGCTAGAGTGATTTAAACCAAACCCATAGAGTAGCAGGAATTCTAACAAAAAGTCATCATAAAAGACTTGGTGGATCTTCTGAACAAATGAGGGCCCATTACTCTGCCCCACAAGTGTTTACACAGAGATTGCAGAAAGGGGTAATAATGTCTTCAGAGCAACGGTGGCTGAGTGCTGCCTACCCACTTCATTTCATGCCAGTGCTGCAGGGGGCCCAGCCTGACACAGCTGTAGCATTCCGGTGCTGAATATAGTTGCAATAACACTAAAAGGAAAATAAAACGCTATGTTGTTTCTACAGCCTCACTCAAAGCTGCCTGCTGTCTCCTGAGGTCCTGTAATCAGCTGCCGGGTGAGGGATAAGTCATCCATTAACTGCGCCTGTCTGGAATGCTAGATGATCTCAGTTATCAGCAGGGGAATAAATCACTTTCTGTATCAAATTGCACTGCTGTTCAACATTTTTGTACTAAGAAAAACGTCCCACCCGCTAGATGCTGTGAGAGCCAGAACGATGTCCTAAAACATTATGCAAGTGCAAAGGGGAAGCCTCGTCTCCAATTTTCTCTTTCCTTTGGTTCTACTTCAGCTAAAGCTACATTGATTTTGAAGTGCTTCAAATAATTGCCCATCTTCCCACAAATTCCAAGCACAGCCTTGGAGAAGATAGAGAATTGGCAGGTCTACAAATATTTCTCAAAATCCTTCCCCCTCATGAAATATCGCATTACAGCTCTTCACTACAGTTCTATGTTAATTTCACATTATTCTCTCCTTTTCTGAGGGATAAGAGGTGCCTGCCATAGTTGACACAACCGTAAATTGGTCTCTGCTTTTGTTTTCATCCATGTCCTTCAGCAGGGAAGCTTAGGAGCACTCAGCACCTATATACACAGAAACCCCCTCAGGCTGAAACAAATTTTTGTTCATACCGTTTCTTGATTAGAAAATCTTGAAATCTTGCTTTACTGAGCCTAAAGGTGCCTTGCTGAAGTAGATATTTATATAAAAATAATGAGTATAGACAATGTGAAAATACTTAATTCTGTATTGAAGTCATTGTAGCAAGTTTCTTCCTCAGCACCCAAAGACTGCAGTTGCAGAGCTTTTCTGGATTAAATGTAAAACAGCTGTTGTTGGAGGAAGGATAACTCTTAAAGGCTTCAAATCTTGGGGCACAAAGACGTCATCTCAGTTTTTGCTTGCAAAGGAAAGAAAACCCAGCCCTCCTGCTGCAAATGAAACCTGAGCAAAAAAATGCTGGAAGTTTGTTATGTGGAGCTGGACCTCATACGCTGTGCATATTCACAGATTTTGGCCCTTAAAGACCCACAGCTATGCACATATACATCAGGGAAGTGCAGTTCAAACTGAGGAAGGCAGTCTGGGCTGTTGCCAGTGATACTGAGGCTGCTTTTACTTCAGTCCTGGCTGCCTGCCTGCCTGTCTGCAGCTGAGTTGGCTCCTCTGGTGAATTGCTAGCAAGCTGCTCTTCTTCTCGTTTTTTGGGTTTTTTTAAAGAAGTTGAGGGGAGCTCAGCAAGGAACTTGTGTCTCAGCCAGCACACAAGAGGACAAGAACCTTCACTCTCCCCCTGCATTCAGCAGCATGTTCCCACCCAGAAGACTGGAAGCAGCTGGGGTGGAAGGGACAGAAACAACACTGCAGTGTTTCTGATCTCCCCAGCAACTCTGCCAGTTCTTTTGTGTTCCCCCAAAAGCCCCACCAAACAGCTCTCCACAGCCACAGTGCTGGTCCACTGCTGCTCGCTTTAAGGGATGACAGCTGGTGAGCACTTCATCCTGAATTTCTGATATTCCCTCCCTTCTGAACAGCAATCAGGACAAAGGAAAACATTTTAGAGTATAATGCATCCATCCAAAACCCACAGGAAACTGTTGCAAAAGATGTGCAGTTTCTCATTTCTCAAGTGTTTAGGTGAGGACAGAGAAAGGATCACAGTTTCATCACAGCTGGAGGAAATACAACATCAATCTGCCCATTCTCACTGATGGTATATCAGAACAAGCAAGGAGAGATGTTCTTCACGCTTGCTTCATCCCTCGAGTCTTTTAGGATGATGTCATGCCTGGGTGATGTCAAAATAATTTTCAAATACAATTTGTGGAAAATATGTGGGCTGGTACAGCATAATGTCAGTCTTACTTGCTGGCATGAGTGTGGGTGTATAAAATGCAGTGGATGGATATAAAGGATGCTTTCAGCAGTTCTTCTCTGTGAGTAGTTTCCACAATTTGTCCACAAAACCCTATATGAGCATCATTTTATCTGTTAAAAATGAAGTCAATAAATAAATAAATCTGTAATTCAGCAATGGTGTAGATAATACAGTTGGCAGAACTGATATTAACACTGTCAGAACTGAATCCACAAACTTGCTTGAATACCTGCACACGGCCTAATGCTTTAAAGAACACTCTTGATCCACAGTATACACAGCCCAAACACTTTCTTTCTATCTGAACATTGTAGCTTGAGATCTGAAATAGCACAACGCCAGAAGGTAGTAACTTCCTGAGAAACTGAAAAATACCTCAACCAGGCAAAGGACAAACAACAGCTAAAATCAGAACCTTTGGTAAACTGCCCTGCTTCCTTCTGAGACTGCTTCAGTCCAGCAAGAAAGTGTTACACAGATAATACTGAGATAACTGTTTGGACATTTCTAAATAACTTACTCGCACACCTCAGCTAAGATAATCTTGTCTGTCACCAACTTATCTGAAACCTGAGATGGTTCTGAGGAGAGATATATTCCTACAGTTGACTGAATTCAGATATTTTGTGACACTGCATAATACTGAAAAGAATTGCCTTTGCATATAATGGACTAAATCTGTCCCCCTGTGAATCCAGATGTAAGGTTGGGCTTACTAGCACAGCAGGGAATAAAACACACCCTATTTTCAGTCAGTGTTACAACTGGGCTTCTTCCCTTTTGTTTCCTTCCAAAGGTGCAATCAGTCAAACCTTGTTGGCAGTGTATGTTCTATACTTAGCTTCTGTCCATTTAAAATAATTATGACTTCCAACTACATTGCAAACCAATTTCTATTTTCAAAAACTGAATTGGCAACATTATTGTGGTGCTGCTGCCAGTCAAATGAATTTAGATGCTCTTTCATTGCATTTCATTTATCTTCATTTCAGTTGCTCTCTTTTACAGTCTTTAACCATTTGTCACTAGTGGCTCACCAAGCATTTACTCTCAGTAATGTGTTCAGTGATTTGACATTCAGAATCTCATTCGAAATTTCAAAGCCCAAGATGGGTCAACAATTCCACTGTAAATCCATATTCTACAGGATTTCAAACAGGAGGAAGAATTAGTCAATTTTCACAAGTCTCAGCAAAGGACAGTTTTCATCATCCTACTACTGCTTTAATCATTCAGTTTCAAAGGGAAAAGGTAGCAATACATATCCGCAACTAAAAGCCTGCAACACTAAAACATCTAAGGCAAGAAAAATCAATTTTGCAGATTCAAAGTGTGTTGCAATCAAATACTGTAAAAATATTTTTGCAGTGGTCCCCAAATGGTGGGTGGTTCATACAGCATTCACTGGAGGTGAGAGGAAATGACCTTACATTGTGCAAGAGCAGGTTCAGATTAGCTACCGGAAAAAAATTTTCACTGACAGAGTGGTCAGGCATTGGAATAAGTTGCCCAGATAGTCAGTGGAGTCACCATCTCTGGAAGTGTTCAAAACGTGTCTGGATGTGGCACTTGTGGATACAGTTTAGGGGTGGTTATGGTGGTGCTGGGGTGATGGTTGGACTGGATGACCTTGAAGGTCTCTTCCAAACTTGATGATTCTGTGGTTCTGTGATATAAATACAGAAAAGTGTGTGCCTTTTGGATGAAGACAGGTTTTCCCTCAATGGGCTGGCACAATGTCATGTGTCTGTAAGCTGAAGAGGGGATTCCTCTCTTTTGAGTCAGGGTTCACAGGAAGAAAAAAATCTAAAAACACCTCTAACCACATGTCACTTGAACACAACAGAAGGAAAGAAGAGAAGATTTATATTTTCTGGAGAAGCTGAAGTTTCAAAAATGTTTTCATTGATACGTATGCTTAGGCAAAGATAAATTACTTTGGGCATGGTGGGAGGGGAGAGGAACAACAATGTTTAAGTGACAATCATATCAGGGTGCCTATGTCACAAATTCCTTGTGTGTGCCCTCTGGGTGAGTGACAAGAGCTTTTATCTCCTATATTCCACATATATTAAAAAAACTTGTAAAAGTTACCTCATTCAGCACAGTATGCTCCACAACAGAAGAAAAAACACTACAATGATAATGGCTCAAGCTAAAACATCTCTTTCCTATAAGAATATTCATAATTGCATTTTCACATTCATGACATAGTTCATTCTGATGAAATTTTAAATCCTATGCCACTTTAAACATGCTCTGCTGAAACTTTATCCACTGAGCCAACACCTTACAAGGACACATACACACAGGTCCAGCTGACTGACCACCAATGAACACAGACACAAACACAGATTCTTATCCTCCCTCTCTTATCCTCCCAAAAATTCTGTAAAAGCAAGCAAGGGCTGTAGATACTATATTCCTACCAAACACTTTCAGCAAAATGCTAGGAAAGCAAACACTAAAACAGGAACAACCCCTTCCCCCCACCCCCAGTTCTTCTCTGTCAATACTGGAAACTACCTGAACTGTTTTCATGAAAAAAAAAAATTACTATGCCTTGACTACACACCACATATCTCACAAGGAAGAAAAAAACTGTCACAGTTACAAAAAACTGAAAATGATCCTTTCAAACAATAGAATGGAAAACAAGCTTGGCTTAGGTAGACATGTTACTACGTGTAGACACAGACAACACGTTCACATACAGGTGTAGATATGGCCTAAGACACAGCAAGCCAAGTGCTTGAAAGAGCTTTATGTTATTTCTTTCCAAGGCTGGTAAATGCTTTTGGTACAAAGTGTGACCAGTGTGCTACTAGCACAGGTGCTGCCACAGTAATTTCTATATAAAGACACAGCTTTCTTGGACTGAGAGTGCACCAGAAAACTTCTTTGAATAAAACATTAAAATTCACCTCACATTAGGACCCTGTTCCCTCAGATTACCTTTCTGCTCACTTTTTAGCTATTCCATGCCAGTCATATGGCAGGAAATAAGATCCTTTGGAGGAGGCATCAGCAAGAAGAGGAAATGATACAGTACTAAAATAAACTTCTGAAGTGTCAAAAAAATGACAGCATTTGAGTAAAGAACTGGCTAGAAAACTGAATTAAAATGAAGTTTTAGAGCAAATCTGAGAAACGAAAATAACTTTTAAAGAGAAAAATGCTCATCTATATTTATCCAGGACACTTGCCAAATTTGTATCCATACACAAGCACACATATTCACTGCAGAGTACAATTACACCACAGGCGGGCAAAAACTCAAAATGAAGCTGCTGGCAGATATATTTGGGCTGGAACACTTCTGCAATAACAGCTCATCTAAGTTTCATTATTTTATAGGTCTTCAGAAAAACTGCAATATCCAGTCTTTCCTGGAAAAACCCACTCTACTCTACTCCATGAGTGAAAAGAACAGGATGGGAAGAAGAATTTGGAGGGGGGCAAAGGGTAAGGAGAAGGGAGAGAAAATGGTTTAAAACAGAATTGCTAGATTTGCAACATTTAGAAAACGATCCTTGAGCACTCCAAAATGCCAGTGAAAGCCTGTTTCAGATCTCTTGTTCTCTGCATGTCTGTGCTGTCTGCATGCAATAGATATGAGTAACAAGTACATGATATGAGTTCCAATAAAACAGCAAGAAAGTCACTGTAGTAAAACAAACGTAATGGTTTTGCCCTTTATGAGGAAGATCAAAGTTCTGAGTCACCCATTTGCAGCAAATGTATACAAAACCTTTCTTGGCTGGAGTTGCTCAAAGTCCAAAGACAATCAGACCACTGAGGCATGGTGACTTATAAATCAAAGCACAGAAGCGAGAGGACTGAGGTGAGGAGAGGTAGCTCAGCAAACACAATAGAACATAATTTTTGGTCTGAAATCAAAGATTAGGAGATTAGGGTAGCAGAAGAGTTGTAGTTACCTGGTGTGGCTGTTGGAGGAGAGGCTTTCCCAGGGCTGCACGCTACAACCAGTGACTGCATAGGCTCCCCCACAGCTCCCATCCAGTTTCATCAGCAAGGCTTTTGCTGCATTCTCAGCTGTCTTCCTGCAGTCATGAGCCCTCTTAAGCATCTGTGTGACATTTTCATCACCTGTCTGGTCACCTAGTGTTCAAACAAAAAATGTTTCAGACAGAAATTAAGGCAAGAGTAGAGATCCTTCTACTTGCTCTCAGTTTATACCAAGACGATGACAATGAATTACCAATCTGTGAGGTAAAAGCAACTTCACTTCTGTGTGAGCATCAGAGGTAACTGGGATACTGGCCTGAATGCACCCCTCTCCCAGTCACAAGCTCCAGGTACTTGTGGCTCCAGGCAATATGTCTTAAGTGATGTATGACTTTAGCTTGTCTGTTTGTAATGGTGTGCATTCTGCATTGACATTAGGTTTGGATGCTCAAATTATGAACACACTGGAAAAGCCTCAGCCTCAATTACAATTCTTACTCCAGTGAGTGCAGTGTGGTTTCACAGTGTAGTCACTTCCAGAGCTTCTTCTCACAGGCACCTTGATCTCAAGCCTGATGGTTTGCCAGGACACCTTCTTAGAGGCTATCTGGCCAGACAGAAGAATTGCCCTGCTGCTCAGAAGCAGCCTTTCACAGTTTACAGTCACGCATACTAAGCCAAAAGAAAACTAGCACTGGTTTACTAAAGTGCTCTAATTTTTAGTGGTTATACAGCACCTGTGTAGCTCGTAAGCTTCAGAGACGCAGGACTGAAACCACCACTGTCACTACTCCTACAGTCTTCCAGCTGCAGTTAAGTCATTAAATTAAGACTGTTATTGGCTTCACAGAAAACCTACAAATGTATTTGTAGATTAAGCTACATTATATTCATGCTTTACCAAACCCCAACAGCTTGCCCTGCGTTTGATTTCCATTTAATCCTTGTTCAAGTCAATTACCTGTACTTCACACTTGCTGAGTGAAGTGCATGCACTAGAAGGAACATTAATGAGGAAGAAAGGAAGGGTGAATGTTCTGTCAAGAGAAGCTGGATATGCTCAGCTTTAAGTGATGCAACTCCCATGAATTTTCCATTCACAGATGTTGATATAAAGCTTGACTGATCTTCAAACCTAAAATCTGTTAGTTTATCTAGGTGTGTTAATCAAATTTCATGGTGAAGTAAAGGTACATAAACCATACACAGCCTCCTCCATGCTGTGCTGTGTAATGGGAAATTTGCACTGTTTCTGTCTCAGGGCTGTAACTGATAATACCATAATTAAGAGCTGTAGACAGACACCTACATAAAAATTTAACTTCTTTAATCTCTTCCATAAAATGCACGTCAGATGAAATCCTACTCAAACCCAAAGTACTTCTCCCTTCTAAGATTTCTTTCTACCACCTACAGGAGTAGAAAATCCAAGCCTAAATTCACTTTTGCTACTCATTGATGTCTGCCAGCTGGGAGAAGTTCCACAGCACATTGTGGAAAGGAACGAACAGAGTTTGGGAGAAAGGTGGAAGAAAATCTCAGACATCCCCTCTACTGAGAAGCCAGTGCTCCTAACACACCAGGCACCTGCTATGCCCCAGCACAGCATGAAGAGTTATTCTCAGCACAGTATGAAGAGTTATTCTCTCTCTGAATGTTTCCCTTCTTTCTACGTGAAGATTACAGTGGCTGCCTTCTGTTATCAATAAAGGGAATGGGACTACTAACACTGGAATTTCATTGTGTAATCACCTCTTTCCATCAGAACAATGGAGCCAGCAGCAAAGTCAAGCTCCAAATTTCTGAACTGTACTGTACCTGTGATAGTGGCTTGTTCCATTACTTAGGCAGCACATTAAAAAACAACACAGCCACAGGATTAACTACCCACAAAATAAGAAAAATCCAGAACATACAGGCTAAACAGAAGATAGAATGTTTTAAAATTTCAGAGCAAAGGTAAAACAGAGGGTGAAAAATTACAGCCTTTTAAAAACCTTTTATTTGTACCTATTCAATGCTACCTTTGTATTATTTTAATCCCAGTTTTTCACAGATTAGACTCAGTTTCTGAGGAGTCAATCTGACTGAATCTGGACTTGGAATTACCACAGCTGTATGGCCCTAAGTTACCTGTGCTCACAAGTACTGCTTAATTATTCCACTCTGTACAGCTGCAGGCCTACAACAGTCTCACCCCTGCCAGAAGAGGCAACTCCTTGTGATAGCATATACAGGTGAATTTAAATTGCTCTCTTGTATTTTCCCCTTATTTCTGGGGTGTGTAAAATAACTTAGATAGTTAAAAACAAAAAAAAGACTGGAGAGCATTCTTAAGTAATGGGTCATGACATGATTCACCATTACAACCAATTTTAATGCTAACTGACATGCCAAAAAAAATTAAATTAAGTGATTCATTGACATCTTACCAACAGAACCAACACCTGCAGCTCTGAATTGCCCAAGAATGAGACTCTGCTCGCTTTCTGCCAATGCCAACAGCAGCTCATATGCTTCTATGCACTGTTCACTGAAAGGGAAAACAAAAATCACACAAAATATTAACTGCAATTTAAAGGGGAACAATACCTGCGATAGCAACAACAAAAAAAAGAGATAGCTGATTAACTTCATGACTCTCTACTACTTGTCTAGCAGTAGGGATATTAAATAACATTATACACGTAGCTTCTATCACAAGCATTCAGCAGTCTCCCCGTTCTTATAACAGTGCCAGGTTGGCCTCAAGTAATGTAACAAGACAAAAAAGAAGAGAGTGATCTGAAATAAAGGAAGCTCCAGAAGTATGTTTTAGACAGATGACAATACAAACAGTGGTCAACATGATTCTTCTGAGAAACTTTTCCCAGACCTTCTTACTATACAAAATACAGTATTCCATACTCTACAATATAATTACACTACACAAAGTGTTGTAAGAAGAAAAGAAGATGCAAGAAAAAAACTTCTTGCTCTGTCCTGGCTGTAAGATCTTCCTCCTTAAAACAGAACAGTTTCCAATTATGAGTCACACATTCCCTGTTGCATTTTAATGTTTTTAAAAATACATACTAATAGACTATTATACTATTAATTATACTAATATACTATTAGCAGTTTACACTTCCTTGCAATTTGCTCAAGGCTGGTAGTAAAAGAATACATTCTTTAAAAGGCACACAATTTGTCCCAAGACCAAACCTGCCTGTCCCAAATCAGCTGCAGTCGAAGGTGTTAAGTGACACAGTATTTTTGCAAACAGTTTGAAGCAAATTTACATACTTACTACCAAATACCAAGCCATTAATCCACAATCCCAACTGATGCAATACAAAGTCATTCTGAGTTACGAGGAGTATAACACTGTCCAGTCCACTGCTCTTGGGAAAGGTACAGAGAAACTGTATCTTAAGGCTGGATTCAACAAGACAGTCTGAGCCTACGCACAACCCCTAATTCAAATGTTAATTCAGTATTTAAGAATGAAGAGATAGACCTCTACATTCCTGTTAGATGCTGGTCAACTGGAGTTGAAATACACTGTAGCAATAACTTCAGTTGGGTAGTTTGTCAAGTAGTTTAACCAAAGGGGTGCTTTTTCAGGGAGGAAACAAAAAATAAACAGTATTACTATGGCACACTAACAACTTCACTCTTGAACACTTCTACCAAGTCTCCCCCAGCTCTCTCTTCCCAGCTGAGCCCCCTGTGTAGCTACATACCTGTACTGCAGTGCCAGCCTGAGGGCTGTGGCATTGGACTCGTACTTGCCCACAAGCATGCTCATCCTCTCGGCATTGCTCTTGCACTCCTCCAGTGTTATTGTCAGCAAGTCGTTCTGGGATTTCAGGTGCTCAATACGGCTGCAAAAAAAGAAGTCATTTGCAACGTTCAAGCTTAACTTGCAGTCAGTGTCCTGAAAATTCTAGGACAATCATACTGTGAAACAACAAAAATTTTTTGGTCTACATAAGTGTTTTTTAATGAAGATGACAAAATCCATCAGTTTTGTATCCCCTATCAACAGCCAAGAGGATAGAAATTTCTCTTAGGTCATCATGTCCTCCTCTCCTTCTCATAAAATGGAGTCATAACCCCATGCAGCAGCAGCAAGCAGAAAGCTGCATCCTTGTTGTGCAGCCACAAGACTACTGCAGAGGAGAGTAACCTTTTGCTCAATTTTTCTGCCTTCATTCCTCACTTTCTGCTGCCACATTTGCAACTTCTTATAAATGGCATATTCATTAGTGTGACTGTGGGTGTGTGCAGGGATCACGCAGTTGCATAAATGCCTCCTTTCTTCTGAACATCCAGAGTAACCATTCCACCTGAAGTCGTGTTTGGGTTGTGATTAGAGAGCGAACTTCCAAACTACGAATGAGGTTTCAGTGGGGCAATGTAATCTGCAAATGTTCAGGCAACAGTCAAACAGAAGCTTAACTGTAATAATCTTCTCAATGAGATTAACTCTGAACATGAAAATGAAGATTCAGAAAACCAGTATTACTATTTATTCTCTCTGCTGACAGCTGAGATGCACTATGCCTAACTGTAAAAATGGGATAATTTTTACATGGATGCCAAAACGAGAGAGACAAACAATTTGCACAGGTAGCTAATGAAGAAATCCATGCCATCCAGGACTCTAAAATCACTGACTTCTTGACAAAGAACAACGAGAATGGCTCGTATACCATTTGTTCAGTTACCAGAATAAAGCCCTGACTTTTCTAGCTGCTCTAGCAACTCATCACTTTCCGTATCTTGACATCTTCTATAATGATACATGCTGTCAAAGCATAATTGTGCAGTGTGCAGAAAAAAAGAAAAAAAAAAGAAAAAAGAAAACAAGGACCACGTATTGCAGCACTACAAAAACATGAGCTATAAATAAAGAGATATTGTACTGATCAGACTAAATTTGAGCTAGCTGTGGGCAAGACAGAATTTGGATAGAGACATGCTGAGACATGATTCTCATGTTCGTGATCCACAGTTTTGATTTTATGTGCCGAAAAAGACACAAAACATTGGTTTTGATAGAGCTTGCTGAAGGGTAACCCCAGCAGTATTCTAACCGCAACCAGAAAGCTGCAATTACTCTTCTGCAGACAGAAACCTATTTCCTGGTATATATGCACCACTAACACACATCAGTACATTTATTGAGACAGCTAAATGCTATTATTCTGTTTCCTCAGGACAAAACAAAGCAAGCTAATTCCAGAATGATTCAGACTAAGTTATGGGAGTCCTTATTTCAAGGAGCGATGTGTCTTATGAAAAAAGATGCCATGACTACTTGGTTAGGCACAGAGAAGGGACACTCCACAGTGCAGACAGGGGAAGGTCCCGTGCTGATCTAAGAATGAACAAACTCATACTCATGGAAAGAATCATTAGCACACGATTCAATCTCCTCTTCAGCAACCACATTCCATGTTTATCTGCAGCTGCCACAGTTGAGCTGGAATTGAACTAAGAAATGTTCGAAAAGGGTAAAAAAGCAGTCAACTTTAACAAAGCTAACAGAAGACAACACGTGTGAGCACATCTAACTTTCCAGCTCACCTATTTAATCTCTCCGTCTCCACTTCAAACTCTCGGATTTTACTTTCAGAGATAGCAGATCCATGTGAATAGAGAGTCTGGAAGATTTCTTGAATATTTGAGCAGTCTTGGAGGGAATGTGCCAAATGTTCAGCCACGGTACTAGACACCTGCACAGGGCAGTTAACAGATAATTGTGAACAGATACCCACTGGATTTCTCCCAGATACTTTCTGCATTGAGAACTGCATTTGCTTGCATGCACTCACTTCAAGGTATTCATTATTCAGTTTTTGTTATGAATTTTACATTGAATAGAATATTTACAAGATTCCATTTTTAGAAGCCATTTTGTTCTAAAATTCTACTAACCAAGGGTGAAGTCCATTATTTCATTATACTTTTAAAAAGCCTACTAAGCAAATTATTCCAAGTTCTTCAGTAAAACAAATATTAACACACAGTAACAACAGTGTTATTGATTTACATTGGCATTTCAAAAGCAGAATCCAGTTTGCTGTTGGTTGAAAGCTGTGAAATGCAACTGGAGAGTCTTCTTGAAGAATATTTTGGAGGAACTGACTCCAAAATTTTCCTCCTGAAATCACTCAGGAGAGAGATTTCTAGCCACTAGTTATGAGACAATGAGATTTAATACTGGGTGAAATACTGTTTGTTGAAATATTTTCCTCAAACTAGCTTTTAAAGTATTTTCAGATAGTTCATATATTAATTTTATTAAGAGAACAATGCTTTTATTGGAACATGGATCATGCATGCACACAGTTTTTAGTCCTTACCCCTATGCTGCTGATTTCTGACCCTAAGACAGGTCTATCAGATGATGAAGACTCTGATCTTGTCTTTGACAACTTCACTCTTTCAGCAATCTGTAAGGCAGAATGCTGCACAGGTTACACAGCAGCACACACCCCATAAACATCACACAAGACCCATCTGTTCTTTAGTTACACTTGCAAAGATGAAGCAAACTACTAGAGAATTGAGCCCTGTGTTGTCACTGAGAGAACCACAATCAATAACGTTTAATTCCTTTCCACAGCTCAAGTTCACGGATCTGCTCAGGACCCCCTTGGACACCTCCCAGTTAATCCCACGTTTTCACAGCACAAAATGAAGCCCGCTTTCCCCCGGTCATGAGAAGGGTTACAAACAAACAAACCCCACCTTGGCGATGGGAATGTCATTGCTGCTGCTGCTGGTGCTCAGCTCTCCCGTGCTGGGGTTAACCGGGCGGTTGGCAGGAGTGAGGCGGCTCGGGCTGGACGGGCCCGTGGCCTGCACGCTCTGCAAACGAGTCTGCAGCTCCCGAACCTGCAATAAAACACAACATTCTGATTTTTCCACTTTTATGGTTTAAATAGTCTGGAGATTTTCTCATTGTCTAGCCAAGTCTAATTGCTTCTGGCTTCAGCACAGAAGTTGTATTTTTGTACTGTGGTGGCCGTGAAGTTTTCACGTGGGGAGCAGATGAGTGGAGGTTATTTTAAAATCCCACTGTTGTCAGTTTTTTGAACTATTTGCAGTGTGGAAATACGCAAACATAACACTGTAGAATAATTACTCAAAGTTTCAGCTGTACTATAGCTATAGGAATTATTCTCTCTGGGGTTAAGTTAATGCTCCAGCCTAAGATAATGATGGCTACACAAATCAAATAATAATCCTCCTGTTAATGGAAAACTCCAGCGCTGAAAAAAACTCTTGACATAAATAAATCACATGATTACTTGGTCATATTTAAAGGTTAAAGAAATTCAAACATTAATCATGCTTCAGAACTACAGTCAAGTAAAGCTACCATTTAGTGAGCAACGTACAGACAAAAAAAAAACCAGCAAAGTACTCAACCAACAGTCTGCAAAAGCTCTCTGTAAATGTACACTGCAAACACGGCATGGTCCTCATAACACATCAGATACTTACAGAACTGATGTCAAAAGATTTTCAGTTTAAAGGTTAAAAAAAAAAGAAAGGTCTGCAGGAGCCAAACTACAGCTGTGCTAAAGATTATAGTATTTATCTTGGAATAATTCTTAACAGACAAGGAATAAATGGTCTGCTTAACACAACAGTTATGACACAAAGTAAAGAGACAGAGCTCATTTTTCCCAGAGATCTCAAACAGAGATGGGCGAAGGTGAAGGAAACCATCTAAAGAGGAAATTCCCCTGAATGCAGTTTTCCTTAAAAACACAGGTTTCTATGCGATTTTGTTGGAACAGTCCCTCTACAAAACAGAACTGGTGAAATTTTATCAGAAGTCCAGTCAAGTAAAGTTCAGCCTATTTGGTACCTCTCCTTCTATGTAGCAAGAAATGCAATTGTGATTTCTACTTTCTAAAGCAAGGTGGGATTTTATACTAAATACATTTATACAAAGAACTGACTAAGCAAGCTGAAGCCCCTGACTCAAAAAAACCCCAAATTCAAGTTGAATTAAAGCTTGGATTTTCTTAGGTGTAGGTGCATCTGGACGATGTTTTATCAATCTCTGCCTGAAGCAGCAGCAGCAGTCATGTGTTCCCTGCACAACAGATGCTTCAACCTACTGCGCAGAGGAAAGAGTTCAAATTGGAATGCTCTCCAGTCACCAAAGCAGTATTGTATGCCTCCTACCATCCTCTACAGCCTGCTTCTATTTCCTGAAGAGTATCCCTGCCTCTCCCTCTGTCATTTACAAACTGAAGGACAGACTGCCTGTGAACTTATCGTCAAAAGAATTTTTAGGTATTTGCAAATTAAAAAAAAGGAAAAAAAGCCTGTGTGTTTTACATAACATGGTATTTTAAAAAAGCAACATTAAAAGCACATAAAAGTCAAACTGCACTCCTAAGTTCCCTGTTCAGTTGTGGAGGAACATTACACCTTGAACAAAATTATTCCAAAGAACTAAAGTACACAAAACCTCAAATCAAATCCCCCAATGTTTAAAGTAACTTGCTGAAAAATGCATATGGGTGCTTGACCCAGAATTATACATCTTAACTGCAATTATATCATGAAGTTAACTGAGCAGAGTGTACAAAGTGCACATTCATACCGAGTATCTTCTACATATTTGCAGCTGAGGCCTCCTTTGTTCTAAACACTGACATATTTAGCTTCAACATGGGTACAGCTGCACTAATGCAAACCTTACGGACAGAAGTGCTCTACTGGTGCAAACCAATAATTTCAGCCTGCTGATATGCATAAAGCTGAAATAAACCATGCATGCATATTTTTGCCTGCAGACGTGGAATGTCAGTGCAGATAGGATTTGTACTATGGCATTAACACTGAGAAAAAAAATCCAAAAAGCAAACCCAGAACTTCATTAAGTCAAAATTGCTATTTATTACTTTTTTTTTTACCCAGGCTGTTCCAAATTGAATTCTCTAAATGCTTATTTTACAGCACTGTTTAAAAGCAAACAAACAGGAAGACCATTTAGATGTATTCTTTATAAAATAAAATCCCAGCCTCCATGTCCAACTTAAAAATTGCTAAAATATTCACCTATGCTCAGAAGCCAGTCCTGGAAGATTCCAGTCCAAAAGCAAGTAACATTCTACATTTAAGTGCAACCAGGAAAGAGCGTGGTAAAGTTGCTTCACTGCCAAGTGTTGGTAGACTCTGAAGTTTAAAACTACCTTACGCAAAGACTGTATCACACAAAACTTTAACACAGATAGGTTTCCTTTATTCTGTGTTTTCTTACTGGGCAGTGACTATTGGCCAGGATTACAAAGCTAATTATTCATACAGATCCATAAAACAACACTGGCAAAAGAAAGAAAAATGAACACAGCTAGGAGTGTAGTCAGGTAAAGCTTTGCTCAGGAAAGCATTTCTAGAAGGAAACTCAGAGCACAGCACAGTTACTCATCTGTGCAACTCACTGCCTTAATATTGTATCATAGAAGCAACCACAACTTAAAGAAGCTGTCTGCTTATCTGTTCTTCCTGATGTACTTACTAATTCAGGCCTTCATTTGTGAAATTACATGCTGAACTGACTGCTATAAATAACTGTGCTAATTTTAGCAACACTGAGTACTAGATGCTAATTCTGAGCAGGATAGCAGGGCAAGTTTTTCTGACCTGTAAAATCACTCATGTCACAATTCACACATTCACCAAGCATCTCATGACTGGGCTGCCCACTCACCACACTGCCCAGAGATACCTTAGGTAACTATTTCTGGTCACCAAAACTTCTCTTGTAAAAAGAGCAGTATGCAGCATCTCCTCAGAATGTACTTTTCCACACTGGTAGCTACTCTACAGAAAAAAAAAGAATGACCAAAGAAGAGAAAAAATACCCCAAACCCAAACCAGAATTCAGAAGAACCATCTTCTTTCTTCTCTGGTTTGGTGAATACATGGATTATGAAAAGACTGGTTTTAAAAACATGATTTAAAAATGTCTGACCCCCTGTATCAACAGTCTTTAGCATCATTACCAATGTAATACAAATTATTCTAAAGGTTAACTCGTAGAATGAAGGTAAACTGCAGTACTGCACATGAGACACAAAAAAACCTCTTGGAAATGAGAGAGAGAGGAAAGGAATATCTTACAGGAAATCAATGACAAAATTGGCAAAATGCAATGGATAAAGACGAGTACAGAAACAAACCCAAAGAAGTTACATTAGAAGACAGGAAAAGTGTGGATTTCTGTGTTTGGGAGGAGAAATACTAGGAAGGATTTAAAGAAAAATTTCTTGAGTGCTTGCATCATTCTAGTTTAAAAACAGAAACATGCAGAAGGGTATAAAAATTGCCATAAACTCCTGAAGCACTAAAATGAGGTGGAAACTGTCTGGCAAGAAGATCTTATTATATGATCAGAAAACAAAAGGAGTTGAGAATGGAGGGGAAAAGGAAAAATCCAGGGAAATGTCTGTGAAACCCAGAAAAAAAGGAAAGATCTTCTAAATGATTGGAGGAAGTCCAAGAAACTGAAGAAGTAAAGAAGTGCTGGAACCCTGGAAAGAGCAGGAGCAGGTGCATTAAGTGAGACACAAGGCAACAGAGCTATTACATTCCAGAGCAATGTATCCAGGGCAGCCTAGATACCAAAAAAAAGTCAGGTGCAAACAGATGTTCACAACCTATTAATATAAACATAAGTAACTGGAAATGTCACTTATTAATATTTGATGTTTCGCAATTGAACCAATTGTTCAGCTGCATTTCTAATTTTTTTTCCTTTGAATGCTGAGAATTGGAGTAAAAAATAGTGAAAAATTAAGGGTAATTTCTTACCACCTTAAGAACTAAATAAAGAGCAAGCAAGGGTAGAGGAGAAAAAGGGCTGACACACTACAGCAATGTTCAATTTATGAAAGACTTAATAAGCTATTAACAGGCATCACAGACATGTTTGTCCAAAGGTATCACAGGCTATAAAAAAATACTTCAGTGGAGTACTCTCATTGTTTGTAACCATGACTCTGAAAAGCATGTTTTTAGGCTTTTTATTTTACACATGCATAGTGACAACTACATGATTCATCAACATACTCTAAATAAAAAACCACAGCTACAAACTGCCTGTTTTTGTCACTGATTTCCACATTCAAAGAACACCTGCTGCTTTTGTTTCTAAACCAGTTTCAAATGAGGGACATGCCTGTGATTTTTTTCGTTCTACCTTACTTGTGACCTGTTTCATCACACAATACCTTTGAACCCTTCGAGTAACAGCACTTTTTCCACCCAGCATTTTAATGCTGCTTCGTTTCCTTTCCCCTGTTATACAGAGGAAGAAGATGAAGTACAACAAACCACAAGGAGTGAACCTCTCCCACTTTCTAATTTATTCATGCATACTGCAGATCTGTGGAGGAGAACATGCCAAATCAAACACCAGTGTAACAATTCAAGCTGCTCTGAGTGGTGAGGATCCTTCCCAGCCAAAAGAACCCTTTACCTTTCATTCAGTCCTAGTGTTGACTATTTTCAAGCAGATAATTTTCAGCCTCTCCTATATCATGAGCACCAGAGCAAACTAAGTCTGAGTTCCTATATTGTCTGTTGTGATCGACTGAGAATGGTAAAGAAATCTTTTCTGGTATCTACAAGGTTAATCAAACACTGAATAATTGCATGCAAGCTTGGAAACAGAAGTAAAACTCTACTTTGTTGACACCCAAGAGGAGATGCTGCTGCATAAGCAAATACCATGCAACTGAAGGAAGCAGAGAATGGAATAGCTTTGGGCTGCTACCTCAGGTTTCTGGTGCTCACCAAGAGACGAGCAGACAGAACAGCTCCAGGATCACTTTCAGCTGTGCAAGCAGGTAATAATCTCTAAAGGCTCATAATGTATTAGTGTTCTCCAGCAATCTGGAACAACATCTTCTGATCCCAACAGGAATGACAACAAAACAAAGAGAGTCCAGCAGATCCTGCCAGCTTTGTGTCACCTGAGAACAGTGTGGGCCCAAGAACACCTGCAAGACCAAGGATCCGAGTCCTGCTGTGGTATGAGTAGGTTTCAACTGCCCACAGGGGACCACGTATTTTGGGAGAACCCTCTGCTAAAATCAAAGTTTTGTGGAGTGGAAAATGTGGGCAGCTGATGGGATCACACAGAAAATGCAAATTTCCTACTACTCCATGGATTACGTTTTCATTAGGGCCTTCGCTGAAGACAGCTAATGAAATGGTTTTGTTCTGGTCAGTTTGGCAAGTTCAGCTGAGTTTGGAGCAGGTACAGAACAACCCTCACAACCAGAAGCATGGGATTAACTGAACAAGCTGACATATGGCTCACGCAGAGAACAGATTTAACAGACTTCCAGCGCTGGAACTGCCTTTTCACTTGTGACTTAGTTCTTCAGAACAGCCTCAGGGAAGCCTGAATACTGCCCACATCTGCTGCTTCTTATGCCAACCAGTTCCTTAGGACTGTGCTGAGGTACCACTCATCTGGCAACTTTCATGGCAAGTAACTAAAAAACACACAATTTTTACTTTGCAGTCACAATGGAATTTATATGCTGTTTCACTGCCGCTCATCTGAATCCCCTGCTGAATACAAGGGCTTTTGTGTAAGAACACAAATATTACTTTTTCTTCTACTACTTAAGCCTGTTACTCTATATAGCAGTTGTAAATAGTGCTGACCTGATTACAACCTTATTCTCACGCAATAACAATATTAATCCCACAAACTGGTACAGAAGTTCCCCACCATCTTATCTGTATTACTGGATTCAGGATTATGGTTAGTTATGCGTAAGCAGTTTCTAGGGCACTGACCAACCTGGACCTAAACAGATTTTATTTTTAATGCAGCAATATAATACAGAGGTAAAATAAACCTCCACACCATGAAATTAGCTGTTACACTGCAGACAACCTACAGAAGTAAGCAATTACCTCACTCACTAATGACCTGTGAGAAACAAACTCTGAATATATGTTGTTTCTTAGCTTCTGTTCCAGAGAGCAGCTCAATCTGTTAACTGAGCGCAGTAAATACCTAATTAAATTAAATCTCCAACAAGCCTGAGAAAAAATGTATTGAAAGCACTCTGCTTGATTACAGGCATTGGTCTGAAGGAACAGACCTATTGATCTGGTCAACTTCAAGCTTGTTCACTTCACCCAATTTAATTTGAGAAAGACAATAACTAAATTTTAGTTGAATCTCCTTTCCCACTCTCCAGGGAAATAATTTGAAGTGACTCTTGAGTTCAGGTGGCATAGAGAAAATATTTCATAGGTCACAGAAAACATTTATTTTGTTGCCACTATGGACATGAAGCTACATTAAAAATGCAAATAAAGCCTCCAGTGCAACAATTACATAGTGGGCAGATGGGGTCATATGTCACGAACTAACTTCTCTGGTGGGGGCAATAAATCAGTTGTTCTGCATGATAAGGATGATATTAATTACCAGATTTCATTAAAGTCCTCTGGAGCTGCAAACAACTGAAACAATTTGATGACCTTAATTCTGTTTCCACCAGAGATGCTTCCATAATAGAGAACTGGCACTGCTGGCAGCCAGACAAAACATAGCAGAATTGTGAAAAGATGCTAAGGCTGGCTCTAGCATTATTGCAGCTGTGTTAACCTGGCTTTTTCTGCTTTCCTTTGGATACAATCCTAATGTAATGATCCTGGTTTTAACAGGTATCCCTGCATAGTCATATATTTTATTATACAAACATAACTTCAACATTTCAAAGCTCCATTTAGAAAGTAGTTAGTCAGTAGCCTTACTCCTTACTATTTCTTCAGAATCATGATCTTCTTTCCTCTTAGGAGCTTCACAGTCTAACTTCTGGCCTCATATAGCCACAAGTGGTTCATATTAAACTGTTCTTGCTCCAGTTTTGTCCCTAAGTTTAGAGAGCCATTACTCCCATCTTTATTTTATTTCTCTAGCACTTGTAAAGAGAAAACAAACTAAGATTTTGTTTTGCCATGCTGAACAGGACAAGTTCCTTCTCCACAGATAATGCCCGTTTCTCTGACCATTGTGTGTATCATTTTTTGCCAATTTAAACTGCATCTTTATATGTACAAGAAATGAGAATGACATATAACATTCCAGATCAGGTCTTGCTACTCTTTATACAGTTTTTCCTGTCTCTACCAGTACCTCATAGGACTGAATTTGCCACTATGGCTCAGCCATGCTGATCCCTGAGGGTACAACACCAACTCTCTCCCCTTTTCTGTTTCTGAACTGAGGAGCTCCTGGCTGTCAGCATAAATTCTTGTGACCATTCTTTCCAGCCCCTTAACTTGCATGCCATACCTCTCAAAACATGAATCTTTTTCTATGCTCAAGGCCACCTACCTTTTTCTTGTTTGATATCTCAGTATTGATCTGCATCACTTGTAGTGTAAATATCTGCATTCGTGTAAGCAAATTTCTCAAGCACACACTTTCTATTCTCTGCCTGCTTGTGTTGGTGTCCACCCCCTCAATTTGGTAACAATCCAGCCAGTCCATAAATGCTACTTCTGTAGCTCAAGGGGTAGTATTGCCTCTGCTAAAAAAAACTGTCACTATAAAATCAGTACAAAATTTTCAGGACTGAAAACAACCTATGATATATAATAAGACAAAAATTTACAAAGGAAAAGTTGAAGTGGTCTTGCTTTATATGATAGGAGACTACTATTCTTGCCTCACCACACATATTTTTTTTTAGTGTTAGGAGAGGATAGAGAGTTTTGAAAAGGTAATTTGTGGCTTCATATCTGAAGCTTGGAAATCTCACACAATGCAGGTTCATGCTAAAACGGCACAGTCACTGCAGAACAATGTTGGTTTAGAACAGCAAAAAAACTGATCTGCTGCTAGGTGGTAAAGAGTAATACTTGCAATAATTTACCATGAAATGGTGGTCTGAATTGTCAGACTGAACACAAAACCTAAACTGCCTGTTTCAAAACCAGAAATACTTCGTATCTAGCCAAAACTCTGCAAATTTAACAGGTACAAAGTTAACAGATTTTAAAAGTAACCAAGATTGAGGTCACATTCTCTTGGATCGTTCATCTTTTTTTGTAAACAAATTTCTCTTCCCCTCCTTTTTTTAGTTTGGACTCCACACAAAGCACAAAGCCTTTATCTGACCTTAAAGCATCATAAAATGTAGACAGGGAAGCAGGACATGGCTGGAACTACTTATTGTTCAGTATGAGAATTATTACCCACTGACAGGAGTCCTGCTCTTTTTCTTTCTCCACAAACTGAATTCCCATCAAAAAACAAAGAAATATTTGTTGTTTACAGGAAAAAAGAGCCTTACAGGAAAGTTCACTAGATGAACATCTGCTTTCTCTATAGCCAAGTTACATATGCTTCCTTGAAGATGAGTATCAGTTTTTCTGTTAAGAAATGATTTCTGAAATCAGGTTGTTGTGCACGCTGGCTGTTTGTCACACACTCTTTTTCAATTATGTTCAGTTCTGTCCTAATTTTGTCATTTGTATAGGCCAGCTTCAGAAAAACAAAAAGCCCTACAGCCAACACAGGAAGTGAGAATAAGGAGAAGCCTGTTCTGGTGACAAAATCACACAGGCTGGAGGAAGAAGAAGCCATCATCTGTGCAGCAGCCTTACCCTTCTACGCAGTCTGTCCCTCTCTTCACGGACAGCGTTCATGGTGGCCTTGGTCCTGTTGAGCTCCTCCTCTTTGCTGCACAGCATGGCTGTGAGGCTCTCATTCTCTTCCCGCAGGCCAGCCAGCTCCTTCTCCCACCGAGACCTCTCCTCAGACAGGTTTGGATAAAGGTCACGTCCCAGCACACCCTCAATCTCCTCCACGGTCTGCAAAAACAGAGTCATCAAGAAACAGAAAGGAGCAAAGATGATTGAGCAGGACTAATGGGTAGATGGGACAGAAATGTGTGTTAACAGGCAACTCTACACACTTATATATATACTCCCAGCCTCTCAACACCATTAGTTTGTTTCTTTTGTTTGCCAAGTAATATCAAACAAAATTATTACTTATTTTCTTTAACAGTTTGACCATATCATTAAAACACTTCATACTGACAAACACTAAAAAAAACAAATACATGCAAATGAAACATGTCACCTGTGAATGCCAGCAATCCTGGTAGTTTAATCTTGGAACACTTTAGAACAAATTAATGACTCCTTGTCATGGGCGAGCACTGTACTTATTGTTTCCCAGCTCAGTAACAGGCAGAAATGAGCAGCCTGTAAATGTGCATGGCATGGGGCTTTATTTATTGCTAGACCAATGCCACAAAAGGGCAAGGAAAAGAGTGGGAGAGGATTAAAAGAGGGCTCTTCTTTCCCATGTCCCTGAGTATGTTCTTTCCTTGACGTGACAGCAAAATAAAAGAAAGAACTCTGGCCTTGGCTAGGCTTACAGGGGATGTTACAGCCTTTCTAGTGCCTAAAAAAAGGCTGGGTTTCTCTGGGACACAATGACATTCAGCACTTCCCGTCCCACCTCCGTGCTCAGAGCTGTGCCTTGTAGGCACTGTTCAGTACAAGGGACATTCAGGAACTTCCAGTGGGTGAAACTAAACTACAAGCACTCACCACTAGCAAGGGAATACTGTTATGCCTGAACTGACTGTCAGACTGGCCACCCAACATCCTGAAACACAGCGTAACACTCAACGTGCAGTTTGGAATCTACTACCCGGTGTATGCTACGCCTGTGTTCCATTTCTTCAGCTATGGAAGATATCGGCAACAAGCAAAACCACTCCAATTGTTGCCCACAAGCTTTTGAATCTCCCTGAGAGCAGTGTGTATTAAAATGATGGCAAGAAACATGGAAAACAAAAGAATATTTGACATCACTGGCAATGCAGAAAGTTTCATTTTATTGGCTAATCAAAAACCAAAAAGTTACAGCTAAAGCCTATACTTTCACATCTAATATGGAAGATAACTCAGGCACCAACGTTAATAATTATCTATTTAATCATTTTATACAAAAGAACATTTACATCCTGATGGGTCCCTTCCAATTCAGCATATTCTAGGAATCTATGATTCTCTATATAACAAAAATTACTACCTTGTTTATTTCTTTAAATTGGGAGGGACCAAAAGAACCAACTAGAGTGAAAATTACAAACCTAGTTAGAGACACAACTTTTTTTTTCTGCAAGTAATCTTCCCAGTGTTTTCAGCACTGTGTGACTTTGAGGTACCAATGAAATTTTATTATTTGTTCAGTTTATCCTTTTGAATTGTATTTCATGTCTCTCTTACATAAAACTGCAATACATCTAGAGCCACAATTATGAAACTCTATTGACAGAGTATCTACACTGTAATTCTGTCTACAGATTTGGTGGAAACCGAAATGACTCTTCTGAAAAAGCAGAGCCTTGCAACATCTCTGTGAGATGAAAGAAGCCATAGCAACATCTCCGTGAGATGAAAGAAGCCATAGCTCTCCCTTATATTAGCTTCACTTGGACCCATAGCTCTGAAATTATGACAAGGTAAATTATTTCAACACAGCGTGAGGATGAGTTCAAGTTCTGAAAGAGAAGCTCTGTAATGGAAGGAGCATTCTCTTGTGAGGATGCCAGCTTTATTTTAAACAGTGCCTCTTTGTTGCTGATTTCTCCTCTCCCCTCCTCCCACCCACACCCCTCTCGAACTTCCCCTGCTGTTTTCTCATCCCTCTAATGCAAAGTTCTGCTGCTGCCTCCTTCCTCCTTATTCCCCATGCTCCAGTGTTGCTATTCTCCCAACCCCTCCCTTTCCTAAGCCACTTCTTAGGAAAAGCACTACTACTACAGCAATTCTTTGGAGTCCAATACGCTACCAACCATCCTATATGGAAAATGAAACATAAACACTGTACATAGATATAGCTATGTAAAATAATGTTGATTAGTTTTCTTCAAAGCAGCATTACAGCGCAGTTTTATCTGATATGTTGCTGCACAGCAGACACTTCAGGTATAATTTCACAGAGTATGGGATTGAATGACAATGTCATGTTCTGAGCACAGGGCAGCAGGATGTCATATCATGGTAATTCCAGTCTTGTCTCTGACACTGCCATCAGTGCTCTCTGCCTTATTTTCTTTACAAGAAGTGCTGTGTTACAGATGTGGTATCAGATTAAATCAGCAAGTACCAGGTTTAAAAGAACCAAGAGCAGTACTTCTTCATATGGTGTAACTCAATGGCAGAATTTATTCCTAACGGAATTTATGGAGGCCAAAAATTTAGACAGGTTAAAAAACACAGTAGACAGGAATAAGGAAGAAGATTCCCCCCATTACAATTGTAATTACAATTAATTACATTACAAAGACATAATCTTTGGTCCAAGTCCCTGCAGACCCACTTTGCTGGAAGCGTCTTTGAAGGAAGGGGAAGAACATACTATGCATGTCATTTTTGATGCTGTCTTTCCATTAGCATCTGCCACTAGGCAGATGGACTTTTGGTCCAACCCAGTACAGCTGTTCTCATGTTCTAAATGTTTCATGCTTGGAAGTATTTACAGCTTTTTTAATCAGCAAAATTTTACTGGCTAGGTATCTGTTACTGATGTGCTCTCCAAAATAAATGAAGCATTAACCAGACTATTCCATGGAAATTTTCTTAAAGGATGCTTTTGTAACTGTTCAGTTTGAAAGACAATCTGATAAATTTAATTTCAAGGTCTTTTCAGTTTTTGTGGGACAGAAACAATTGAGTTAGCTAGGGTCACATGATTTGTATAAAAGAAGCAAAAAAAAAAAAAAATTCAGCAGCAACTGCATTAAAAGGAACCTAGTGAAATTTCACCACCAAAGCTGAAGGATTTAAAACATTTAAATGCATTAGTCTGCTGGTGAAGAAAAAAGCCAATAGTCAAGGCAAAAGATAGAATATTTCAGGCTCCCAGTCACAATTCCATCCACTTTAAAAATCCCTCCATTTTTTCTCTAAGGAAACAGGAAAGCAGAAATGACCTACAGCCAGGGGTGGAAGGGTAGAGACCAGCTCTGCCTGTAGGTTTTGCTATATTAAACACATCTCACTTCAGATACCTCTGTGGGCCTCACACAGACTGATCTCTACTTATTTCCCAGAATCCACAGTCTCTCTTTTGGTGAATAGTGACTTCTGAAAACAGTTAACCCTAAAACTCCAAATAGTACTTGGCAACATTCAAAGTAGTGGTCCTAATCCTCTGAGACATTCAAATAAACTGCTATAATACTGATCCCAAGAGATCAGAAGTCAAATATACACACATTCTTCAAATTACTACTCAACATTAATTTCTTTATATTTTATTATATTTCTCAGACACCACCAGGACAGAAGGAACTTTTCCCAGCAGTAAGACAAAGGGCTGTCAAAGCCATCTAGGATCCTCACAGACCTCCCCACTTCTACAGCAAACTGTCAATACAATTTTTCTTGTATAAATGAGTCACTGACACCTTTCCACCTCACACAAAAAACTTTTTCACGTTTTCCCCTGTATATAGGAAGATTCTCTGTCGCTCCCTTGCTTTCAGGTTCTGAATTGCAGTGCCTTTTGTTACACGTGCCACCAAACATCCCTCTCCTTCTTCTGTTACATCCACAATAAATGCAACACATACAGACAGCACTTGAATTATTTGTTCCTGAGTCTGGTTTATCTCATTTGAACTAATGCACAACAAATGCTTTGTGCTAAATTAGCTTTTGTTGTAGTTTAGGAATGGTGCTCCCCAATTTAGTGTTCCCACTGAAACAACTCCAAACAAAAACTGCTCACTCACTCCCCAGTCCCCTGTGCTGGGATGGAAAGGGAAATCAGAGGCACAAAAAGCAAAGATTAGGGGTTGAGATAAGAACTATTTACTGGAAACGGCAATGAGGTAAGAAAATTAACAGTAACAGCAAAAATACTAATAATAGAGTGTGCAAGAAGTGGACAATTTGAAGAAGAGCTCTCACCCCCAAGAATACACGACCAGGAAGGGACCCGTTCCCCTCTTCCTGGAAAATGAGGGATACAAGATAACCTGGCCATGCCCCCTCCTGGCTACTGCAAAAATTAAACCACTCCTGGCTGGAACTAGGACAGTTTTAGATTTTAAGACAGCCAAATCACAACCTAGGCATACACAATGTATTTTCAGTCACTGGTCAATGATTACCTGTAGGACCTTGGGCAGGTGACAACTTGTTTGCTAGATAAGCAAACTTGCTTAAGGAAGTAAATTAAATGTTGATTATCCCCATTTCTCTTATCTTTGAAATGAGCATAAGACAAATACATTTCTGTTCTGAGGTCAAAAGTAGCTCCTCCTGGACCTTGGAAGGTGAAGAACAGGTGTGTTACTACTTACCAAACACACACTGTGAACTCGAGTTGACTCCTGTGAAGTACTTTTAACACCTTTGGAAGCGAAGTGTGGTTACTGCAGAAGTGACCAGGTGTCTGAGTCAATGAGCACACTGCATTTTAGAGCCTAATGTTACCATTACCTTAATGGCTAAATCACAATGTTCGCTGGCAGTAGTGAGTTGCTCAATGTGTCTGTCCACTTCTGCCACCGATAAACTGCAGCTGCTTTTCTTCCTTCCACAGACAACATTTTCCAGACCTGTCAGCACTCTCTGCAGTTCTGAATTCAAGTCACTACAGTTATCTAAAAGAAAGCAAGACAAAACAAAACAAACATTGCAACAATTAATGACTCAGTGAAAAAACAAACCCTAACCAGGAAGCGCCTGCTGCAGAATAGCCAGGACTGATACTGTTCAAAGAATGTCCTTGCACTCTGCCACTTTTTCCTCGACAACCGATAGGCTTAAAAACCATAATCACATCAACTGAAATAACGAGCTACCTCTCATCTGACAAATAACAGCCTCACAGCTTATCTGAAGTGTTCATTCTTTCTTCAAAACCCCCTCTTTTCTGAAGAACATTTTAAGATATTACATGCTTACATTCTGTGGCATTTCTTTATGTTGTTCTTTTGGCCATTCAAGGCCTATTATCCTGGTTTTATTAATGTCGTATCTTCGTCTCTGTAAAAACAACATTCTTCTGTCTGGTACATTCAGCGGTGTTATAACTCGATGTTTTTCAGAGGAATTTTTGTGGTCGTACTTAGGTACTGCCTGATTTTAAAAAATCATGGTGTTTACAGAAATGATCCCTACCAACTATCACAGAGCCTGTGTTTTATCTTAATAGCTAGTCCTTCAAATGCAACTGCAGAATATTCAGGGATCATAACACCACAGCTTGTTACGCCCCATACTACAACCATACTACCAGCTTATACAACAATGCTATTTTAATTATAAAATATCACAGAGAATGACTTCCTTTCCTGTCTCTAGGCAAACCTCTTCTAGTGCCCACTGCCACAGCATCCTCCACTTATGTGAAAACAGGTGGGTCTCTATAGCTTGCTAGCTTACTTCACAAATTATTTTTGTTTTTCTTAGGTTCACCTCTGGTGACGGACAGTGGCAGTTCCTAAGGCAGACCTGTGGCAGAAATCACGCTTGTGCTGCATCCTGGATGTGCCAGTCAGTATTTCTGGCTCGCTAGGTAAGAGTTTGCAGTAGCTACCCACAGCAGAGCACACAAGGGGTGCACTATGAGGTGGCAGCACATCCGCAGCTCCTCTATCCCACTGAAAACAGTGGCAGGCATTCTTGGTGGAGGGTGTGATTCCTGTACTGTCACTGCTTCACCAGGGTCAGAATTTCGTGAAAGCCTCATAGCTGTGGTTCTTGCAGGGCACTAAAGCAGTGTGGCATTGAACTGGGTCTGAATTTTAAAAGACACGAGTCACTGGATTATTGCAGACTACCTTGAAATCTCCCTATGCAAGGGAACAGTGAAAGCTGCTGGATGAAGGAATGAGAGGAAAAGAAAGTAAAAAACTGCAAACTCATTATTATGAATCTAACTCCACAGTCTAATACACATAAACACAAACCTACTGCTGAGCAAAAAGAAGAGTTTAGAATGATGTTACAACATTGCATGAAAAATTTGAATGGGTAACATATAAAAGCTTTTTCTGGGAAGTCATTTCACTAATTTCTGATTAGCAGCCACCCATGTGTTATAATAATACCAAAAAATGCCCTTTATAATAATACTACCACTCACTTACAAGCAGGATATAGCAAGCAGGATGCTTACTTGTAAAAACTTTGTGTTTTGTTTGCTTGAATTTGCTTTTTTTCCATAACATCTTCTGTAATAAACATTTTGTACATTTAAACAACCTTCACAAGACCTTGTCTGCTGGGATTTGTTCCGACTGTGACATTTCCCCCATAAAATAAGTGGTTTACAATGTGAGAACCCCATTTCTGATGGAAAACCAGCACAGCCCAATCACAAGCTCTGCAAGACATACTGGAGAGCATTCACAGTTCTAACTCTAGGTGTTTTATTGCCTGTAGCAACAGAGCAGCAGATCCACATGCATTAATGTGTCATGAGGTATTACTGGTCTTACTAAGTCACTGATGCTCACTCCATTAGGGCAGTAAGCAAGTCATGCACATCGGTTATACAGCATGATTTTTTTATCCCTATATACCTATATCTAGAAGGATTTAAAATTATACATATTCCTGTATCTATATGTGTGTGCACAATTTATTTTCATAGCAATATGGAAATAACACCCAAAAATTACAGTCTATGGATAGAAGGAAAATATGGAAAAAATGCAGGAATCCCTACAGATAACATTCTTATTTTGTCCATTGCTATCTGTAGGTCCTACCCTTACGGGAAAGGGAGCACCCAAGATTTGCAGACACTTGTGGTCAAAGGAATGACAGAAGTCAGAGGATCCACAAAAGCTCACAAATACACACTTGGCATGGAAATTTGGTCAGGTTAGGCCTTGACCTACTATATAAGCACATGGCAGTGGCTTTTGGATAAAGTGGGAAAGTGAAGAGAGAGAGGAAGAAGGGGAAGAGACAAAGAGAAGAAGAGAGAACACCAGTCCTGGCTCTGGCATGGTCCAGCTGTTCAGGGTGCTGGGTTGCACATGCAGAGCAACCACACTGGGCCGCGTGGAGGTACCTGTTTATCGGTAAGTTTTCCCTGCTCTGGAGATAGGTTTCTTGCTTTCTATGCAGATTAGTTATCATGGGGAATCTGTTCTTTCAGACCTTTCTAGAAATGGTTGAGAGGGCTTCTGGGGACTTAGGTCGTCTGGATTCCCCTCTACAGCCCATGCCCACTTCTCAGCCTAATCCCTGCACTTGCTGTGTGCTGTGTTGTGCTTAACTAAACAAGGACATCTGTCCCTGAAAAGTGCTGCCTGTACCTCTGCATGGCTCTGTTCTTCAGCCACATCCTGTTCCTCCTCACAGCGCGTTACTATCAACAATCCTTCGCTGTTAGTACCAACAATCCTTGGCTGGCTCCAGAGCTATCTGTCTGTTGGATTTTGAGGCAGACACATCAGCCCCCTTATCTTCTAGGCCTCTACGTTGTACGTCATTCTATTGCCATGCTTTTCATAGTTAGACCAAGCTTAAACGGATAACTTGCTATTTATGTCCACAAACCCTGGTTCAGTTCCACTTCATGAAGACAAAATAAATACTGAAAAGCGAATTAGTTTTTGTTTTTTTTTTTTTCTTCTGGGTAAGAAAAAAATTAGGGGGAAAAAAAATCCTCATATTAGAATTTGTTCAAGTAGGAACTTAACAGTAAACATTAACTTTTGAAAGTAAAACATTAATTTTTTGTAACTATAAAAACCTCTATTAAATATTTTGAATTCCCTAGGCCAGACACTTCGTAGTCACATTACTATTAATATTGTTGCACCGATGTTTCTAGAAATCACAGACACGTAAATACAAATGTGCTGTTGCAGGTCTCACATTTAAGAACAATATAGTATAGAAAACAGGAATAGAGTCCTGAAGAGAATTCTGGAAATCTGTCATAGTGAGGATTACACCAGAATTCTGCTAGGAAGGTCTGCTTCTGGACAAATGGAGGCTCAGGGGAGACCTTACTGTTCTCTACAACCACCTGAGAGGCTGCAGTGAGGTGAGGGTCGGACTCTTTTCCCAGCTAAAAAGTGACCAGACAAGAGCAAACAACCTCAAGCTGCAACAGGGGAGGTTTAGATTGTATATCAGAAAAAACATGTTCATGGACAGGGTTGTAAAGCATTGGAATAACTGCCTAGGGGAACTCTGGAATCACCATCCCTGAAGGTGTTCAACCAGCCATGTGGATATTGCACTTGAGGACATAGTTTAACGGTGAACATGGTGGCGGTGCTGGGTTGATGGCTGGACCCAATGATGTCAGAGATATTTTCCCAAACTTAATGATTCTATGATTCTACAATCAAGGCAGAGAGGTTACTTCACATGTAAGTTCACAGCTGTGTACAAGCTCAGCATCAATTGTGATTAATACAGCCTACATGAATTCATTTCCTCATCAAATGCTAAGATTTTCATTTCAAAAGCTATGATACATTTCTACTGTGGGAAGGCATCACTTCTGCTAAGAACACAACTCACCCACGTCTGCAGTGACCATGGTGGACTGGTTCTCTGGCACTGAGACAGAATTCTGGTCCATGCTGCGTGAGTCTTCATTCACCTCCTGCTGGCTTTGGCTCAGCTCCGACCGCAGCTCTGAGTACTCGTCCTCCTCCCTGGCAGAGAGAGCAAAGGCAGAAATGAAATCCTCTGAGGAAACGTGCATCTTCGTGACACTCATTTTAGACCCTTAAGCTGAGCAACAGGATCCAATTCACACAAGTGTTTTGTCCCATCAGTAGAGATGACTTTACACCCTTCACTGCAAAGCAACTGTGCCATGCCCGTAACACACACTTGCAGCTGCCAGTGCCTGGTTTCCATTTCTTTATTCCCAACTTCATTATTTCTCCTGGCCACTGGAGAAGGAAGCAATGGGCGGAACTGAGTGTTAGCAAGGATGTGTGTAAGGACATTCATTGCTCTGCAGTGGCTGGCTCCCCAGCTGGTAATTCACACAAATCAGCACAAGTGGCTTTGATCCCAAAGTGGATTAGCAGTAACTGGTTTCGGTCTGTTTCTCAGTTCAAGGATGTCACCATCTCGTGTGTAAAGCAAGCATGCACATGCTTGGTACCTGCACATGTGAATCAAAAAGCCGTTGGAGACAGGTAGGTTTTTAAATTTCTCTTCCCAAAAGAGAGAGGAACAGATAATTGAGTACTGCACTGAACTGCTGGAGTTAGTGGAAAAGAAAAAGCCTCAATTACCTAGGTTTTAATTTATTTGTCAAGCTGGTTCAACTGAAATAATTGAGGACAGAGTACTTTAGCTAAAGCTAATGAGCTTAAAAAATTAGGGCTTTTTCCTCCTATCTCCACACAAAGAGTTCAAAGCACTGGGAAAGAAGATAAGTAAATGAATAACAGCTTTGCTTGAGAACATTTGTAAACACATCTCTTTTGATCCATTTGCTGATTTGACTCAGTCTTTTTTTTTTTTTTTACTTTCGTAGTGACTGTTTTTACATTAAAGTATCTATTTCAAATATTGGAAAAACACCAGTTTACCCAGGTGGAGGGCCCCTCTGATAGAAAACAAACAGCCACCATTTTTTTGCTTACTAAATCACATGCAGAGATTAATTTTGCTGCAGATTCAGCAGAAAAGTGTGAGAGTAGAACTGTCTGGCTTTGGAAACAATGAGAAACAGCAAAGACCTATCTGGGGATCTGCATCTGGGAGGGGTATCTGTAATGTTAGGTCTGTTATGTGTGTGCTACATGGTGATGAGAGCTTCTTGCAGGATTCAGCCTGGAGGTGTGTCTCAATTTGTCAGGGAAAATAGCAGACAAAATGGCCCATACATACAGGCATCAATGACAGACGTAAAGTCTGCTCTCAGAGCTGCAGAGGTGACAGCTTAGGAACCTCAATAAAACTCAGAAAAGGACTTATAGTTTGCTTGCCAAGCAGGGCTTTCCAAGGTACCGAGACATAATTTCTACCATGCTCTTCTAGCCCTCACATTTGCTTCAGTGCAAAGAAAATGTGACTAGCAAAAGCACTTAGTGACTACTATTACTAAACAAAATGCAGGCCAGCTGCTTAACACTAAGATTTACATCAAAGAAAGGTCTTTGACGTACCATGCAATACCTGTTAAGGACAGTGTTAAAACCTAATCATGAATAGCAGGAGTTAAAACAGTGTAATGAAGACGCATAAGCGTCAGTTAATGTTCCATGAACCAGTTTGTTATTAGCCATCAAAAAAGCCACTAGTAACTAGCTTTAGACAAAACCAATTACCAAGCACTCAAACAGTTGTAATTTTTCATCTGAAAGTAACTGATTTTTTTCACTTACGAAACAATTAGTCCTACATTTTTTAAAACCTGAATTACCTCTACAAATGGACAAGAAGCTCTACTGGCCCTAAAGCAACAGCACACACAATAATGATTTCTCACCACTCTTCCTTGGGCTCCTCTTGCACAGATTTTTCTGTTTAAAATACAACACAGTCTCATCCAGCTAGCACTAGTTCTGGGTTTCTCAGTTTAAGTGCCCCTCAGTATCTTGGGGCAGTTGAAAAGTATGTCACATGGCAGGACTCACACCATTCTGACTCAAGCCAGAAGCCAATTTCTAAATGAACTAATGCTTTCAAAATCTGCCCAGAAAGATCAGAAATCCATTTCTGGTAAAGTGGCAGCCAGGTCAACCAGTCCCTCCACCACCAGCCCAACTGGGCACAGACTGAGGGCAAGAATAAGGGGGAATTCGAGGGCAGTGATACTTCACAAAAATAAATTCTGCCTTTAAAACTGATGCTGGCAGTAACAAAAGATACTGTTTGAGATTTTCCTTTCCCCAATACAGAAGAAACAGTCCTCCAGTGGCACTGAAAACACAAGGTGCTCGACAGCTGACAATGACCAGCCACTGGACTCCTGCCACACCACCCAGAAGGTGGAGGCACTGCAACTTCCTTATTGCTGCCATCATTGACAGACTGGTTGTAAAAACCAGGCATCTGTTTTGTTATGGGCCCTGATGGTCCCACTTGCTGGAATGTCATGGTGAGTTGGGGGCAATTAAAACCAGATCAAGCCATTCTAGACACAGAGGGCATGGGATAAATGTTGGAGAAAAAAACCCTGTGGTTTTCAGTTACTTCTGCACTAATGTCTTTCTTCATGACCAGGTGCAACCAACGATCACAGTGCCGCACAGACATCGAGAAAAACTCGTTAAAACAGTGAGCAAAATGGCACATTTTTCAGCATCCTTTCACACCACAGAACACTGGCAATGTGCATGTTCTGTTCATGGCTGCAAACGGTCCATAGCTTTGTACTCCAGGTGCCAGCAGTTTTTCAACAATCATTTTACTTAAATAACTACAAAACCCTCTAAGACCCTCAAATAAAAAATACTACAGGTGTATGTGCACAAAGATTGATTGCACTCTGTGTACAAACACTTGAGGTCCCTCTGAACTAGTTCATTGTGAACAAATAGTGACACGCTAGAGACAGCATGGAACTTAATCACTGAGGGCAGGTGGAGCTGGGCACTGCGTGCTGAACCAACATTATCACACCCACACTGCCACTTGAATTGAATCCAGTATGTGCTAACTTCCACCTAGCTCATATTTGGAAGCTAGAATTAGACCTCCAGGTCACTGTTTAAAAGTGACTGTAAGTGCCATGTGTTATTTCTTGTGATGCCGTAGTCTCTTCACTACACCTCTCCTACATTAACTTCCAACACTTCCTAAATGTATCTCAGATTAAAAGTTACAAGTCTGAACAAATGATTTTACAGTAACAGGTTATAAGCTTCTTGACAACTGTTTCAAGTAATTCTTAGCAGGCACCAACATTGGACAGAATATATTTCTGTCTGGTATTGTTATAGCTGCACGCTATTTTTAGAGCTGCAGAGATGTACCCAAACAGCCACTGGTTTAGAACTAAAAGCAATTAGACATCTCTCTTTTCCTTTTCTTGAACCTCAATCTGACATCTAAGAGAAACTGTCAGTCACATGCTGAAGTTACAGTTGATTTTGACAGCCAAAGAAATGATTAAGAAAAAAAAGAGTCAAGTTTGAATGAATCTAAGGCAATACTAAAAACTTCTGAAGTCAGAAATATTCACCTTAAATGTAGACATAATTACATTTTAGTACCCTACTGTATAATTTCTAAATGCTTTTTGTGCTCCAGAGTTACTGGGTGTACCCTTTATGTCCAAGTATTTATAATACGACTCTGACTGGGAAGATCATTTGATTGGTTTTCCTACCTTCTAAGTTGTACACACCTTGAGAGAAAACTGCAGAAGGCATACACCTTGACAAAGGACAGAGAATCTTGGCAACACAGAGGCTGATCTACTTGCACATGAGTATTTGAGTTTCACCTTTTTATTTTTATTTTTTTGTTTTTGTTTTTGTTTTGTTTTTGTTTTTGTTTCGTTTTTTTTTTTTGAGGTGCTTCCAAACAAGCTGGGCTATCCAGTGCACCAGCAGTAGGGAGATGAGACAATTGCAGATGAATGCTGGCTTGCTCACCAAGCATGGTGAAGTAATTTTCCTCTGGGAATGCTGGAAGAACGTAATGCAAGAGCTGCAGCTAAATTCATGGGGCCACACACATGGAAAACTTGTTGTACCAAAGAAATGGCTAGAAAACCTAGAAAAATCCTGTAAACTTTTAAAAATATTCCTGTAACATTACTGTTACAGGAATCAGCATATCAGACACACCTGGGAAGAGATATACATTGACATGTGACTTAAGCTCTCTCCCAAAAAATCTGTGGCTGCCCCATTCCTGGAAGCATCCAAGGCCAAGCTGGACGGGGCCCTGAGCCACCTGGTCTTGTGGAAGGTGTCCCTGCCCATGGCAGGGGGTTGGAACTACATGGTCTTTAAAGTCCCTTCCAACCGAAGCCACGCCATGACTCTAGAGCTGGCATTACTAAACCACATGAGCAAAAGCCATTATGCTTCTAAACCTTGACATTGCAAAGGCAGAAAACCCCCAACATACACACCAAAAAACAGACAAAAATTCTCAGAATGGAGAGTATTAACCAGTTTATACAGCCTGCCAACCCTCCTCCTAAAACTGGTGCAACACCTTATGTCTGCTTACTTTCTCTCCTACTTTCTGAGGGTACTGCTCATATTCAAACAAAGATAATACAATTTAAAGAGGATAGTCAAATACCTTCCATGAAACACTGTTTTCTTCCAATTGTTTCCAAAATATTTTTGGGTTTAAGAACTATAAAGAACATCGTAGTGATGCCATGATGATTTTTTGCCTTTTCTTTTATACCCCTTTTATATACCTTTTTATCACTTCTGTATTCTTCGTGTTTTTTAGCCTACATTCTTAGACTTACTTGTCAAGTTAGGAGACTAAACATCTTAGAAGCCTCCTTGTTAGGGATCAGAAAGCCCCAGACACCAAGGTCCTCTCCAGAACACATTTTGTAAACTAAGATAGAACCATCCAGGGAAAGGTTCCTTGGGGAGGGGGGGCTCATTCGAGCCTCTTATTGGGGAATTTTTGATAGATATGCTAATTAGTAAGACCTATAACGTAATACCAGATCTTTTGGGGGGTGTGCATTGCAGTGTGCGTGTAGGCGCATTCGACCTGCATGTAGTGCACCTAAGGATCCTTAACATAAATACCAAGGTAAAATCCCTTTTTCCCTTCTAACTGTGTTTGACTCTTGATTTTAAGATCAGGAAAAGGCATCAATACAGTAGAGGTACATGAAGCTACAGGTTAGTTTATTTTTACAATCTAAAATCAATACACGAAAAAACTCAAGAGTCGCCGTATCAGCATTGGGGAAACATTCATCTGTTAGGCAATTAATGTAAACTCTGCTTCCAGAAAGACAGACCAAATTTTGTGAAAAGAAAAGCCTCTGCTCAGTACTACCTGCAGGTTTCAAAGAGACAAATCAAAACTAAAATCCTTCTGTTTTAGAGGAAAATATAACTGCCAAGGCCCCAGCAGGGCCGTGCTCCCAGAACACCTTCTCACAGGACTGTTCTGTTCCAGCTCCCGGCCTCAACAGTCCCCAGAGCCAAGGGTGGAGTGCTATGACTCACACCTGTTCCAGCAACGACAGCAACTGCACCACCCTTGCTCTGTGGGATGCACGGACAGCTTCTCAAGAATGACACATGTGGATCTCAGACTGGATTCACCGAAAGTGGTATCAGTTTTCCTTCTTTCAGTTGGCTTTACACACGCCGTGGAATCCCTTCAGTTGCCATTCTTAGGACGAATATTACTCCTCTGTTCCCCAGACACCACATTATTGGCCTGCCAAAGAAAATCAGCTATTTCCATCATTGAAGGAAATAAAAAGAGCCACTGACTTAACAAACAGTTTTTGTTTTTATTAATAAAACCAAAACAAATAAAACCAGATAAGACATTCCAGCTATCTGAGCAAAACAAGCTCTCATATGACTGAATTAAACTGGAAGGGCATGACAGTGGCGTGGCACCTGTTGCAGAAGTATTTTCCTGATGCCTTTAAAGGCCAGAACCCCCCCAAAGGGACAGAAAAACTGCATTTTTCATGAGAAGCAACACGCACATCCCATCAGGCTTGGTTCTTCCACCTCACATTCCTGTGCATGTTGCAGCTGACTCATTTATGGACATGGTTAAACATTCAGAGTATCCACCTGATTCCAGTATTTTGTAATTGAACACCACTTGGCATTTGCTTTGCCACAAGGATTCCAAACACACCGTTTTTATGAATTCTATGTAATATTTTTCTTAAATGTCACAGAGTTTTTCTGTCACTCAAGGGAAAAAAAAAATCAGTGCAGCTCTCAGGCTTTCTCAGATTTTGCTTTTCAACTGGTCTTTTCAAGAGACAAATGGAAAGTTTGTCTGCAGAGGTGTCAAGCATAAATGAACAAGGGAGTCATGGGGATTTTTTTCAGAGAAGTACTACCAGCAGAGAAAATACCTGAAAAATCTCACCATGATCATTGCTAGTTATGATCATCTCATAGACAACAGTATTTATGTTCTTAAATAACATGAACATGTGATTCTAACACTGCTTTAGTAGTGATAAATATATATGTGATGATATTCCCTCTTATTTATGGTACACCAAACACTCTTCTTTTTGCATACTAATATTTTCATGACAGATTAAGTGAGTAGTTGTAACAACATTGCCTTGTGCTAGCAGAAATATTTACAAGGAAGAAGAAATGAAGCAATTACCAAAAAAAGTGCAGCTACCAGATTAAGGAAAACTGAAAATTGGCTACATAACTAGAGCACCACGTTAACATTACCCACAAATGCATCAAATCTAACTTGATATTGTCTAGAAAAATCCACAGATTCTGGCATATAGTTGCATCCTCACTAGATAAGCTTTAAGAAACTCATTCTACATTCTAGTCCAAGTTTTCTACACTGAAAATAATATGTAAAAACAAGTGAGGAAAAATGTTTCCATGGAGTCAAATGTAAAGTCTATTTTAACACAGTAACAACCCAGTGTAATATCCCAAGCTTTGCTGCTCCAAAAACAGGCAACAACATGATTTGTACCATTGTGTTTTGTCAAAAAAGTCAGCACAAGAAGAGGCAAAACCTACTGAAATCTATTTGAACCATATCTCTCCCACAAATGATTTCATTTAGGTGATCTACAGGAGGACACAAAGTCAAAAACAGAGGTTCAGGTTGGGTGTCTTCACCTTCCTTCATACACCGTTGCTATCACTTACGTGGCACCCTGGCACATTACAAAGGGAATATTTAGATGTCACAGTGCATGTTTTGCAGTGCTTGTCAGGTTTTGCAAAGTGTAGCTTTGCCAGAGAGAAGGTAGCACTTCTCGGTTGCTTGGGATGATACACTGCAGAACACACACCTTAATTATGGGCAGCTATTCAGTACCCATCATGACAAGCCTTAAAGTCGTCATCATATTACCTTTCGAGCATAATTCACACCATGTCTTGCACCAGTCTTGCCCTGGCCCAGAATTTCCAGGAAGCTACTGTACCTTATTGTTGCTCCCTGCAGTCGATCGATTTTCTTGTTGAGCTCCGCAATGATGCTGTGCAGCTCCGTGATCCGCTCCTCGTAGCGCAGCGTCGTTCGCTCCTGCACATCTTCGTGCTCTCTCATCAGGTGGGATTGCTCACACTGAAGCAGAGAAGGAAGGAAACAGAAAGGGTGTTACGGACAACAGCAGGGAGATCAGGCACGAGGCACAAGTGCACAGCACTATCATCTTCTTACTCACCAAAGCAACAATGCCTTATCAAGAGAAAAGGACAGATGCAAAACACCGGCAGGTACACAAAGGTAGATAGTTACAATATTTGAGGAACTGACAGACTATGCAGTGTACTTTTATTATTATTTTTGTCTTCCTAAAGAGCAGAAGTTGCTGTTGCTGCTTGGGAAAAACCCACCATTTGCAACTCAAAATAGCTATAAATATATAATCTTTGAATCCTAGGATCTTCCTGATGTGGTCTGAATTAGAACAAACCCTATGGCAGAAACCACATTATTATAAAGTAATCACACTTTGAGGCTGTAACTTCTTCTTTAGTGTAAGTAATTGTTTTTACTAACCTTTAGAGATAATACAGTATATTTTTATTATGTTCATACACTCAAAAAAAAGCTTATGATTTGAACAATTAAAGAGCTACATGACTGTTTGTTTTTTATACATATCACAAAATCCTCCTTTTTCCTTCCCACAGATTTTTAAATGTAGCCTCTCTGGCTTACTCTTCAGGCCAGTAAACACTCTATTTCAATTACAGCAAACCATTACAAACCACTGCAATTACAAACCAGCAGTGCCTGCTGATTGAAGTTAAGCTTGGCAGTGGCTGGCAAGAGTAAGACTTCTAACATTTTTCTTCTGACCCCCATAAGTCAAGCCTCCTTGCAATCACACACTGCTGAGTACTATGCTGTCAAAAAAAGAAAATTCACAAGCCATTTAACAGTACAAAACCCACACTCCTTAACTGACGACATGGAATGTAAAATCCTAGCATTTCTAAGGGCCAAAATTTATAGTAATATTGGAGGTCCTCCAAAATTCCTGAATCAACCCCTTTTTTTTTTCAAATCAAGTAAACACTCTATACAAGCTAACTCCCTAAACCCTTTGTACCACAAAAAATAATAATATACCCAGAGTAGTAGATGCGCCAGAATTTTCATAATTTGCTCCCATATTTTTTGGCCACTTACATTCACAGCTTGAGGACATCATCTACATAAAAGACTGCTTGAAAATTAAAATTTACATCGAGCTTCAGTAACATTTTCATTTTGAACTTTAAATACAATTCTTTACACAATTTTTAACTTCCATGAATATGCACACTGAGAAGTAGCCCAGACATCAGAGTACCCTTCCACAGACTACAACAAAATAGTTTCTACCATCAGCTGTAGTAAAAACCAGTTTCACCTACACTAAGAAAAACAGATCATATCATCACACTGCAAAGGAGAGCAAACGGACACATTTCAGAAGACTGATAATGTTCACCTGGCTTATAAGACTCCATGCTGGCAACTGATATGGCTGTACACGTATATTATAATGAATCTTTATTGTAGGATCATTCCACCGCTTATTTCTCACATTTCTACATCTTAACATTGTATCTTTCTGAAGAACTACCATAGCTTTCAAAGTGCAGAAATAATACTGAGAAAATGCTTCACAAAAGCTTTAGAACAGATTTAGGGGCAATAAAGACTTGCTTCTTCAGCCTTTCTAAACCTAAATTTCCTCTGACACACATATACGCCCACAAATGCCACCTCAGCATTATCCAGATCAATCTGTTATGTGCACTGGTGGTTTTTTAGCTTTTAAACCAATGGGATGTTTCAGATGGAGTGTATAATAATTGTTTCCAGACAATAAATAAAACCCCTATCACAACAATTTTTGTCTTTCTAAGCTATGCACTGAAAAGCAGAATTTGTTTATCTTGACTGAAGATATATGGACTTTTGCTAATGGATCTCAGCCACATTACGACGTGATTTCTGTTTTCTCCAGCCATTTCTCAGTCACCATTTTTCAGGATAACATCCTTCGGTGACAGATGTACTTTGTGAACAACCAGCAGCCTGGCAATATAAGACATCAGCACCACATTTGATTTTTTAAAAGAGCTCTTGAATTATCTTAGGTAAAAGCAATTGGAAAAGGCCAAAAGGAAACCTCTGTAAAAGAAAGGACATGATGCTAAGGACTGCATGCTCTCTCTTGGAGGAGGGGAACAGAATTACATCTCCTGCATTCTGGTCATCCATGACAAGCCTCAAGTGAAAATGGCAAAAGCATCCAAGCAATGGAAACATGATTCAATATGAATCCCAAAATGTGGCAATGGAAAATTCTTCTGGTTATTCAGGATTGCTCTTTATTACGGAACATTTATCTGAAAATTTAAGAAGGAAAAGAAATAAATGCATGTTTTTCTACCCACTGCTAAAGTTTTTCTCTGGGATACTGTGACTATTCACCATCCTCCTTAATTTCTTTATGCTTTGAGTCTCAGAACAGCAATCTGTCACCAGTCCCTACTTCTTTCCAAGGTGTACACACTCAGCTCTTACAATTTATTTGCACATCAGTCACACAATAAATACCTTATACCCTTTTCCTCATCTCTCTTCCAGCCTCATACTTAAGAGCTTCAGCCCCAAAACCCTTAAGAGGTCTAATTCTACGAGAAAGCAAACACAGGGATAACCTACTGAGAGGCTGCAAAAGATCAGCAATTAATTGTTGGGGTCAGGAGAGAAGTTTCCAGCACAGTTCTCACTCTAAGTTGAGAACTCTTGACTGTTTTTTGGTACAGATTAAAAAAAGGTTATTTCATTTACAATATAAATTAACAATGGTTAGAAACACCATTGTTAGATATTAGAAATATCCATCAATCCCTTGATGCTGGGAAACAACAATAAGAGCAAGAAGTGCATGACAGAGAAGAAGGATAAGAGGAAACATTTTAATTCAAGCTTATAGTCTGAACAAACAATTCTATTGCCTATTGATGTACACAAATTCCTAGCAAAAGAAACACTAACAATGTGTTAAATTATGTTAATCTTTATATTAAATTTGAAGTGTTCAATCAGAAGACAAAAAAAAAAAAAAAGAACTACTGGCAGCAGTGCTAATTAAGAGATGCCCCAGTGCCTAAGGTCCTGCAGGGACAAACGCTGGCTGTGGTGTTGTTCACCAAGAATACAAGGCATCACCTGAACAAGCCACAGTGATAAACCTGTCTAACAGGATTACAGAAGCTAAAAATCTTTGCTCAACTAATACAGTGTTTTAATTTGAGAGGAGTGGCAGATTTAAAAGTGGCAATCCATTAATCTAAATTTAAGTATAAAAACAAGTCTATAGTGCTAAATTCTCAATCACAAAAGCATGCATGGTCAGAATGAATTGTTCTGTGGTATGTTCTATACTTAAGGTGGAAGATGTATACAAGCACACAGAATTAATCCATGTCAGATATGGACATCACACAGCAGAACAAGTAATTTCAATGTTCATCTGAACACCATGCATTTCTTCTTCAAGTTTCTGTGTTAATTGAGAAACTGAAGCCTTCCTGTGAAGTTCACATGTTCTTACATGTCTACAGAGAGTGTTGCTTCTGTTCTTGTATGTCTACACAGCGTTGGTTTTACTCTTAAATTGAAATTCTGCTGTCGCTCCCTATGTTCTGAATAATCAAGAGGATGGCAAAGAATTATTACTGCAGTAATGAGACTTACTGCTGTGACACAGGATTCAGAAAAATACAGCACATTTTTTTGTCTAGAGCGATTATAAAAATCAAAAATAACAATGACTAAGCACAAAGAATGAGAGAGCAGGACAATCTTGTGAAAGGAGATGAAATTATAAGAAATATATTGTAAGACAATTATCTCTTCTTGCTGTATTTGCTGAAACATTCAGCATATTTTTAAATCCCATGCTCAATCACAGAACTGCAGAATTCAATGTCACAGAATGTCGGAAATGCCAAGAATGTTGATGGAGTAGAAAGAAGATTATATAAATCCATGGAGGATAGGACCATAGAGGATGCGATGTGGCCTCCTGCTCACAGATGTTGGCAGAAAGGTGGGGGAGTATGAAGGAGGACAATTCTCTATGTACCTTTCTTATGCTCTCCCTTCAGACTCCCACTGTTTATCAAAGCCAGGATACCGTGCCACATAGAGCCAGTAGAAAGCACTACAGTTCTCATAATCACAGAAGGATTTTTGGAAGAAGACATTAGTTGTGGTTGACCAGTGTTTTACAGCAAATTTCATTCCAGAGATCACTTTACTGCCAAATTGTACACTGATAAAAACACAAAGAGATCTGCTGTGTTACTGAAATAATAGAAGCATGTAGAGAAATGCTATAGCTGGTCTCCAAAGGCTGCAGATTTGGAAGTGAGTATGCTACAACAACCACTAATCAATTACATCACTTCACAAAATCTTAAACCCAGGCTGTCCAACTAGCTTTCTTCACCATTTGTCATCTATTACTTGAGCTGTGGCTCCCCAAATCACCTCCACTCTGCACATCACTAATCCTTTCTTCCAAATGCCTCACATGCCTCATGAAATGATGGGAAAGGTACTACCAAAAATGCATTTTAAGAGCTATTTGCTCCAGAGAGCATTTACTATATCACCTAAAATGAAACATGTGCTGCCTTTTTAAGTGCAGTGCAGATGCAGAACAGAGATTTAATACTGATCCACTAGCATCTGAGTATGGTTATGCAGAACACCAAACACCTCCTATTTAATTTATGCCTCCTGAACCTCTGATTCACATTAGACAGAGGCTATAGAGGAAAGAATAATGAACGAATCTCTGCGGAACGGGAAGAAAAGTTAAAAAAATTATGTTAAGTGCACCTCTACTTGGAAGTGATGCAGTTAGAAAAAGAAGACAAGGTGCAGTGGTTTCACCAGCCTATGTCTCAGTAGTTAAACACTGCCAACACACTGAATATATGAGTTGTGCTTGTTTAATGGTTTGAATTCCTTAAGAAAGATTTGTATTTTATTTAATATACACTAAATTCTATCCTCTTGAGGGCTTCAGAAAAAAAATAACTGAAAAGAGATAAATCAGTAAACCTTTGTAGAAATTGTTCATTAAAAAATACTTACTGTTTATCTGAATCCAGCCATCACCCCACCTTGCAGATATTCCAGTTTTCTACTACTCACAGGTCAGGTGGCAGTAATCACTATGTTTGTGCTCACACGGCTCAGTATCAAGTAAAAACCCCCAGCATTACAAACTGAGCACTATATACGCATGCATCATTGGTAACCCATCAAAGGAAGCACCAAGCAATCTTGTGCTAACAGAGCACACGTTAACTGGGATTAAGGACTGATCCTTAATCCCAGTCGCCAGCAATGTAGATTCGCCACTGTATGGGAGCACCCACAAGGAACTCTTCACTGGCTTAGAGATAATAAATGTATTTTTAAATATAGACCCGGGGAAAAAAAACCCACTAACAAAAACCTGTGGTTAGCACCAGACCCTCCAGAGTTATAAATAACAACAAAGTCAGTGCAGTCATGCAGAATGATGTGGATCATTTGGATACAGTGAATCCAGCTGAGAGTTTATGATTGTCAAATGCAGCCTCATATCAAACTGTAAGCCAGAAAGAGGACTCTATCCCAAGAATGCCACAGAAATTAGAAAAGCATCTTAGGATTATAGCTGATAAACCATGTTAACTCCCAGCGTGGCTCTGGCTCACATATTGAGAGGAACAATAACACGAAAGTGATTTTTATTTCTGGATGTTACATTGATGGTCTGCAATAACAGTATCACTTACAAGCCCACAAATCTTAAAGGCAGCTGAAAAAAACATTAGGGAATTCAGGCAAAGGCCAAAATAAGGGAGGACTGAAGTAAGAGCCTGAAAATCAAGATTGCTTAAATACTTCAACATTTGGCTTGAGTTTAAGTAACACAGATAAAAGGTCTCATCAAAATGCACTAAATATTGAAAACTCTAAATCTGAAAAATCACAGAATGGCCAAGGCTGACAGAGACCACTGGAAGTTACTCATTCAGTCCCTTACACAACCCCAGAGCAGGTCCAAGTGCCTTGAGTACTTCCAAGGTTGGAGATTCTACAACTTCTCTGAACAACAAATAAGGTGCCATACTTTACAGGCCAAATTGCTTTGATTATCTCTAGCCAAGTATTTTGAATTTGTTTTGAAATGTTAACTACTTATAAAACGTATATGATACAATGACTGCATTTGAAATCAAAGGCTTTTTATAGAAGAGAGAAATATTAAGAACAATAGTTCAATTTTCCATGTTTGCATCTGCCTCTCTGTAAGCCCTGTGAAAGCATCAGACTTCTGACCTTATTGTTGTTTAACCTCTTGGCTTTCCACTGGCTGTGTTTTCCACAATTCCGACTGGCTTGTTGGAAGCTAGACTGAGATCACAAGTAATTTCTTACATAACATCAAAGCACTGAAAATTGGCAATAACTTTTGATCACTGTTAACTTGTGCTGTGTTTAAATATAACCCAGGAGTGCAAGGCTCGGCAACCAGTTACCCAATCTGCTGAGAGCATGCTGTATTTCTCATATTCTACAATATTTCAAAGCACTTGTTGCTTATACTGACTTCAAAACAAAATTAATCTAATTAATTATTAGGGGTTTTTTTTTAGAAGAATGTCTTCAACACATAAAAGGTATAACCCACGGCAACTATGTGTCTTGCAGTCTTAAAATTCTTCTGACTTGTGACATTGTGAGTATTTCATTCTCTCTCTGAGGAACATGGACTACACAAAACCAAGGACCATCTTCAGATAGTCCTACTACTATTGCCCACCTGTGCTTTTGCCAATTTCTTTTCCAACAGGTCACGTTCCTTTTCTGTTTGTTGTAGACGCTTATTAAGCTCCACGATGTCTCCCTTTAATGAAGCCAGGGCTGCTAAATGAAGCTGGAAGACAAAAAGGAAAGAAACAAATTACCTAATTCACAAGCCATGTAGCAGTAGTGTTTCAGAGAAGAGACAGCATTAGACAGCAGGTATAGTAATGCTGGATTTCCGTAGTAGTTAATAGGAATGTTAGTAGAACGAAGTCTAAAAGAAATCCACATGCAACTAATAATTTAACTAGTAATTTTAACATGGAATTGTTCTCTCCAGGCAGCACACACATTCCTTCACCATATCCTTTATAAGGATAAATATGATGAGGAATATTCAGCTAGAAATGTGTAGATTAGTTCTAACACTAGTTTATTAAGAGGTAGCCTGAGTCTTGCTCTATAAAACCTTATATTAAATGCTGACTAAGATTTGCATTATAGAACGAGGTGTACCATGTTTTGATGCCTTTAGACATACAGAGGTTATCAGTTCAGTGAAAGTGGATAACTCCATGCAGAGGATTTAGTTTTATTTTGCAACCAATGCTTACTCCACTGTGAGCTACTCTTCTGCAGTTGTTGTTCTCCTCAGTCCCACACCATTGAGTTTCAGTGATTCTTATCTACTAACCCACACATGAAGAACCTGAACTGTTTTTCTTTCTGTAGTAGATTCTTTTGATGAAAGATACTTTCTACACTTAACTGATAGAATGTGGAAATACGTATCAGGCTAGGATAACTCACAACAATGAAATTAGGTTAGCTACACAACTTAGAAACCAAGAACAGTTCTTAAAAGAATTTTAATTTTTCACACTTTCATCTTGTCCTTAAATATCCCATTCATCGTTTTCACTAAAGGCATCAGCCAGAATTCAACACTAAGCATTGACAACTGCAACTGGAAAGTCCAGGAGGAAAACTAGCCACTAGCACTGAAGTCTTTCTTTGTAGTAGTAAAGAAACTGCTTCAAGTTATACTGGGTATGAAAACAGAAGTGACCTTTCACACTAGACCAAGCAACACAGCAAACACTGCTCTGCTGCCAAGATTCAGGCTGAAGTAAAAACCCTGCTTCTAATCCTCCACCCACTTTCAGTCCCTCACTCTGAAATTCTATTGGGTGGGTCACCTAAAAGTTATTTTTATTGTTTCATTTATAATGAATCAGCTAATGAGTCCTATTTTGATATAAATTCTACCTTTACAATACTGGAAGCCAGAAAAACCGTAGCTGTTTTCCCACAGTGATGTGTGAGAGCAGCTGCCTGACAGCAGAGAGACCAGACCATTTGGCAACAGCTTCTTCACATACAGTATTCCCATTGTTAATGAAAAAACTCTGCCTTCAAGACAGAAAAGATAATTTTAAAAAGATATTTGGAAGTGAATTCTGCCTTTTAAAATGCTGTTTAACTAGTTATTCCCTGGGCATCCTCATTGGTGAGTTCAGTTGACAGTATTTTTTATTATGTCAGCTACAAAAATACCTTACACACACACAATTATTTGTTTCAGTACAAATATACACATGCACAACTATATGTCGCAGAACATTTAAGATTCTCAAAGCAGCCTTAATTTTTCATGTAAAAACACAGTAATTCTGGCTTGCTATGGGCATATCCTACACAGCTTCTATAAAGTATATACACTGAAACCTCTTAAAACCCAGAAACATTCTGAATACCTTTAAGTATTTTTGGCCTTCAGCAGAAGGCCTTCCTTCCTACCACAGGAAACTATGCACTGAATTTACAGTGTGGAGAAAAAAGAACCAGACCAATTGTACCAATCTGTTCACAACTTGCTTCCAATTTGCAGGAAAGCTGGTGAATTTTTAAGCCACTGATTCACCTTGTCCTCGTAACAGAGCGCAATTGTTGCAATGAAGCTCACAAGTTTGTTCACCAGAATTTGCATCATTCACCACAATTTTCAAATAGTACATGAAAAATGGCTACAATTCTCCAAACTGAATAAAACAATGCTACATAGTCAAGTATCATTCCCTTTCATACACTGTAATTAAATGATCACCAGCTGTGGTTCTAATTGAATTCAAGACAAATAATGTCCATACACATGGCCTCGTAATATAAAAGGACACCATTAATTTGAAAATCTCAATGAAAAACAACTTGTTCTCTGAACAGTGGAACTAACGAGGCAGACTTCCAATGGATTTGTCTTTGTCCTCTTCACCCTCTGCAGTCAGCTCAGCTGTTCTTCATGTCCCCTAGCACACTGCAAGCTGGGTAAGAAACAACATGAATGGTGCCTGGTTTTACAGCAACCCTGCTGCCTGGCCTGGCAGCCCCTGCCAAGCACAGGGATCCTACATCCACCTATGCATTCAACACAGCCTCTCTCTTGTCCAAGTAACCAAAGGATGGCTTTATTAATGACAAGGAAAGCTTGTTGCATCTTTCACCATCCAAAATTATCATTTCATGAATTGGACTGTTTCAGTTTCCAACTGCTAAAAAAAGAATAAATAAACAAATTCACTGAAAGGGCAGACTAGGCAAAAGGCAGCTATCATAACAGAGGAGGGCTGCTTGTGATACTCTAGTTTCAAGTGCAAGTGATGTTTCCAGCTACTACTGCAATACAAAAGGTCAACACAGCCAGTTGTAGCTGTGTATTCTTGGCGGAGTCAGGCTCTCCTCCACAATTAATTAAACCGGTGTTACAAACTATTGTTGCACTTTCCCTTAAGGTGTGAGTGTTCCCACGCACCACGCTTCCTAGTGTGCTTATTTATCACAAGGCAGGGGGGAACTGGAACGTGGATCTCTGGATGTTGCTATAACTCAAAAAAGGAAACATCTGAGCAAAGAGCTACAGTCCGTGCAGAAGTCATTGGGGGGGGGGGGGGGGG
>VZTI01003260.1:292758-308749 GCA_013397865.1 Struthidea cinerea
AAGGGAGAAGTTCGTGTTTAAAAGTCAAGTTTAATAATCCACACTATTAAAGTGGGAAAGACTCCATTTAAAAATCTCAACCAGTAAGTCACCCACAACTGTAACTCTGCACCACTGAACCACTACAGGATGGTGAAAAATGAGAAAGAGAGAATGGGGGAAAGAGAGAGAGAAAACACACGGCGTACTGTTTTTCTCTCCTCAGCAAACAGTGGCGCATAAGGCAGAATCACTATGACTAACATTCATACCAGACATTTATAGTTCAAGGTGGGCTGCCTCTTAAATGACACGAGATTATGAAACAGATAAAAAACTCAGCAGTGTGCAAAATTAACACAGACAGCACAAAGATTTCTACTTGTACAAGACATTGCTCTGAATCTTTAAGCAACAGACTGCACAAAGACCTACTTCATACAGAGAAAACAGTCAATTAACAAAGCCTGTGTTATTCATACTTTATATTGATCCAGTACAGCTACTTGAATTCTATCAAGAAAGGAACCACTGTTGTGATTCTGATGCACCCAAACTGTCCAACAGGACACACACGGTCAACATGTGAGAACAAACATAAGGATCAGACTAGCCAACCAATTTGCTTCTCTACCACCATCCAAGAAAACTAGAAAATGCATTAGAGGCACAGTATAAATAAATAATTAATTACCTATCTTAACTTAGAAGCGACAATTTCCTTGAATTTTTATTGCAGTAACAACAGCAGGTTGTTTACTGAAATGTACACACACCACATATTATAGTCAATATTATCCTGTCAGGTTTTTATATATTAAACATACAATAACAATTATTTATTGCTATTATAAGAGATTATTAATACAAAATATCAAACGACATAGTGTGCTCTTGTTAAAATGCAAACCAATGTACAGCTAAGTTTTTAAAGGTACTATAATTATAAAAACATAAGAACAAGCTTAGAAAAAGCAACTTCCTGACCTCTGATCAAGCCTCCTCTATGAGTGCAGTTTCCTCCTCATCATCCACCTGCTTCTAGTAGCATTTCATACAACACTGCAGAAGTGATTTGTGATGCATATTTTGCACTGTGCTTTGAAGACTGCTTTTGGTGCTGCGAAATATTCTATGCAGGTACAATTCGGAACAATATTTATGGGCGGTCGGGTTTCTGAAGAATTTTGTGGGAAACAAATACAGAAGTGGATGGGACAGTGAGATGAATGCCAAGGAAGCAGGTGACTACTGTACTGTTGTACACACTGCTGGAAATGTTCTGAGGACAAGAACAAACCAAGAGAAAGACACAAAGGGCAATGAAGGAAGGTACTGAAAAAATAAGGTTAAAGCCCTGAAAAGCAGTGAAATTACTATAATACTCAGCATTTTTCCCAGCCATTGTGAAATGTGATCCTCACCACTAAATCTAATCCACATTTTCATTCCCTCAGCCTGGAACCAGGCTAATTAAACCATATTGCTAAAACCAGCAATGCACGTTTGCTATTTTCAACAGAGAAATCACAAAAAGGAACTATGCACACAATTCTCTGTGAAACTGAAGTACTAATCTTATCTTTATCCTCTTGTTTCCTGTATTCCTCAGCTACAGTACTGCTGCGCACCAGTTTGGGAACAGATGTTCAGAAAGGTAATCTCTGACATAACCAGGGAGCCATAAAATCATACCAAACTATATACCAATACAAGCAGCCAAAAGACCAATTTATTTGTTCTCTGTGTGTCCTCTGTGGCTGATCAGTAAAGCCCTACCATGGGAGAAGGATCAAAGATGGGCCAGGGTGATGCGTCCATGAAGCTCAGGAAGAATGTGGCTGGGTGGGACTGATCACAGCTGTTGCAAAAAAGCTGACTTGATCTCAACACCAAGAGGACCTGAGGATAGGTTTTGCTTTAGATAAACAATTATCACCAGCTGAGAGAATCAGCTGGTGTGTATTTGTCCCCAAGCTCATTAAGAGTGTGAATGTCTCCCTCAGTTAGCCAGGCCAGTATGGGGTACGTGTATACATGGCTCAGCCCAAAATAAAAACCGTAAAAACATAATCAACTGACAGAATTTCAAAGAGAGTGATGAGCTTGAGCCAGTTTCAATTCACACATTTATTCCTGACAAGGCAAGGGATGCCCAGGGTGGTGATGGCGATTACATTAGAGAGAGGCTGGGAACCACGCTGGTGCTGTGATTGAGCTGTGCACTGCAATTGCTCTCTTCTGCTGTGTCTGACTTGTATCTGTATCGTGTTATCATTGTGTACTGTGTCATGATGCTAAAACAGAAATCCCATGTACCATCAACTACCTTCAAATAAATCAATCTGATGTTAGACATCACACCTTCCACATGTGGACTGTCTAAAAGAACCCCATCAGAGAGTACTGGGCTCTGACATTCTCTCCTCTTTTTTTTATTTCCCACTCGTATTTGGCATAGTTTAGTGCAATTAATCCACAACATGGACATTTTCTGTGTATTGCAACTACTTAGTTTAATGATAGGCAGTATACATAAAAACATCTGATTAAATATTAAGAATGTTGCCTCTTCTCTGAAAACTTCCCCATTTTTTTGTAATCAAATTACACTGGACACTACACTGGATTTGAAAACCCAAGCCGCTTTGTAAAATGATGCTGATTTTTCGACGGGATACCCTTCCTTCTCAGACCAGGGTAGAAGAGAGCAGAGGAGGCTGCTGTTCTGCAAAGTTCTTTATTTCATAGTCTCACAGTTTCCTGAAGGCAGAGTTTGAAGGGGGTTACAAGATAAAGCCAAGCAGCAACAGCAGCCGCAGCAAAAACAGCAGGCAGCATACAACATCTTCTAATTTCTTCTAATTCTCCATAACTTTTTCCAATTTCTTCTAATTCCCCATAATTAATTTTTTCTCACAGAAATGTGGCTTATATTTGTCAATTAACCAATGAAATTAACACACGATTCTAGTTTTTCTTTTCTTAACCTATCCTGGTCTAATTCTAACAGCCGTAAGCATTACATGGGTATTACACAGATTTGCGTATACAGTTTCTATCAGCTCTTATTGTTTATGTGAACACTCTATCTAAAAAATGTGAACAATATCGTTCTATGTTTTGTCTAAAGTGAAGAATTCTGTGAAAAGGCAACCCTGCTGCAGAAAGAACTGTGTTTTAGGTCTCTGCTGCAGCTTTTAATGTTTAAGGCACTGGGCATGTATTTCTACTAGAAGTTAAAAATCTGTATTTCTATTTAACTTTGGTATGGCTTCATGTATCTCAGCTTGTCCAAAGGTTTTAATTCAACTCCTGTGCTTTGGCTTTCATCTGGGCCTGAGTCCAGAGAATCTTTCACTCCAACAAGATGAGAGATGGTAGGTGTAGAGGACAACATGGAAAATACAGTCAGAGCTCCAGCTAACAGGGCAGAACGGGCAAAACAGCAAATGTCTACCCACTGTATTTTCTGACATCTTTCTTCTTCAAGGGAAAGAAGGATTGCAGTCAAGAAATGAAAAGGCTGGTAATGTAAGTTCATAATGGAAAACACATCTTAAGATGCAGAACAACAAAACCTTCTGCAATCTCAGGGCTGTGGTTAGGCTGTGGATTGCTAACTTTCATAAATGGCAGTACAGAACAGTACTGGGGCTGGTCCAGGGAAGGCACAGATGAGGCTGGCAGTTATCTGCTGAGGTGAATGAGAACCTTTCATGCTAAGGCATGGCAGATATACTGAAGACATGTGAACAAGTTACAGAGGAAAAAATTACACAGAACAGTAAGTGTGAAAGAAATTACAGCACTGGTTCACACAACCAGGTAAAAAACCCAAACAAAATGAAACAAAGAAAAGTCGAGGCAAAGCTTAAAAATCTTTCTAAGAGAGAAGTTAAAGATATTAAACTCATGTTACAGACATTTGTTATAGATAAAACTCCAAGGCGTTGTCAAGTTTACATTTTATCAGGAGCAGAGATAAGCACTACTTGCAAACAACACTTACTTAAAGTGATTGCTATATGAGAGTGATTGCTACTCTCAACCATTTTTCTTCTCTGTCCTACACAATTTTCATGCCACCTGCTCCTAGCCATGGTCCATAAAAGATACATTTTTTATGGTCCAAGTGATGAAATAAATGTAATCAAACTCCATTTCTGTGAATTTACCGACAAAATAGAAGGGAAAAACATAAAACAACAACCATATCCCAGAAGCAGTGACAGATTGATATTCCCCAAACATTTTCAGTTGTATGATCTCTAGAGCACAGCCCTGAAACACCACAGTCAACAGCCCAAGTAATTATAAGTAACTACCCAAGACAAAATCAAAATGACTAAAAAAGTGGTATCACTGAATTGTTGGATATGCCTACAAATATGCCCTAAAACTTTATGTCTAAAACAACTTTTATGTACTAATAAAAAGCCTACAAATTTTCAAAGTGACATACAAAATGGACATTTTGTGACTGTGCTTCTGAACCAATTATTGTCATATTAAACATCAGACAGTTACTTCATATTCTTGTGCAATACTAAACAAATAATGTGCCAACACTAGCCAGGATGGAGCCATTCAAATTCTAGAAAAACAAAGACCAAATTTTTGTAAGACACAGTTTTAATTTGAAAAATCTGCAGAAGATGTTTTCAATCTGTTTGTAATATTTCTAAACAATTTCAACTGAATTGCGTTTTTTTTTTTTAAAAACTGAAAATTAACATTTGCAGGCACTTGTGAATATTTTGAACTATTTCTTAAAACAAACCAAAAAACTATTCCAACTTAATCAAAGCAAAAAAATATTTCATAAAAAAAATACATTAAAGAGTGTTTAAAAAATACATAGAAGAGGTAAACTAATGCTATTCTGGTGAGCAGGATCAGTTTTAGAATGTATCAAAGGGAAAAAAAATGTTATCATGGAAGATTTTCCTTTGAAAAATTGATCTGGCAATTCACACTTGATGAATGGACCATGGTGCTAATTGTACATCTGAGTATGCCCAAGGCCTAGACTGATGGCTCTACTTCTATTAAAACAGATGTTTACACTATCATGGAACAGAAAATTTGAGGTGACATGAGAAGAAAAGCCAAATACTGAGACCTAAAAATAACAAAAGGAGACAAACACCTGAATCTGAGGACTGCACAAAACAACTATACGTTGGGAAGTTTACTTGTTTGGGATTCTTAAGAACCTTACCTGAGGCACTGCAGGGCAGCCCACATGTCCACAGCGGTGGCCACTCAACTGGCATTTACACTGAGCAGGAATGGTCAGCCTTGTTTTTACCTTCCAGAGGAGGAACCTGCTGCTATTCCCACTCCCAGTGAGGGAGAAAAGCAACAGTAATGCAGGGTATGAAAATGGGGTCGTGGGGAGACCAAGCTTAGAACAAAATACTGTCTTCATTTCTCAACATACCATCTGCAATCACAACCTTTCTTTAACTAAAACAAAACAAAACAAAACAAACAAAAAAAAAACCCCTACAAAATTATGAGCTAGGAAGGGTCCTAGCTAGGTCCTAGGTCCATTCTTGGAAGGATTTTATCCCACTGCAGTGAACTCCTTTAGCATTCTTACTCTCCTTACACTTACTCTCAACATCATTTAAGTAAGGCATATTATCTCTTTATTATTGAACTGATGGAAAGAGAAACATATTTTATAGACTTATTTTTTCCTATCTCCTCTTCTGCCCAACATCACCAGAGAAAATTAACTGAGGAGAAAAACAGCAGGGTTCAGTGCAGGTCCTTTTCCCTTGAAATCTCAGGATGCCAAACTCCTTTTCTCTACTCTTTTCCAGTTTCTTGAGGTGATGGACACACTATTTTTCCCTTAGGAACGAAAGGTGTGGAAAACTAACCCCAAGAATGCATGTCACTCAATCCTTTACATTTAGCATTATCACGGCCCACAGTCTAGTGCTGGCTGCAGCATTCCAGACAGGGTGTAAGCTCATCCACATTGGCTTGTTTTCCAAGAGCTCTGCCATTTTTTTTGAATCAACTTAACTTGCTCCTTCAGCCACAGTTTTTTCTGACAATAATCCAGATCTTTCAAAACAGAGATCGCCATTCAAGAACCACTCAAAAATTAGACACTACTTGTTACGCTAATTTAATAATAATTTACTGAAGCATCCCATAGTTCTTGAGTTCTTTCCAAAAACTTCTCAAATGGAAAATAACTTCTGATTTCCAAAGATAGGACTATGGAATAGTAATAAAGCTGTACTTACAATGATACAAGGATCTCTGTCTCCAGCATGACCCATGTGATCTGCTGTCACCATAAATTTAGAGGAAGAAGATCTGTATTGCCAGGTCCAATCAACACTTTGTTTCCACCATAAGCCATAAAAAAAACCCAAACCAAAACCAGCCCAACCTAGAAAACGAACAAAAAAACCCACTGAAACCTCCAAGCACTTTGAAACTCACAGAAAGAAAACATCTCCCCAGCTTTCCTCAGGCAGCTCACACCCTAAAGAACTTTACATTAGAATGTCCATTATGTAACTTCCAGAAGTATAGCTCTAAAAAGATTTTTAGAAGCAGCTAATCAACTTTACAGTTCCTAGATGGGACAGCAAAATTCCCTGGATGAGCACGTGCATGCTTAACAAAACACATTCAGTACAGTTCTTAATTATTTCACCTTCCCAAGGTTAGGTGCACCTCTGAGACCTTCATAGCCCCTTCCCTGCTCCTTTAAGCTCCAGCCAGCAGCCATTCCCTCTTCCCTCTTCTGATGGCCACTCCTCCCAGGAGCCCCTGTATCCATAACCACACCCACCACAGCCTCTCCAGGGTGAAGAATTGGAGAAGTTGAGGTCTCCAGTGACCTCACAGCTTACAATGAAGTAGTGGTTTTTAAAATGCTTTTAGAAAGAAAACATACTATAAAGGGTTACAGGGTTTAACTGTCAACCACCTTTACACTCCTGGCTGTGAATTTCAGACTAGTCCATGCTATATTCCCAGGTCACCGTCTCACTATTGCATGTCAATTCTTAGCACAAACAACTGTCTCCTAGACCAGAACTTGCCATTTTAGGCAGAAGTCAGTTCTTTTGCCCAGTAATCTTCACAAGCCAATGTGCTTGTTCAAAACTGGATGCACAACTTCTCCAAGGACAGTTAATTTCTTCAGACTTAACAGAAATCCTACGCAGGAAAATTACCTATGCTACTGTAACTTCAGTTGCTGCAGGAAGTTTCCACGATTTCCCTCTAGCTCCATGTCATAAACCTTTGCGTGAGTTATCTTTGAGTATTTCTCTCTTAAGAAACATCCAGTACATTTCTGGGATTTTCAATCACAAGTCCTGCATTTTTCACTGCCTCCTCTTTCTTATTACCTGGTCAATGCACCAGGGAAAAGCTTAATTTTACTGAAAGCTTTGCAAATGGATGGCAAACTGCAGGAGCAGTTAGCATTATTTCCTGCTGAGGTTTTCCACTGAACTGGGTGTTACTACTCATATCATAATTTTAACAAATTGGATACAAAACAATTACTGTTGCAAAATATAACCGATAAGGCTCTGTGATGAATCATCTCCAACAGTGAATATGTTACAAAGAAGTGAGTGCATCAACAGTTACTACAACACTGCTAGAGGAGTTTGTTTACAAGAGAAAAAAACTAAAAAAATCATCTGCTTATCTGGATTTCAAGACATCAGTAAGTTTTTTTACATTTATACGAAGAGTCTTAATGAAAGTACATTGAATAAAGAAAAGTCTCAAGCACAACTGGTATGCTCCATCCTAACAAACTGCCACCCCTTCCTAAAAACAGTCCATAGCCCTATACAAATAAATTCTTGCTCTCTATGTCATAACTCTCTTGAAATAAATCTCTTACTGAAAAAAAAACACTCGAGGTTGTTTCAGTTTTTTTTCCCTGCAAGGTAAAAGCAGCATCAGAGAACCAAGAAACTGAAAATGCCCTCCACCACCTTTCATCCTCCAACCCATACCAGTTATTCGAATGTTCCTAACTAGTGCTAGCCACCAGAAAACCTTAGGCAAGATTTCCGCATGATGTCTCAAACTCCTTTCTGATGGCAACTACCTTTGGAAGGAAGCAGACAGCACAAAGATATGCCATTCATGAACCAGAGCTGTTTAAAAAAACTCAATTGCATTAATATATTGTTCTTTTCCAGTCACATGGTTTAGACTTTAAGCAATAGAACCTTCAGTGCACAAACTATGAAGACAAAAATAAATATTGATAAACGTTTGTAATCAATTGCACTAACACAGATGAATCTGCACAGCTGGCAGTCCTCAATGTGCTTACTGAATAACTATTTATATAGATAAGTTTTTAGTATTTCAGTAACACCTGGATATATTACTCCATTCAGGAGAAATATTTTTGTCATGCACTGGACTAAGAACCCAACATGATATCTCTGTCTGTAGCATCAGGTACAGCATTTTGTTCAAGTGGCTTCATACTTTTTCAGCCATTTATTTAGCAGGCTTCTCCCAATATAAAAGCAAGTGGCTGTAAAATTTGCAGAGAATCAAGTGTCTGTAGCATGACAAAACCAGACTAGAGCATTTGAGTCAACTGGTGACAGCAATTTGTTAAGATGGGATCAAAAGTAATTCAGAGGCACAGACAGTAATGATGAACCTGAAGCTACTCCAAGTTCATGAATGCAACGGTTAGAATTTCAGCCCAGTTCAAAACTCTGTCTGCAAAACTCAGGGGAAGAAATAGGTGTCTGGAAAACCCTGGTACAAGAGTAAATGTTTTTCTCTTAACCTGTCCTCCCACAATGACCTCATTTTCTTTCTTTTTTTACTATAGGTTCAGATACAGAGGCTTGACAGATGAACTTCAGTTTTTCTTCAAGTGAGGATGTCTGCTTCATTTTTCAACAAGAAGAAGCGTACAACAATTTTCTTAAATGTCAAAAACTACTGCAAAGGAAAAGCCATTTTCTAACCACACTACTTCATATTTTGGTTGAGACTACTCATTTTATATTAATTTTTCCCTGCAATTTTTCTGAAAAAGAAGAAAAGTGAAGATTCAAATGTGTCTACTAGACAATTAATCTTCACTTGTATATACACACGCTCAAAGTTTAATTGCACTTACTGAAATTACAGGTGCTTATAATTATCAAACTTGAAAGCTTCAGTCAAACAGAAAAGTAGCAATTGCTCTAACATTTTGAGATTTACATAGTATTTCCACCATTCTGTGTCTGTCTCTACCAAGCCCAAGGCAGATTCACTCCTTATCTTGGACTCCACTCTGAATGCCAAATTCAACCCTGTATTTCGCCCATGCAATCCTATTAAATAAAAAGGAGTTGCAGAGGTATTTATGAGTCCAGAGCATGGTTCCATGGAAAGTGCACATCCCCTGAGACTGTCGTTCTCTCCTTGAGTGTAATTTTCTTTGCTTTAAATCATCAAATAATAACAGAAAAAACATTACTAATTCCCTAAGGAAGTCAGGGTAGCACAGAAAGTTGCTTCTACAGCATTTTGATAAAATACATTTTTTATGTTTATATCACACAAATGTACGCCCATATACGCACATATGACAAAAGGAAATCAGGGGTCATGACAAGAAAAAATTTATAATTTAAAGGCATTGTATGTGTCACACATTCCACTTAACACTTTAAAATGTCTGTACCCTTCTTAGGGCCACTTTCAGTAACATTCACCCACACAAAAAGACTCACTGTGAGCATGACATATAAAGAGCTTTCAAGCAGTAACTAGCACAACTGTAAATCTACATAAGGCTCAACAAATAAATCTTGTGCTCTCTGCTGCCGATACAGAAACATTAATCTTAAAAGGAACACAATACAGTACGTCCTTATCTGTTTAACGTAGGGCAAATATTTTACTCATGTTAATCGTCCTGACAGAAAAGGATCAACACTGCATTATTCCATTTAACACATGGCTTATTTTTCACCCCTGAACATCACGTAGGGCAAAAATTTTGCTGATTCCAAAGTTATAAAGCTATTCTGTGTTAATTCTTCATAAAAATTTTACCTCATTCGTACAGCATTCTAGTTTGAATCTTTATACAGCATGTGGCATATTACTCACATAATCTGGTAGAATGAAAGTAGAAGTTACTTTTTTCATTTTTCATGGCTTCACCATCTGTATAACAGAATACTTCACAGTTCATGTGAAGAGTTGCATTGGGGCTTTTAAAATTTAATTTCATTTACATTCTCAACAGTTGTTTCTGTGGGGTCTAAAATCTTGACATATCAAGAAATATTATCATTAATATAATTTTAAGAATGAAACAGTAATCACTCTAATGTAACTGAAGAAACATCAGTGGGGAAAAAAAAAAATCACATTTTTCCCATTTAGAGCAAGATTCCTGGTTCAAAGAACATACTAAACTGTTGTATCAGACCTGACCACAGGCTGACAGTCCACCATCCTTCCCTCTGAGAGTAGCAAATCAGAGAAGTTGAAGAAAAGGCATAAGAACTGGGTACACATTTGTAAAGCTTCCCTGGTATTGCTTTGCATGTTCTGTACCTCAAGGATAACTTTTGTCCCTTTTGATCTTCTTCGAATCACTTGTGAATTTATACTGCTCTCTCAAAACATATACCCCTTTTCCTTCCTTATCATCTGAGGCTGACATGCCCTAATCTATTTAACAAGAGAAGCTCTTCCACTTTTGATCCTCCCTGGTGCCTTTCTTGGGACTGCTTTGGTTTTACAGTTCTGGTGCTCGACACATCACAGCCCTGTGGCACAGTGCCAGGCTGCACAGCTGGCCACGCTGATTTTTTGCTGTCAGCAACCTCAGTCTGTGCATACATTACATCACTGCCTCCACTACATTAACAATCTAGCCAGCACATAAGCAATCCTTGTGTTCTCAAGTATTTCTCCTGGGTATATTCCATGGTTCTCTGCACTGAGAATTTCAAAGTTGGCTGTCCTCCCCACCACCCCCACTTCAGGTAACTATCAATTGCAGGGAAAAACACAGGTCTTTAGGAGAAAGCAATGGGAAGGGCATTAGCAGTTACCCCTCCATGAAGTAGGCAGGCTGTGTCTTCAGCTAAAGCACTTCTGGGGATTTATTTGCATGAATGCTGGTAACAGCTGCTGGTATGCAAGCAGGAACACAAGACATGTCTGTGCACATGACAGCGGTGTATGAAAGAAGGCAGCTTTCAAGTGATGACATCACGGCATGTACCAGAGATGGCAATTACCCAAATTATTCATAATTTACAGAGCTGTGGATAACTTGATTCTTGAGTGGCTGACTTCAGTGAACCAAACTTCTAGTACATATTCATATTTTGACAAATACCATTTGAAATGAGCAGTTCTGGTGAACCACTGCCACATACATCCGGTATCCATCCCAAGCAACATCTCCACACCTTCCAACAGAGTACACTAGCTCAGCTAAGCATTTACACAGCTATGCTATTTCAATAGCCAAGCTACACTTACACTGTGCCACGTTGACTTAGTCGAAAACCTTGATGTTCACAGAGGGAGGTCAAGGGCACGCAGGTGGCTGCACCCGCTCCTCCGGTCTGCAATTCCAGCCCGAACTCTCCCTTCCTTCACTCCTGCCTGTTGTGATTTCTCCTCTCTGCAGGGTCCCGACATACGATATTTTTATATGTTCTTTTTTTTCTGGATTGTTTATCCTCTCCCCACATACCATTCTTCTCCTGTTCCCTCCCTTCACTGAAGCTGCCAGCAACTCCCTGCGCAGCCTAGAGCCTGCAGTGCAGCAGCTGTTTCCATTCAGCCCTGTGGTCCCTCTCAGGATGGAATTAGCCCCTCATTAACCCTCTCCCTCCTGCTGTTATGCATCGATGCAGCTATTTAACTAAGTGCAGGGAGCAATTAGTACCGTCTCTATTTGCAGTCACCATTCCTGCCTCTTTCAGCCACAATGCTGAGCATGCAACAGCATACTCAGCCGCCACAGGTACCTAAGCCCCAGAACACAACAGCTCAAAGATTCTTTCTAGAAATTAAGGTCGATAAACAGATACTTTAAAAGAGACTTTGTGGCAGGGATCAGATTTACAACAGCAAGGGTCAAGTTTTGAAAGAAGTTATTGCTGGAAAAAAGCAGCCACTTTACAAAGTAACCTGTTATTTCTTTATGGTTTTGTGTTTGATTTGTTGTGGGCTTTTTTAACCTGCTCAAACGAGTGGGATTCTTTCTGATATTTCTTTGCTGAAATGCACCTAACTGCTCCATGTGCCAGAGTATTTGGGAATATATATTGAAAAACAAACTTTTAAAACCCTGCTGAGATAAACCAGCTTTTTAAAAGAAATGGTAGTTGTAGAAAATTAACATTGGTTGTTTTCACAAGGATATTTTTACACTGCAGTAAGAAGGTGCGTGTTCCTCCTCCTCCCAACCACAGTCCCCAGCTGTCTCAGTCCATTTTCAAGTAACAAAGTATTTTGCCTGTTGGAAGAACCTACACAAGAAGGTATTGATGGCTTCCTTTCACAGACAGCTCTCTGCCTCAGGCATCTCACCCAAGTCTCAGAAGTTAAATTTGCCCTTAGATGGACCCAGAGTGCATTTTACACAAAACTATTCTCACAAAATAGCCAAGCTTGAAACAAGTTGCACAGCTCACAGTGAAGTACAGGCAGCAAAGCTAGAAGTGGCTACTTGCGCAGAAGCAGCAACCTCTCAGTGCCTGCAAACCTGACCCTGATCAGCCAAATGCATTCCTCTTCCTGCTCTCCCCAAACTCCTGGGAACAGCCACAGAAGAGTGTTCTGTGCTTGGTACAAGGCTTGCTGTCCTAGCAACAGACCTTCCCCATCACTATTTTGTTTACTCTTTCTCTAATCTCACCAGAGGCCCTACTACTTCCACGCTGGAGGAAATCTGACTGCAGAACCTGGGACTCACAGAATAAACCCTTGGCACCACACAGCTGATTCTGTAACATATGCCTAACTGTTTATTAAATGTTTACTCCCTAAGTGAATTTGGGGCTCTTCTAGCCACACAGATGTTGAAATTTCTGTGGGAGTTACGGCTGGGGAACAAACTAAAAGCAAGCAGTTTTCTTCCAAAGAAAGAATCCCTCCCTACCTTGTGACCTGAAGTTATCACAGTTGAATGTCGCCCACTGAGCATATCTCACAGCACTCTGCAAAATACCCTTGTAGTCTCAATAACTGGAAGGGTAAAAGAACTACAGATGCCAATATGAATTCGCTCTTTCTTGAGTCACACAGTGGAATGTCTTCCTGCCAATCTGACTGTGCACGAATCCAAATGTCCACTATAACTAAGAAGAAAAAATAAAATTGGATTTGACCCAGAAAATGAGGGAAAGTGATTTATTTTCTTGTCTTAAGATTCCAGAACCAGAAAGTATATCAGAAAGCCTGTGCCAATCCGAATGCAAACATACTGATATTGATGCCTTTTCCTAGTCTTAAAATCAACAGTCAAACACAGTTAGAAGGGAAAAAGGGATTTTACCTTGGTATTTATTTTAAGGATCCTTAGGTCCACTACGTCCAGGCCGAATGCACCTCCATGCACACTGCAATGCACACCCCCCAAAAGATCTGGTATTACATTATAGGTCTTACTAATTAGCATATCTATCAAAAATTCCCCAATAAGAGGCTCGAATGAGCCCCCCCTCCCCAGGGAACCTTCCCCTGGATGGTTCTATCTTAGTTTACAAAATGTGTTCTGGAGAGGACCTTGGTGTCTGGGGCTTTCTGATCCCTAACAAGGAGGCTTCCAAGATGTTTAGTCTCCTAACTTGACAAATAAGTCTAAGAATGTAGGCTAAAAAACACGAAGAATACAAAAGGTATAAAAAGGTATATAAAAGGGGTATAAAAGGCAAAAAATCATCACAGCATCAATGTACACTGTATATTTTAGAGTAAAAAGGTGTCAACCTCTCCCAGGACTCTCTGAAAGAGCTAAGACAGAAAGTTTATAAAAAACATATTCCATGAAACTACCACAGTGGAGATAAAACAAGACTCAGTCCTACTGTTCCCTTCCACTTCAATGAAACTGTAATAACAAACACATAATTGCATGTATAGCGTGGTTTAGCTGCCTAGGAGATGTAAATTTTAGTGTAATTTTTCATGTTCCTAACATACCATATATCCACATCCAGTAAAATTTAAGTGTAGATATTTCTTGAGGGAAAGGAGGTGAGAGGCAGGAAGGGAAGAAATGTTCCCTGAGATTGTGTGCACCAGCTACATGAGAGTCTCACATTTATCTTCTCAAATAACTCCAGTAGAGTATTTCTGTAAATGTAATTTGTAGTGCTCTTTAATCCTGTTACCAAGATTTCCCATTTGCCCAGTCTCAACAGAGAACCAGAGGAATTTATAATCTGCTTCTCTGAGCTCTGATCATGCACAGTTTGTGCACACTCAAAAACCTCCATTCAAGTTCCATTTATAAATGTATAACGAGACTGAAGCAGTCCCCACTGCACCAGCAGAACATTACACAATCTCCTCAGGTGCTGTGGGTCAAAACTGGATTTGTATTAACCTGGTTAAGACATTTTGCTGAGGTCAGTTCTACTGCCCAGCAAAAGCAAGAGATTCAGAGTAAGTCTGCAAGACTGCAGCATGTGGAATACCAGGGGGCAGTCTTATCTTTCTAATCTTTCCCCCTTTTCAATAATCAAATCAGAATAAATCCCAGTTTGGGCTGCTGTTAGAAAACAGAGCAGGGATGCTCAAGTCTTGTGATTAGCCAAGTTTTTGAGCCACAGTGGTCCAAAGTCTCTGGTGGTGAGAGGAAGTTTGTATCACCGATTTTACAGCCCTCCTTGCAAGTACTTCCACCTGAAGCACAGAGCTGCTTGTATAATTCAGTGCTAACACCAGCCATACTCTGGAATCATCAGTTCTGCCTTCCCTTCCTTTTCATACAATATCAGATCTGTGTACCTTGGGCCAAGTGCAGTTGTAGGGCTTACCCATGCTTTCCTTGTAGTTGCCCCCAACTTTTCCCAAATGTTGTGATGGCAGACTGTGTGGACTTGGTCAGTAAATGGTGCTGTGAATTAGACAACCCTGCTTTGAACTAATATACTTGAGTTTCCTGAGATTTGAGTTAGCTGCTTTTCTTAAGTAAGGACATTAAGGGCTTTTCTAATTAATAGCAAATGTTCCATTACATTACAAAATCAGAAAACAAGACAGACATCTGGAAAAGAATTCAAGGACAGTATAAACCAGATGTCTCTAGGCAAGACCATTACACTTAAACATAAACATCTCTCTGCACAACTCATGCACATTTTTACAGCATTACCGACTCAACAGTTCCAGTGCTATTCCATATCCCAGAACTATACACTGCATGAGATACAAATGCAGCACAATCAGCCAAGGGAAAATCAGGGTTTGTTTTACATATTCAGCTATGTGACTATCAACGGACAAGTTTGAACTGCCAACAAAAATTATGGAAACTCTGAGAATCAACCATTCTGTCTGCTCAACCCACTTCTCAGCCATGGGCAGAATGAAGGCAGATGGGAACATCCCAGCCATTGGAAACCCCAAGAGACCTTACACAACGTACCTTAATTTTATCCGAGCTGATTTTGGGTTTCTAATCCTTACACATGGGACAGAGCTGTTTCTCCCACCAGTCTGAATCATCCACTTTGAAACTATTACATCTTCCTCCTCCACACTCCCCACAGATAATGGGAAGACGAGACTCTTGGATACCTAGTGTAACAGAATTACACTATGCCCTTTCAAACAATTAAAAAAATGATTACATGGGCAGAGACTTAAAAAAAGTCCTCAATCACCTTTTACTGAAGTCTCTCAGCCAGCTGAAACAAAATAACATTGCAGCTTAACAGAATTAGGATACTTACAGAATTAGGCTAAAACAAATCCCAACAAACGAAAGAATCACACCCCCCCCCCC
>VZTI01003260.1:308780-401865 GCA_013397865.1 Struthidea cinerea
CCAAACAATAACAAAACCCAATCAATTTCATACTCTTAGAGTCCAAATAACACCAATAATAGCACAACAACCAGAAATTGCTGCAGTACATTGAAAGAAAGATTTGGGAGGCTCATTAGTATCAACTCTTCCAAATTAAAGACTGAAAACACCACATGCTACTGGTTAAGGATCCTTGGGTTTTCCTAAGCAGAGTGAGAATGTAAAACTTCTAATACTTAATATATCTCGGAGTGAAAATTAAGGTACCATATAAGCACTCTACAGAAGTGGGTAATGATATTTCTCTCCACAGTCAACAATAAATGAGACTACCTTTTTTTTTTTCCCCCCAGACATCAGAGAATGGCAGACTGGAAGCCAGGTGTTTCATTTCCCAGACCAGTGGTCCCATCATCCAACCATCCTGATCCCAGTGAATTTTATGCACATACTTTGGTGGGCACGCCATAATGTTAACTCTGCTTACTATCCTATTCTATGTGCATGAATTACACACTACAGTAGTGATATAAAAAAATGGTAGTTTCAGAAACTAATAAAACTCTGAAATCACTTTTTTTTAAAATCAAAAGTGGGGTGACAATGCCAGGTTTCTAGTGACAAATAATTAATTTATTAAATTAGGACAATAGGAATTAGAAAGCTTGTCTTGAAACAGTAATTGAGAAGAGACATTTCATTCACATACAACCACAAATGCACTAGTGATTTTATCTCTCTGAAGCAAAACCACAGAGGGAATGAAAGAAAAGCATTTATTGTTATACTGCAATGAATATGGAAACGATCTTTTTACCTGTTGTAGACATTAAAATTTAGTAACACTGTTTTGGAAAATGTGTAGTAGGTATTAAAGTCAAGATATTTCAATCTGTGCTCACTGAGCAGAGGAACAAGAAGAGTTTATGCAGCCCACCCCCACCCCCGAAACTAACAAAAAAGGCTTTATAGATCATCATTCCACACCTTAAAATATTTTAATGCAGCAGCTAAGGCAGAAGAGAAAGAAAACTAAGAAGAAACAGAGATATCTACAAGCTACACTGAGCACAAGTGTCCAGAAGTGCATGTAGAAGGGAGTTGTACATTATTTATAGTTAAGAAAGCAGGACCTCAGATGGGAATTGAAATATTAGATATAGCTTATTTTAGTTCCAACTTGATCACATTTCATGGAAGCCATGCCCTGCAGTAATTTCGGAATACCCTGTTTTCTTTTATAAATTAATCATACTAATGTGCTCTGCTGTCAGACATCATGGAAATACCAGACCAGCTGACAAACAGAATTCTTACCCTCATTTTCAAAGGTGACCAAATTAGTTCTTTACAAAGAACCTATCAGTTGATAAAGATACCTCTGTCACTGTACATAAGAGGTATGTTTGGAAATGCAGTGTATATTTTAAAAAACCTATGAAACTTGTGCTAATCCAACGTACCTAATGTTATTTAAACAGGGAAGCAAAGCCTGAGACATGACGAATCAGGAGTGGTGAATCTGAAAGATCAGGAGTGGTGTAAGGCTGATGAATGCTCCAGTACCGTGAAATGGTTCGGGCTGGATGGTTGATCTCTAGCCCTATCTCATGCTCACAGTAGAGTCAAGGTTACTTAGGACTTTTTGCACAGCTGGGTCTTGTAAACCTCCATGGATGGAGAATGGATGTGGTAACTACAGAATACATTCCATTTAAGTAAAAGCTTAAAGTGTCTCAGGAATACTTAATTTCAAATTTAATTAACTTACAGTCAGACACACACAATGACACAATACAGTAAGCAAAAACGGTACTAAGCTGTGCAGAGGCATTAACTGGTGAGGGCCACCTTACCTTACTTCAATACCTATAAAAGGGAACTAAATTGAACTAATGATATCTGTAAGTAAGAGTAAACAGGATGGTGCTGGACATATCAGTGAAGGATGAGAAACGGTAATAAAGTCTGACAAAGATGGTTTGGAAATTAAAGGACAGATAATACAAGATGGGATGATACTACACTCACTAGAAGTGAGCTAAGCTGCAGCAGGGCCCTGAGAGAGGCACAGAGGGAAAGTGAAGCAGCAGGAGAAAGAACCGTGCATTCATGAAAGGAGTCATGTTTGCAGTCAGTAAGATGACAGGTCTTGTGTGCAGCTCAGGTAAGAAGCCATCTGGAATAATCCACTCAGTCCTGAGAAATGGAGTATCAAGCACAGAATGAGACACTGAGGGAAATTCAGAAAAGTACAATGAGCAGCACAAAGCCACTGACCAGACTGCTTTGCGTGACCATCTACCTACTCTCAAGTGCTATTTTCATCACTACAGATTTGTACACTTTTGAGGCATGTGAAGTTGAGATGAATAATCTGGGTAAGCAGCAAGGAGCATGAGCAGCTAATTCCAGGGTATGGACCCAGTGTGGAAATGCATTTTGGGTAACAAGAACTTAAATACAGGGGAGTAAGAAAGGAAAGTATGATTTTTTTCCTGAGTATATGACTGCGTTCAGTTCAACAATCTCCCAAGAGATATTTTAGAGTTTCCACAATCTAAGACATGTTGAAGAGTTGCAAAATGTTCTGAAATACCGCACACAGTAACTCCAGTAGCGTTAGAACCAGAACAGAGAGAAATCCTGCTCTAGCAGCAACAGCCAAGCAAATAATCTCCGCACCACTAGCGTTCTATGAAAACTTTAAACCTGTTCTTGCATTTAGTCCTCTTCCTCTCTTGTCTTTGGAACATAAAAGTATATCTGAAAATAGAAGAAAGGAAAAAAAAAAGCCCAACACAAAGCAAAGTATGGAATTATTCTTTCCCTAAAATCCTAAAAAAATACAACTTAAATTCAGAACAAAGAAAACTTCTCAGCACAACTTGATTTATACCAACAGAACTTCATTACTGTATTACTACTTCTTACACATAAATTAAGAGCTTCTCTTCAAACATACCTCTGGTAAGAATAAAATAATTGTGCCTGAATTCTTTAGAAGAGTCACACGTCATAAATGAGCAACACCACAGGAAAGCCTGTAAATCCATTAATCGCATAGCCTAGTACAGTTTTGATTGGCATTCTTAGAATGTTGCTTTAGGTTGGCATTATTCTGGCTCACCATGCAAGACACCCTCTGAATGCCTGCTCTTCTATCCTCTTCCTTTCCTACTGTGGGGAAGGTGGTGAGCAACCAGATGGGGGCTTGGCTGCCAGAGGGGTTCAACTCACAGCAGTGCCCTACAGCACTGAGCAGTACAGAACATTCCCAGGTGAGAGAATCCACCAGACAGCACTTAGAGCGCTCTGACCCTGCAACTCTCCCTTCTTTCAAACACACTCAAAAGACTAACTTCATGTCAGTATGTGATTAGGGACAGCAACAATAACAAAAGGGACAAAGGAGTAAGTAGAAGCAGGAAGTAACGAAGTCTAGCTGGTTTTTATTAAACCTACCTAAATTTAAGAACTGAAAATATGTTATAATCAAGCATGTCAAAATGAACTTTCCAAAACCTAAGCGAGATGTTATATAACTCAGTGAAATTCAGAAAAACATTCTGTGCCAAAGAAGGAAACTTCAACAATCATCTAAATACAGTTCTTAAAAAATGAGGGAGTTCACTTCCAAATGAGTGATTGTGACTTTTCTGCTTTTGTGCTGGCTGTAATCCAGCTGAGCAAGAAAGAGGTTTGTCTTCGCAGGTCTGGCTAATGCACAACTAATTTCAGAGAGAAAAGTGAACTGGAAAAGCATCAGATATCAGCCTGCTCCTTTATTCTGTAATGGCCGGAACACAAAATGACTTATGAGTATAGCACATGGGGGTTACACTTTTAGCTTTTCAGAACTCATATGAAGCCAGTTTTAGCTCATCCAAAACACGCTATCATAGAGAGAACTGACAAAATTTCTCCCAGATTCTTTACAACTAACCCTCTGGTTTTTTATAGGAGCTCTAATGAAGAAAAAACACTAATGCTGGGCAAAACCAAAAGCAAAGCTAACTGTCAAACCATAGAGAAAGGCAAGCAAAGACTGCTTTGGAAGCAAGCCCTGGAGACTATAAGAGCACAAACCTTGGTTCTTGATCAAGTCTGAACTGTCCTGAATCAGTGGAACATGCCCCCAGAGCAAAGATCAAAGGGCGAACACTGTCACCCACTGTCAGAGAATGACAGCATCTTTCTCCTTCTGAAAGGCTTTTCCAGAATGGGACTGTCTCAGCTGAGATACTTCAATGAAACACCTATTTTGTCAGTCGTCATGACCACCCTTTGTGAGTCCCCTGGTGTCTCCCCTTGGGGGAGAGTTTTACCTGGAAAATCAGTGGGTCACAGTTTAAGCAAACTTCCTTGTTATCACCATCTCCTCCACATACTCTTCACACTTCTATGCTGCTACTTCCCACCTGCATTGTGTTTGGAATAAGTAACACACAGAACTGCCTACTTGTGCCTTCTGTCCACGTCACTCACCTGGAATGTATTCATGATCTCTCTCTTTGCCTGAACTCTTATCTCTCCTGGAGTGGGAAAGCTAGCACCATCCTTTTGGCAACACTTATCAGCAAGACAGAAGGTCTCAGTCCGCTCGCTTCACAGCGAGATTCTTCCTGAAGCTTCTTTACAGCACCTTTTGTTAGTGTTAAAGACCTGTTTTGTATTTTTATCATCTAGACTGTTCCCATAATTCCGCCAGGATACTTAAAACAGCATAGAAAAACCCTGTTGTCTTCACATCCTAGCCTGCACCACCTCTCAGAACATTTCCACTGTCTATGTGGTGAGTATTTTGATACTGTCTTCACAGATGTTTTATTCAGGCACAGAGCTCCACAGGGAAGGATTCATTTTTGCCTGTTTTTTGAACTACTGAAGCCATCCCCTAGAGGAAAGAAAAAAGTGATCACATGGGTAGGGCTGTAACAGATTTCCCCAAAACTCAGCCTGAAAATTAACAGTGTAAAAATAAACACAGTGTACCCGAATTCTGAAAAGCAGAATGTGGATCCTAGTGAGAAATGAGCAAGTCTGCTACTAGGGCTGTGATCTGTCACTCTCGGCCTCCAGATGATTGCTTATGCTTCCCAGAGTATCCCGTCCATAGGGAGGTGAAATTTATCCCCTGAGTCACAGACTATGTGAATAACTGGGTCGGGGGTGTTAATAAAAGAGAGTCGGAGGGAGCATGTGAGCAAGCAAGAGTGCCAAGATGTGCATGCCAAGATGTGCCAGCCTCTCCAGGCACAGTGTCCCAGTGACAGCTTTAAAACATGCAATGAGTTCACACAAGAAAGAGGAAGAATGCACAAGGGGAAGGCCTGTGGACATGGCTGAACCTTTAGGCAGCACATAGTAGCTCTCATTGTTCACTCTACTATAGAATTACACAATGACAAAGGGGCGGAAATGGAGGTCTCTAAGAGCAACAATAATGTGTATATTTTGGTTGGAAACAGAGAATTTACCACGCTAGAGCGCAAAAGCAACCTATCTGAGCCGTTTAGCATTGATTAAAATCCTGCACTTGAGAGGAAAAAAGGACAATAAAATGTACACAGTCAATTAAATACTCTGCATGGAAGACTAAAACTATTCCTTAGTCCCTGCTGTAACTGGGCTGAGGTAACCAGTACCACATAATCTAATATTGACCAGGATTAGACAATGTACTGATAAAAATAAGAGCACCTGTGCCCCATCTGCGCAACAGCTGCCCTTGTGATAGCAATGAAGGAAGTGAATAATGCTTTTGAACTTCTGTCACTGCTGCTGTAAGGTGCAGAACTTACTTAATAATATCCTGAGTGGTAAATGGTTGAGTGTGACTTCTCTAGGTCCAGAGCAGCAAAGAGTACTGTACTCATTACATCTCCCACACTTATTCTGAGTTTGAAAAGACCCTCCCTGAACAGGAGGAAACAAAAAGACAGGTGGTGGCTTCTTCTCTAGGTGTGAAGTTTTAGTTTATACTGATTCATACAGGATGGATACAGTGCTAATGTAAACCAGCCCACACACTTCGAAAAGAAACTGTGAAGAAAACCCCAAACAAACACGTTCAGACACTCCGAAAGGCCTGCACCAATAAAACAGCAAGCTAGATGCAAAACAAAGCAAGAGGTGTTTGCAATGTTACAAGATGCCAAGGAAATCTATAATGAAGGAGTCCACTGCAGTACATCTTTCTTTTACTGTAACTACTAAAAAGCCTTCAAACGTAAGAACAAGGCCAGAGATTGAAAAAAAAACAACAAAAACCAACCAAAACCAAACCAAAACAGAAATATCTCTGGAAAAGAAAAGATTATTCTGATTTCCCAAGAGCATGTTTTGGAACACAGCTCCCTCCCAACTTCCTCAGCAACAGGAAAGTAGCTAAGCCACAGGGAAGAAGAGGAAGAAGAGAATCTTATCCTGTAAATCTTTTTTGGTCGTGACAGCCTCCCAAAGCAAGTAACAACTATTTCACAAAACAGAGGTAGTGTTTGCAGCATTCTTCAGAAGCACTGGCCAGCTCAAAGGCTGGATCTCTGAAACTGAGGTCTAATTCATCCAGAACTAATCCTGGATGTAGCACGGGCACATTTCCTTACTCGCATCACACTGACAAAAGATAAGAGTGAAATGCACTGCCCATTTCTCCCTTCTTCATTGTGGACTTGGCAGCAAGACCTTTACCTGTTTGAGCAGATTGTCACAATCTGTCACAGCAGCACTAAGAGAGGGTTTCGGGATTTTTCACCATTGCCCTTTGTACTGTTTCTCCTAAGACGGAAATAAACCAAATGCGTTACAGGCTGCTGGGGCTGACCTGTACTAACAAGCACAAGGGCAGACTGGTGAGGTTTGCTTTGTTTTCTAGTAAAAGAATCTAATATATGCAAAGATGCAGAAACATGTTAAGGCTGTTAACAACAGCTGTTATGCAATGATTGAGAACTAAAGAGGAACTGTTCATTGAAAAAAAAATTAATAACGTGTTTTTACCAGAGAACTTTATTACTGTTACCTGTGGTGACAGAACATTCTGCACAGGCCATGCCACACACAGAAAACACCTATGTAGTCTCGTTCAAGAGAGTTTATTCTCTAGAATATGCAGAAACTGTTTCCCTCAAATAAAGTGTATTCAGATGTGTGGTCTAAATGCCCATGGTTATTGTGATAAATATTGTGATATCATATTTTTATTTGTCTCTAACTCTTCTGTACTGTCAGGTAGGTTCACATCAAAACACCATTCACAACCAACCTGTATTTGGCTTTACAATAAATGTACTGATGTGAATTAAAAGGACTGATAACTGAAAACAGGTCTATTCTTGCAGATGACCTCTGCCATATTTCCAGCTGGCAATGAAATTATAATGCAGATCAAAATACAATGGTATAATTTCTTTGTACTCAGTAAAATTCAGTAAAAAGCCTTTTTGAAAGATTGTTCACATCCTATTGGCTGCAACTGGTACTTAAATAAAAGTGCCAATAATTATTTGTTAAATAATTACAAATAAGAAATTTTAAATTAAGGAATTCAAGATGCTGTCTTTATTTCTACTACATAACTGCTGTAGAAATATTCTGAACATTTTCTGTGAAATAAGCTTGCTATCGTTTCCCTTGTATTAGTTGTGGGGATGGAGGTGACTAAAAGCTATGGAGAAACTTTCAGATCAAAGGAAAGAACAGATTTACTATGACATGAGATTTTGTTTGGTTTATTTTTTAAGACCACAACGTTTTTCTGTGATGTTTCTAGATCCTTCACTGATTTATCCTTCCTAGTAAGTCAAATTATTTCTCATTTTTGAAGTTTCAATAGTCAGCTCAGTCATTTAATTCGTCTCACCTGTACATCCTGTATGTGATCTCATTGTTCTTTTGGCTGGAGCTCCCACTCCCAAGATCTCACTTGTCTGAAATACTTCATCGAGGCCGCTTAATTATGACCCATCACCAGCACTTCTTCTCCATGTTACCTTCATCTACCTCTGACACACAGGGTGGCAATCCCAGCACACGGCTGAGACACAGTGTTTATGGTTTATAGCCCTGCTCCCAGAAAATCAGCCAGCTAAGTATGCACTCCCATGCTCACATAAACATAAAGGTATTTACAGCGCAGGAAAAAAAGAAATACGGACAACTCATGTTTTAAGTTGCTGCTCCTCCCAGTTAAGATCATACAGAGGTTAAACATGCAGGATGGGATCACTCATTATCCGAAGCCAAACGCTCTTATGCTGTAACTTAGGTTAAAAAAAGTTACGTTTTGTTCACACCTGGCACCTGTCTGAGTCCCCCTAGATACTTGTCCTGTTAGAAAGGGAAAAAAAGCTTTAGTCGCAGAAAATGGCGGGGGCACAAGAGCCGCACACGGCCACCATCCGTGTGCTCTCCTGGAGCCTTACCTGGGTCTCTCATCCTCGCCCGGCAGCGAGGACACTTTGGAGCCGACGCTCCGGGGCCGCCGCGCCCGCTCCCCTCAGGCCCCGCGGCCGCCCCCGGCTTCCCCCGCCAACTTCCCCCTGCCCGCCTCCTTCCCCGCCTCGCCCTTCCCCCGGCCCGGCCCGGCTCCCCACGGCCACAAAGCCGGAGCCGCGGGTCAGGAAAGGCGTGATGCCGGCTGGAACGCGGCGCCCGAGAGAGATAAAGTTGTGGGAGGCAGAGACCGCAGGCTGGCGGGAGCAAAGGTGCTTTCGTGTTCTGCCCTCGCCATGGGACACGACTGCGCTGTCCCACTTTCGGGCGAAAAACAAATCGATAAACTCACCTAGAGCAGACCCTTCGTTAAGCCCGGGGTGTATTTCTGCCTGCGGGTGTTCAGTTGTCCCCAACGGGAAGAGGAGATGGGTGGGCGACAGACGCCCTTGCCCGCAGGAGCCCTCTCCAAGCCTGCCAGCCCTGCAGGGCTCTTCCCCCACTAAAATCCTCTCCTGACAAAATCCTACATGCAGCTAGTTGTTTTAGTAACTGTAAAAGCCCTTTCCATCTGGAAAGCCTTTCTTGTTTAGGAATGTGTGTGTGCAGGTATGTGTACATACCTAGGAGAGGAAGGGGCAAGAGCTGCATGCCCTGGGAAGAGAGGAGTGGCCGACCTGACCCAACAACTGCTCCTTCAAGTGCAGCCTGAGAAAGTACTGTGCTCCCCAAAGAGCTGCGAAGTTGCCTTCTTCAAACAGGAGAACCTTGCACTCCACCCCCTCCTTCTTCATCTACAAACCTTCATCCACATCCCCTGTAGGGCCCAACAAGAACGGCCATCAACACCCTCATCAAGTGTCTGCAAGCACCTAAGTCCAATACCGGAGAGGCATTTCGCATAAATCTACTTCTTTCGGGACATTCTTTTCTCTCAGTACCTTATGCACAGCCTCTGTTTTCTCCAGACACCTATTTCTCCTTCACTTAAATTTTGTCAAGAATGCCACAAAATGCAGCAGAATACTGATTATTTGTGAGACCTTCTGTTTTCCTGTTTCTTTATGAAAGCTTCTTATCCACATGAACAGGAAACCTTGTGGTAATCAGCCTCCTCCTTTTTGTCAAAAACACTGATGCTGACTGCCTGGGAAGCAAAAACAAATCCATCCTGAGTTCAAAGGCATTTCTGCATTCCACTTGTTTCTCTGACAAGGCTATGTGTTACAGAGCAGCCAATTTTTTTTTTCAATAGCAAAGCAGCAAACTGCACTTTAAAACCCCCCACACAGACAATAAACAAAGCTTCTCATATCTGCTGCTGGAGAACAATGCCCTTACCTTAATACATTGCTAATTTGTCCCATTGGCAGTGAACAGAGCATCTTATGTCTAACAAGATCTGCCATTTTTTAATCAGTGAAGCTTAATGAAGCATTAGCTCCTTTCACACCCTCAATCTCTGCAGCAGAGGAAATACCTCAGCTTCAGCCTCCTCTCTAAGTCTGCCCCCCTGCTCTCAATCAGTACATGATGAACATGTGACAGCAGGACTTCTCCATCGAGACTCATATCAATAAGAGCTTTCAGAATGACCCAATCCACAGATTACTTCACGTCTCAATGGTACTTTGCAGACCTTATGTGGAGGCTGGGGAGTGTTCCCGTTGCGTATCGCATTTCCAGATTAGCAAAAGATTTATTTGCAGGTGCTCACATTTGTAGTAAATTTCCAAGTAAGAAACCTACAATAATAAACAGGCATATGCAGCAACAGAGAACAAAGCAGTTTACAGTTCAGCGTAAGGTTAGAAGTCATAGGTTAGAAACTGAGGAGAAAGGGAAACTATTATTTCAATCTAAAAACATGCATATTAACCTGTTTTTGCAGTGCTAAGTATCACTTTGACAAAACAGTGCTACATTACGTAATGAGGCAAATTAAGCCACAGGATTCTTCCACTTCAAGGGGCATCCAGAACATACTACACAAGGTGTCAATGCCCACAGGAAGATGCTCTCTTTTTGAGTTCTTCACCCTAAATCTATAGTTGTCATCATCGTTAATGCAAAAGTAAGAAACCATGAATATGTGATATATACATGAGGATCCTAAAACTTAGCAACAGAAGACCAGTAAAATGAACATATATCATTGTCATCAGTCAGCTTACAAATGTCACCACATTAAAATCCATTCCAAACACAGTTCTGGGATGCAAATCCTAACAACACAGCCAACTTAAATATGTTGTGTATGATCCTTTATATTTGAAAATGCACGTTATTTTTGACTGCTCCGCAAGCCTTTGTTTAGTAAGGCAACTACTATTTTTGTCTCTTTCCCGATGGTTTAGTACAAAACCATTACAAAGCTCTTTCCTATGGAAGGAAACCACTCCAAAGGAGTCAAGAATTTGCATGAGAATGGCCACCTTGTGCGCAAATCATCACAAAAAATCTGCATGAATTGGCACTGTGTGACTGGATGATAAATTTCACCACACATTTGGTTTGAATATGAAAGACAAGTTTCAGTCCTGACCTATTTTACTGAACACTGAATTCCCTAAATACCTACACTTGCAAATACGGAGTTAAACGCTGGAGCACATGGATACTTTTGTACTTTTGTTCCTGTTACAAGAAGTAATTTGGAAATTTGATTGAACACTGTAAAAAAAGAATTTTGTTCATTACTTCAAGATAAGCAACATATGTAAACAAAACTCAATAATTTGACAATACTTCCATAAATAATAGCTGCTGGCTGTCTTGAGAGATGCAGAGCCTCCTCGGACAGACTGGTTTTAGAGCTTATAACCTTACCACCAGGTGAGTGGCACTGGTAGCCACTCTAGTCTATCCTTCATCATTTCTCTGTAACTGCTCTGTCCCAAAGCTTACTCAGACCCCGCCCCTGCCACAAGTGCGATACCATGACTGAGCTGTGCATTTGTGATGCATGCCAAGTGTACTTCCAATTTCCTTCTTCATAACTGAAAGCAGCATTCCTCTGTAACCCTGAAGAGCTCTTCTGGTTCCATCATCAAACTGGTATTTTAAAAGGTGGTTTAGATCATGTGCAACTTCTCAGGATTTACTTGCTTCAGACACTTGCATGCTCAGAAGCTTCCTTCTGATTTTTCCCGCCTTTTTTTTGTGCTATAAATAAGTAATAAACAAAACAACTGAATAGAGATGCTTAAACTGCTTCCTAATACCTGAAGTGAAAAACACTCCCTGATATCCTTGTTTAAGTGTATCCTCAAAGAAACAAGGTTCTGACCAGCATGCTGACATCATGAAACCACTTTAAAAAACGTGTTTTGAAAGAAGCAAAACTGAAGCTTCTGGTTCACACCACCAGGAACAATCAATTCTCCCACTATCAGAAGGAACTTCTGAAGAGAAATGGTTAAAACTTCACATTAATGTAGAATGAAAGAGCTAAAACCAATGAGCACGTGAGTGTGTGGGTTATGGCAGAGCAGCCTCTGAAGCACTCAGGTTTGGAAAACGACGTGCGACACACTGAGGCGTCCTGCCAACCAGTAATGATAACCCTAAAAGCTGTAAGTAGCTATAACCACTTCCCCACTTACTGAAAATGTATGTGTTTATAGCTAACAAATAAGTAAAACTGTAATACCACAGTAATCCTCGGGCATCTTGCAAAAGGGGTAAGCTCAAAAATAGCCTATATAGCAGATTTTAATTTTTACTTTTGGCCTTTAAACCTTCTTCCTATTCTTCTAAGTGCAAACCGAATTTCAAACATGTTTTTTAATAATTACTTTTTAAAACTGTATTTTTGTTTCAGAGAAACTAAATTAATATCCATCCAAACCACCCCAAACATCCAGCTAAACCATACAGACAAAACCAGCAAAGGGTGTCAGAGAAAAACAAAATAAAAGCAATAGCTCTATACACAAATTTTCTTTGCATGGATTGCAACGTATTCCTCATAATTGGAATACAATAATCTGAATAATAATCAGAAAGATGTGCTGCTGTACCAAAAACCTGTGTAATGCCCAGTGCTCCTGAATTATATTAGAACAGTTAGCAGCTTCATCTGACCTATTTATGTTTCCTCTTTTAACGGGCATAGCTGATTCCAGAGAAGAGCTATGCAGACCATCTGTCAGAAAGACATTTAAAAAATGTTTGGAATATATAAAAGGGAACAGTGAGTGCAGAATTTATTAATTACTGCCATTAAAAATAAGCCTTTGCAGTAATTTTTAATAAGCTTTGTTGAGGTAAATTTATATACCATCTCAAATGCAGTATTTTTTGACTAAGGAAAACACCCAACAGACTCATCATTCTACCCCAGACCCTGAAAAAAAGGAGGGAAATCTACCAGTTACTAATTAATATTGCATGACAATCACTCTACCCACCGCAACTCTACCATTTGAATTTTTCCAAATAAAATTAGGCATTCTAAGAGATAGATAAATTGAAGCAGGTCAGTAAATAACTGCATAGAGTGATGCTGACTGAAACCTTATTAAAATGGTAACAGTGCTCTAAAATGCATCCATCTCGGTCTTCTCCTTTTTGAAAATAATGTCTTCCCTTCCTTCTTGAAAAGAAACGTGCCTGGCAAATCAGTATTTTTGGGAGGCCACAAACACAGGGAGAGGAGAGCCTTCTCTCTCATGAACATAGCAGACAGCACTGCAGTAATGTTAACCTGTTCAACATGACCAGCAGATTTTAATCTGCAGGACTAAAACTTAAATCATATTCATGTAAGCTAAAAAAAAAAATTTTTCTCAACAATCCGGGGCTCTTTTTGTATTTTTATATCTCTATAATTATGTAACAGTTTTTACATATTTTGTGCATGGAAACTGTCTGAAAACTTAGCCTTTTATCTCTCCCTAAGTAACTGTCATACAGACAGGGTTAAACTTCTGCTACTCAGGCCTCCAGATTTGGACAAAAATTGCATGCACAGGTAAACTTATACCTGCAACCAGCATTGTAAAAATAAAGGGAGCATGAAGGTTCACCAAAACAAATATAGGGCTACTTACACGTTGCTGAACTACAAAAAGGCCTTATTTTCAAGAACACCAAATACATCTGATAAAACCAGTATTTTGGCCAATCCTATACTCCCAGTGATAGAAACAGACTAACACAACCAGCATCATAGAAAAGGCTTTCAAGCAGCTGCACTTTACTTCAAGGTGACCCATCTACTTTGTTCTTAATTCTGTATTAAGAACACAATAATATATAATAGTAGCAAGATGTTGCAAGTTGTAATACATGTAATATTCAGCATACACAATACATAATAATAACATAATTCTGCATAAGACACAATTTTGCACTGTGTTTTTACTATTCCTATTTCCAAACCTGACTGAAGTGCTACCTCACTTTAAAACAGGTTCCACCAATTTAGCTTAAGTTAGTCAGGAATACTTGAATTTCTAACACAAAATTCTGTATTTTCTATACCCCTTTCACCCCCGCACCGATTCAATTCCATGTCATGCAAATATATAATTTTTAAAGTCCCATTTTCCTTACCACATTGACCTATGGGAAAGCTCCTCATGCCCTGGAAAACAGGCAGCTCTGTTACAGTGTCAGCCACACATGGGTGCAAGACAATTTGGGTGTGTCGATGATAAACAAGTATGGACAGTGATTGCATGGAACAACTGGTTGCAGTAGAGTCACAGAATTCAAAACCAGAAGAAACAGTGATGATCTAATCTGACCTCCTGCATAACACACAGGCTGTATCACCCCACCTAGCAATTACCTGCCTCTGTGACAAGTTTGATATGGTAACTCACCAACACTGGTTTTGCCAGATCCATTTTGAAACATTCACCTACAATGCTAATTTGACTCATGCTGCATCAGGCAGGTCCTGCACCTCCCAAACACACTTCCCAGAAGACGAGGGGATGTCCTCTTCTGGATCCAGAGATTAGTGGCTCACGTTGCCACCCCATTCTGTGCTGACAGGGCAGTCCCTGCTTGCACAAGGCAGCCGGATTAACTCACTCTCCAGCAGCATCATTGTCCATCCAGAGCCTTGTGGAGAGCACCCACTGGATGCAACACCCAAGCATCAGCACCAACACACACAAACACCAATTCAGCAGCTCTCCAGGCAGCACAGAGCGCCCAGTGCCCTGATTCAGCTCACGGACTTGCACCCCACCTCAGAATGAACCCCTGGGGATCACCCGGGGTAGTTCCCTGGCACAACTTCCCTGGCTTCCACAAGCCTGGTAACAGCAAGGTATCCCAAAGTGGTGACACCTAAATGAAACAACCCATGCAAAACATTTATTCAACTTCTAATTGGTTTTGTCATTGTCAGGTAAATTATTCAGATTAACTAGTAGACACCTACCTTTCCAATACAAACATTGCAATAAGTTTTATGTTGCAGGCATGTTTTTTAAGTAGAAAGACATTATTTTTTGTTTCAGAGACAAAACCAATTAGATTAATAAGTTCAAATTACTCTGAGTTTTCATAATTCTTCTTCAAATTTGGGGTTGTACATACTTGAACATTTACATGATTATTTCAATCAATTTGTTTGACAGCCTGAGCCCATATACAGAAAAATGTACTTAAAATAGTTTTAAACTCTTTGGAATACAGGATTTTCCAATTAATTATTATATTTTGCAAATCTACATGATTTTTTTTTTTTTTAGTATGTTTCTAATACCCATCCATGGGCATTCAAACGAGAAAATTCCAGAAAAACATTAACTTCGGACTTCAACCTACATAAGTTCTCTGCTCAGGATTGACTGCTTCACTATTTATCACGAAGTCACACCGAAAGAAAATAACCAAAGTGATCTACCTCAGAAATCTATCTTCAAGTTACCTCTCCGTCCTGCCCTTGCAGTAGTAATCAGCAGATCAAGCACTACACAGAAAGCTTTTGTATACTTTGCCTATCTTCCCTGTCACTGCACAGAGTAAAAACTGTTTGGAAGAACCTGCAGCACTACAAATTCCTTGGAATGTGCAGGCAGAACTTCTGAAGCACAATCAGCATTAGAAAACCCACAGTGCTGTAACTGCACTTTTCAACACTGCACCTTCTCCTTCTGCCTCCTCAGGCAACAACAGCTGAACTGGTCTTCTATCCTTTTTTTTCCCTGTTGCTATATGACTTGTAAGTTATCTACTACATTCAATTCTGCCTCATTTATCACAAACAAAACCACCAGTCAAGTTCTAAAACCAGAAGTATTTCTGCAGGACACAGAATGAAACCACCAACTGCCTTTTACACCACAGGTTTTCTTTTTGAGTTACACATATGGTCTAGATGTTTAATACTGATACAAAACTGCAAAGACAAAACCCTTAATAAAATACAGGGGCTTTTTTCTTATGTTATTGATGTGTAGGTATGGGGTTTTTGGCAGCTTCCAACCTGACAACCGTCATATTGAGGGACACAGTATTTCAGGTCTCTGTGTTCTGGGAAAATTTCTGCTTAATTCCTGTTCAACATCAAATACAGTCCACAACTTTTTGAAGAACATTTTCAGCATTTACCAGAGACATATTCAACTTGTATGTGTGTAATACTTACAAGGTTATAAACTAAAGATGCCTGTTGTGTTTGGTTTTTTCCAAACACATTAATCCTTTGGGGAAAACACTGGTGGCTTTTTTTTTTTTTTTGTGCAGGAATACTGTTTCCACCATTTAAATTTTTATATAAAAATACAGAGAGAGCATACAAAAGCATGTAATCCTTAAGCAGAGAATTGGTTTTATGGGCCAACAGGCAACAAGGCTTGAGAGAGAAGTTTCCATCAAAATGTTCTGATCATAGGTCACTGATCTAGTTGTAAAATGTTACCCAAGTATTCTTCTAGCTTCTCATTTTTTTAATACTTTTACGTTGTACTGACTTCATAAATCAATGACATCAGTGTTTTCCACATTTCAGATGGGGAAAAAGTTTTAAATAGATGCATGGTTGAAATAGCAAGCTTGTGTGGATGTCAGTATCTCCACCTTAACCACAAAAAGGAAGTCTTTTGGTGTTCAGAAAACTTGGCATATAACAACTCTCCCACTGTATTTTTTATTTATCACAGGATAAATCAGGTAATGTGGATCACAGCAGATGATTGCAGGGGTTTAGCTCAGCTGTTGTGAAAACAGCCTTGTCTCCTGTCCTTTAGGAATCTGTACTTAAATACAAAAACACTTCTCGTAACAAAACCTGCTGCTGCATCCGTTCTGAGCTGTGAAAGGAGGGCAGGAGGCATGGCCAGTGGCCCTGACTCACATTCCCAGAAAGTGAGGCGGTGCAGCTCAGGCAGTTCTTCCCCCGAGCCAACTTCTCCTATTACCTCCAGAGTACAAAGCTCTTCCTGAGCCACTGGAGCTCACAGCCATCGGCATGAGTCACTCCTGGCTCCCAGCTGCATCACTGTGTAACAATGCAAACGATGCGGCTGAGAAGCTCATTGGATGTCCAGCTGAGCCAGACTTCTTACAGCCAACAGCAGCCTCACAAAGGCAGCAACAGCAGCTGGACAGTCTCAGCCATAAACGCTCACTCTGTCTGAGAGCATGACTGTGAGCTCAAAATAATATCTTTCTAAAAGGCTTTTGCCTTTCCCCTAAGAGGTTCACATGCTCTACGTGCAGATACATGCAGATATATTGCTGTCATATATGTGTACGCACATATATAACAGAAACCACATGGTCTGCTCAGGTGTGAGATAATAAAATAATTAAGTAAATTTTGCAGTTGCATTTTTCAGTATCAAGTGTGACTATTACACTCCTTATTTACTACATTTACTGAAAGGTATGATCCTGAGAGCTTCTGTACCTCTTCCAGATCACTTACATTCCCGTTGTACAAGTATCACAGAGGAAATGGATTCTAGGCTAAATTTAATCCTAAATTGAAGCCAGCAATTTGTCACCCAAAACTATTACTGCAAAAAGATTTTCCCATTACAAATAGCCCCACTTTAGAGCCGATTTCTCACAGGTGTCACAAAACTATTCCCTTTTACACTGTTGCATGAGTACAATTACTGTTACAGAGAAATCTCCCCAATGATTTTCCTCTTACACTGTGTCAAAGCTTTTCACAGAATTATTTCAGTACTTCCATGCATGTAAAATAGGTTTGTCTGCACATCCATTAAACACTTATACATACCCTAGCTCCTGAACACATTTACTTCAAATAAGCAGTCATATTAACCTTACTTCAGAGTATTTTAATGAACAAACATTTACAGAATCATGCTCCCCTCCTACTACTATCCTTCACCTGAACAACATTACATCCTGAGTTTGGAAAACAAATGGTTTTTCTAAAGCTCTTTGCCAAAATTAACCTGTGTTGTTATTTTCTTTTATTGCGATGTTGTTCTCATTTACAACATTCCCAGTAGTGCCTGGTAAAATCATTACTGATGGTAAAAGCAGCAACTGCTCAGGTTAATATGCAGCCAGTATGCATCACCTTTTTTAAGTCTTTATAGTGGCTGGGCATTAGTCTGCCTGTGGGAGGTGGTGAGCAAATGCCCTTACATTGCTTTTAAAATTTTGTTTTCCTTCTCTCTTCTTCCACTTCTTCACTTATTAAACAATTCTTATCAGTACCTAACCATATCAATTCACTGGGGAAGGGCAGAGCAAGAAACAAAAAACCGGTGACCCTGAGGAAACACTGTTCATCAACAGCCTAAACGTTAGTGTGTTACCTGCACTGTTTTGACTAAAGATCTAAATGACACCACAATACGAGGTGCTATACCTCCCTCCTACGCAGGCCCAATTCAAGAAGGAAAAATTAATGTGGACACATCACGTGCTGAGACAAGAAAAAATACTTTCAACAGTAAAATAAAACAAGGAGAAAATATTATGAAAATGTATTTTAAAAATGTTTTGGGGAAAATGACTGAACAAACACGAAACCCAGTGTGCTATTCTGAGGGTGAGGCTATTAAGTAACAGCTAGGTCAGGTATGCAAAGACATTAGTGAGCACAGAATAAAACAAAGATGAATGGCAAGGACAATCCAAGGCTAGATCAAGCAAAGTAATCAGACTACAACAAAGAGGTGACAGTTAAGGAAATCCTGACTGTTAAGGAAAAGAAAATCAAGGAATGACTCTTTATTGTCTCATAATACAAAAATAAAGTTGTGACACTGAAAACAATTACATGTCAGGTTCAATACAAACAAAAAACGACCTTCACACAATATGCCACCAGTCTTTGGGACCACCACCTCACCACACAGTTGGTATCTGCAGTTTACGTGGATTCAAAGAACACTTTCATTAAGGCAAGAAAAAGCCTTCAAAAACCATTAAGCAGAATGGCCTATCTTTACATTTCTGAGCTCTAGCTCAGAAATTTCTCTGCTGGAAATTGGCGAGGCACAGCAGTACCTCACTGCCTTACTTTTGAACAGAGCATCTATTCTCAGCCACTGTCTGAAACACAGACCATGCAGTAGTTTGTCTTCTCATCTGATGTCCTATAGGTTTAGGTCTTACTCACAACTGAAGAAATTACCTTTGCATTTATGAATTCAAATTTTTCAACTCCTCCAAGCTCGTTTTCCCTGTTAAAGAAATTCCATTTCAACATGGAGCTCTCAGGTGCCACTCTCACAAGTGTCTTTCCAGACCCTCACAGTATGTGCAGCCGATTGGTCCAGCCCACATAGGACACAGTGTCTTGAAGGCAGACGAGCAAAAGCTTCCAGAGACAAGGCACCCACTAGTGAAACAGAAACTCTGCTCACAAGACAAGAGAGTGCCAGCCCTGCCCCTGCTTTCTGCCCGGAGCATTCCACCTCCTCACCCAGGCCAAATCCTTTGGCTTGCATGCCACTTGTCTGACTGCTGCCTGAGCAAGCAAGAACAATTCCTGTTACCTCACTTCCCCTCAGATTCAGTACTACTTGTTTTCACAAACAACAACAAACTCTAGGGAAATACTGGTTGGAAAGGGAAATAATCTGAAAGAGCACAGAGTAAGGGGGAAAGGGGAGGAAAACAGATGGAGAGAAGTTATTTATGAAAATGGCAGTGCAAGTCTAACACAGTACAGCAGAAAAAGCAGGTGATGAGAACAGTGATCAATCAGCAGGGAGAGCACTTTAGACATACACGAGAAGGAGGTTTGTGCCTACAGAAGAGAAATGTTTACTGGTATGCCAAAAATGGTACTGTTTCTTTCCATAATCAAACAAACCAAGGCTGCAAGAGGGAATCTAATCTAAAGAGGTAAAGGAAAAAATCTGCATGGGTCATTCTCCCGAGTAGCTCAGCAGCACAAACACAGATATGAAAACTATTGACAAAGTGGAATGGCTTTCGGTCACAGTCAATAAACCAGGCCCTCAGGACTACTGCTTCTGCTATCAGGAACATTTTGGTTACTGATGAGATTGCCCTGATGAGAGTGGTATTGTTAGAAATACCCCTGGAAGAAAGGATTGTAGCTGAACTGAGACCTAATTAGCATGGACGGGTAAGCCATGTAACAGCACTGAAATCAATACTGTTCACACCCCAGTCAAAACTCAGCCCAAAGTGGATTAACTGAAAGATAAATCTTTTGTAAACATACAAGACGTAGACAAGTTATGACTACCAAAAAAAAAAAGTCACATTTTCTTATGTGTAGAAGCAGATCAGCAGAAGTTTAAACATCACATGAACACTGCACCATTAAGAGAGTTTCTACCCTGTGATAGCAGCAATGATCCACTAACACTGAATAACTGCACTCAAGTGAGACCAGAAGCAGACGGATCGTTTAATCAATGGCCAACAGAATGAGACATCGTAAGTGTGAATACCTTTCTTTCAATTTATCTTTTATCCATTTCTCTCTTCACATTCTCTTCCCAAAATAAAGCAATGGAACATGTCTCAAAATGACCCAAAGAAGACAATTTGCTACCAACTTTTACACAGAAACATTCAAAATCTACTAAAATCTCCTCTTAAAATGCTACATTTGACCACATTGCATGCCGTATCTGGTTACAATTCGTTAACTACTGGAAAGTGAGAAATAAGAGCATTTACAGGATATGACCTTCTACTAGTTACATTCCATCTGTGCAGCCAAGTCCGTTATGAAACATCATTTAACCACTTTTGCTACTTCCTTGTTACTCTGATTTCCAGAAGGAAATCCTGCTCAGATCCAGGCAAATTTTCTTGACAGCTGTGAGACTTCAAATAGTGTAGCACAGTCTATCCTTGCTGACTTGATGGTAACTTTGAAAGGAACAGCTTGAGACATTGTGATTCAGAAGTGGAGTTAAATCAGTAATTAGGAAAGTTTCAATACATGTTCTGGTCTAAATTTGCTTTCTGATTATTTAACCTGGTCAGCATGTCTTAAAATGCCAGAGCTATCTCTGACTACACATGTCAGAGATCTATTTGCAATAATGTCTGAACTTATCTATGATGAACAACTCTGTAGTTGGCACAAGGTTTTGCAAAGCTTGTTCAATTTTGAAATTTTAAAAGGCAAACTCTTCATTCATTTAAAGTGGCTTAATAAGCTCTAGTTGTCTTGATATTTGATTTTCATTGGTAGCACCAGAAACTACATGTAATTGTCAGCATCTTTCATTCTTCAGAAAACAAAAAACCACTCTCTCTTCTTCTTCCACATCAATCACACAAGAAAAGCTAATGATGCCCTGTCAAATTGACAGAATTAAAGAAGTTATCCAGGCATAAAAAGCCACAGTCTTGAGTATTCTGCCATATTCTCCTTCGCATCAACCAGTACTGTACCTAGTTCTTCAATTAATCTGGCAAATTTGAGGTGACTACTGAAGTTTCAAAATTAGTCCCTAATCTCATATAAAGTTAGCATGTCTAGAACTGCAACAGCAATAAAGCATCCAATCACACAATTTCAAATGACACTCAGGTAGACTTTCTTTTCAGTGAGGTTCAACTACAGTATTTTTTCAAACAATTAAAAAACCAGAGATTATATTTGGATTATGTATCCAACTTCAGTCATCAGTTGATTTTTTAGTTTTAATTGTTCACTATGTTTTCATGGAAAAAAACCAAGTCGCAGAAGAGCTGGCATTATCTACTTATTTTGGCAAATTTTTTACCATATTAACCGTGAAATCCTACTTAAATATAATTGACCAAACCTAGTTTATTGCACAAAAAGTATTTCATGTACTGTTTTTTGAAAATAATGTCTGGACATTGCATCTTCCAATCAAATGTGAGAACAGTCTATGGAAAATAGCTACCCTACCAGAACAATCTTGAGTGTTCACCAAAGACCCAGAAAGTTATGAAAGCAAATTTCTTATTCTTTTCAACAGTTTTCTGTTACTCTGGAAATTCCTGAGATCAGACAATTCCCTTCCCATATGAATACAATGTTCCTGATTGCTCATTAACAATAATCAACATTTACAGCTCATACAGTGCCTAACACTGGGATATTAACTGCTTGTTTCTACAATCATATTTCTATTAAACTACAATAAGAGGTAAGCAAGCCATTTCAAAGCTAATTAACCAAGGCAGCATGCCAGAAAAAGCAAGTAATGCTATACTAAGATGCCAAAATGAGGACTTAGAATGAAATCAAAAGTTTTACTGAAACTCAATCAGTGAAGAAAAAGGTTCATTACGGGAGGTCACAGAAAAAATCCTACAACACATCCCTGGATCCTACATCAAACAGATCCCTCTACCCACCAACTCATTCCCTGTGCAAGAGAATTCAAGTTCTGTGATTTCAAGGAAAGTATCACAAAAAGGGTCAAATATGACATGGGGAAATTATAGAAGGAATACAGAGCATTTGAGAGGAGGCAAGAGGTTTTATGCAAAAAGATCCATATAATGAAAGATTTTAAAAAATCCTTCCAAAGGAGCTAACAGCAACAACAAAAGCCTCCTAACCACTTTTACCCAACTTAAATATATATCAGTAACTTGGATATAACTCAGGCCCTCAGGAAAACTACTAACTTTGATCTTCCTGACACTTCTTATTTTCATAATTACTTTAAACTGTATTTGAGCCATACTTTCAATACTTCACCTATAACAACTTACTTCTGAGTACACCTTTGTTTCTCAGAAACATTTATAAACACCCAGCCTACATGCATAAAAGAAAGCTTCTTCTTGAATGCTGCTCCTTTTTTTCAGTCTTAGGTTCCCTTAGTTGCTTTAGGAGAACTATCCCCAGCAATATTTCCCATTATCTATAAAAGTTTATCAGATCTTTTTTTGCAGACAAATCTCCTGAAAATACACTTTGCAGTAATTTGTAACTAAGCTATGTATTTTTGACAGCATAGTTTATTATTTAGTACCAACATGCAACATTTCTCTGGAAGCTTTATATAGTCCATTGAAGATTCCTTTTCATTCTTTCTACTTTTCTCAATTTCTAATTATATTTTGTGGCTTCCTATTTCAGACAGTGAAGGCAGACTTTAAAAAAAGCTTTGATGACACACATGTAAGTACGTATTACATCTGGAGTTAAAAAACAGGCTTATCTTCCAGCCCACTCCATTAAGCATAATGTAGGAACCCACACTCAATTTCTCCTACATAGCAGATTACTTTACATGTAAGAATTGATGGTTGAAAATAAAATCAGTAACTGACAGAAGCCAACAGCAAAGTATGTTCAATGCGAGAAAATAAGCTAAATGGATACAATAGATAAGTATCTGCATATCTCAATATAAACACATATGTATTCTTAGTAGAGGAAAAAGGGGTACATTCACTTTGCTCCAATTTACCATCCACAACTGCTTGCTGAATTGTAGGACTGTGCCTGAAAATTGTGATTATTTTTAATGGAGATGGTATCATACAAAGATTATGGTATCTTGTTCTTTTTTTGATTCACCATTGGTTCTCATTATTAGTTATCTCAATCAACTTCCATTTCCATGATACACTCAAGGGCAGGACTGCCATTGAGAGGGAAATAAACAGACTGAAGGAGTGGGCCAGCAGTAACTTCATTAAATTCAACAAGGACAAATGCAATCTCTGGCAGAGAAGATGAACTAAACTCGTAACAGGCCGTGCTAGGGACTGACTGACTTGGAAACCATTGCTGAAAAGGGGCTGGTAAAAAGAAAAAAAGGCTGAACAGGTACTTACAGTGCACAGTGGCAGCAATAAGGACTAATGGTACCCTGAATGCAGATGGCATATGAAGCTAGGTGAATACTCCCACTTACTCTGTGCTCTTTAGAACACCCCTTGGAAGTGTGTGCTCAGTTTTGGGCCTCACAGCACCAGAACAACATTTGAATCATAGAGTTATGGAATGGCTTGGGTTGGACGGGACTTTAAAGATCATCTGGCTCCAAATCCCCTGCAAAGGGCAGGAAACCTTGCACTAGACCCTGTTACTTTGAGACCAATCCAGCCTGGTTTTGAACACCTCCAGGGATGGGGAGTCCACAACCTCTCTGGGCAACCTGTGCCAGCACCTCACCACCCACAGAGTAAAGAATTTCTTCCTAATATATAATCTGAACCTACCCTCCTTCATGTTAGGGCCACTCCCCCTTGTCCTGTCATCCAGGAACCTGAACAAGCTTAGCCAAGGGCCAACATGATGTTCAGGGTGCTGAGCACTTGAGGAAAGGCTGAGAGAACTTGTTCAGATGCAGCTTTGGAGAACCTCATGCAGCCTGCCAGTAGCCTTGAAGAGGTTAGCACGAAGATAGAGCCAGACTCCCTGCTGCGGTGCATGGTGGGAGGACAAGAGAGAATGAAAGTAAGTCAAAACAGCGGAAGTTCCAGCCAGATGTGTGGAACAACCTCTTCCCTGTGAGGACAGCCAAGCAACAGATGGGGTTGCCAAGAGATGCTCCATGAAACAGAATCTGGCAGAATTTAGTCAAGCCTCCAGCTATCACTGACTCTGTACTAAAACACCATTAAAAATTACCCTGTATCTATAACCACTCATCTCTTCATTGGTTAAGTAAGTCTTCAAGACCCTGAATGGCACTAAAAGGTTGAAAAAGAGAATTGTTTGCTGTGTCTTCTGTTTTGTTTGGAAGTATGGGATAAGCAGAAGCCACTTCCAGCCTCACCTCAGCTGGATTCACAACAATAGAAACATCTTCTTCTGCAGAACACAATGTATTTTATCATCATTAATGGCTGAACTGAACATGAGAAACATTTGCATGGACAGATTTTATTAAACATGCCCCAGTAATTATCTACTAGTCCCACTGTGTATTATTTGTAAAATGATTTGAAATTATTTTTAAGATTCTTTTCTTACAGAGGGAGCCAACTTCTACTCAATAAAGCCAGAACAAAAGGAGAGGAAAGAACAGAATACTTGCCAGAGACAAAAGGCTTTAGAACTCTGGATTACTGGAAAGGAACATAAACTGATTTTAAAGTCTATATATATGACTGCATTAGGGTTATTTTACTAAAGACTATGATCTCAAAACGGGAGATAAGAGGCTGAATAAAACAATCTAGATTGAGATCTGTCATTGAGACAAAACAACGATAATAACCATACAAACACAGCCACACACAAGCAGTATGTCATTTGAGAAAACCATTTCTCTCACTGACCTCTCCCCTTTTTCATGAAGTACACTGATTTAGAATAGCTAAAGAAAAGACACAGAGACAAGCAGAGAAAAAAGTAGCATGTGACACATTAGTCCTAAGGGGGAATAAAGAAAAACCTGAAAAATTCTTAAGACTGTTAAATTGAATGGAAATCTTACTGCACTTGCTCTGCACTCTGTATTTGAATTACACCCTTGAGCAACAGCAGCAAAATCACAAGGGCTGGGAGAATAAAAGTTTCTTTCAGTATTTCCTGTTCTTCTGGTTGTCTATCATCAGGGCTAATGGGCAGATTAATATCAGAAGGAATAAAAATTATCAAATCAATTATCAAGAGAAAAAAAATCTGCTGAAAATCATTGCATGGAATTACCATGAGGTAAGGCAATATATGTGTGTATGCACACTGACCAGTGAGATATAAAAAACAAACAAAAAACCCACCACCCACAAAAACAACAAAACCCATCAGTATACAGATAACATCATATTCTATTATCAATCCAGGATTTTGCACTTGAACAATGATACAAAAATAAACAAGAAATACATGAAGTTTTATTTCCTCAAACACAGGTAGTTTCCCCATGGGTAGCAGAAGTTGTTTATATTACTTTAGTCCAGAAAGCTTTCCTATGAATGACAATTTCTTAAGTTTCAGTGTAAGGCTTCTCTATCAGTTTTGGTGGTGTTTTTTTAAGCAGTAGTAAGCAGAATAAAGAGTTGCACTCTGTTTTTTGCACACATGTTTGTAATTTTCAGTAATAATAATGAAAGGTCCAATATCCTATAACAGATCAGAGCTTGGAGCACAGAACAAAAATAAATAAGCATGCTTACTTTTGAAACATGGAATTAGCATCTATGAAGATAAACAAGCATAGGTTTATGAAAGGCATGTCCTGCTGGACTATCCTGATCTTCTTCCACAAGCAGGCGACCTGCTTGGTGGATGAGGGAAATGCTGTGGATATTATCTACCTGGACTCTAGTAAAGCCTTTGGCACTGTCTCCCACAGCATTCTCCTGGAGAAACTGACTGCTTGTGGCATGGACAGGTGCCAGGTCACTGGGTGAAAAACTGTCTGGACATCTGGACCCAGGGAGTGGTGGTGAATGGAGTTACATCCAGCAGGTGGCTGGGCACCAGAGGGGTGTCCCAGGGTCCAGTGGTGTGATCAGTATTTTAACATCTTTATTGATACTGCAAATGCCACTGATTTGGGTAGGAGTGTTTATCTGCTGGAGGGCAGGAAGGCTCTGCAGAGGGATCAGAACAGGCTGGATCCATGGGATGAGGCCAATGGTCTGAGTTTCAAAAGGGCCAAGTGCTGGGTCCCACCTTGGGTCACAACAACCCCTGCAGTATTATGGGCTGGAGGAAAAATTGTCTGGAAAGCTGCCTGTTGGAAAAGGATCTGGAGGCGCTGGTCAACAGGAGCTGAACACGAGCCAGCGTGTGCCCAGGTGGGCAGGAAGGCCAAGGGCATCCTGGCCTGTGTCAGCAATAGTGGGGCAGCAGGAGCAGGGCAGGGAGCGCCGCCCTGTGCTGGGCAGCGGTGAGGCCGCAGCTGGAGTGCTGTGTCCAGTTCTGGGCCCCTGTGAAGAAGAAAGAGCTGGAGGGGCTGGAGCGTGTCCAGAGAAGGGAACAGAGCTGGAGAAGAGGCTGGAGCACAAGTCCAATGAGGAGCAGCTGAGGGAGCTGGGGGGGCTCAGATTGGAGAAAAGGAGGCTCAGGAGATCCTTTTCACACTCCACAACTCTCTTACAAGAAGGTGCAGTGAGGTGGGGGTCGGGCTCTGCTCCCAGGGAACAAGCAACAGGATGACAGGAAACGGTCTCAAAAGGAGGTTTAGGTTGGATACAAGAAAAAATTTCTTCACTAGAATGATTGTCAAGCATTGGAACAAGACGCCCTAAGAAGTGATAGAGTCACCATCTCCGGAAGTATTTAAAAGATGTGTAGATGACATGGGGACCTGGTTTAATGGTGGACTTGGCACTGCTGGGTTAATGGTTTGACTCAGTTCTTAAAGGTTGTTTCCAGCCTAAATGATTCTATGAAATCCGTGACACGCACAAATGCTCATCACATTATGGCTAAATCTAGTTTTAGCTGTGTTAAACACTCAAAATCAAACATCCATCCTCTTTTCGAAACTTGTTTTATAATACAACACAAAGTATTTGAATGATAAAATGGGAAAACTAACTACAATTGTATTTGTTAATTCAAGATGTCCTAGGACAATTTTCTCCTTAAAACAATGAAGACATGTAAAAAATGGTTTTCAGCCTCTGGCCTCAACAAAATAATGAAGGCCACATAGTTTTGATTCACAAAAGTAATGCCTCAGTTATCATACACTGTTCTACCCTTTAAACAAACAACTCTTCAAACCAACACTAACCAGTAATGAGTTAAAAATTGAGGGTTTTGCACTTTCACCAAACTGAAAGATTACATGCAACATGCAACTGAAAGAAAATGCAACCTACCAGTAGGTGTAAGCTTCCCAAGTCATGGAATCTTTAGCACTTCCCATGGGAGGTCACTATATAAGTCTTCTGAATTTTGGTGAAAATTCAGCTGCAATGCAGTTCCCTTGGACAAACACTAATTTCTAGTCTTCTAACTGGTTTTGCTAATTTCTTTTTTTCACCCTTAATATGTTTAAATTACATGGTTATTCAGACAGGTTCCTATACCTAGTAATACCTTGAAACAGTAAATGCGTGGAAAACCAAATACTATTCAGTAGGACTAACCTTTGTCACTTGTAAATTTTTTTTTTTTTTTGCATTTCAGTGAGATTTCCCACTCCTCATAAATGCTTGTGGTCCTGTTTTTCTTCATCTGCCTGTTGGTGCATCTTTACAATGTCATTAACTAATTGATACAAACCCCTAACTCATAGGAAAAGGACAAAGGTGGCCTCTTCTCCTCATAGTGAAGGCATGAAAGTTGAAATTATTTCTTTAAACTCCTACAAAGAGCTCTCTTTCACAAGGCAAGTGCTCTTTTTTTCTCTATTTGTTTGTGGCTATGTACATCTTTACATCTGGATGCTGTTGGAGAGGGCTTTAATAGTCTTGCAGTAAGAAGATGAGAGAAGGCGTTAAACCAGAAGTCTTTTTTATGAAGAGCACTTAACAACTCCTGAATTACAGCCAGTGCAATTTCACAGTGGGAAAACTGTTCCATTGTATAGGCCAGAGAATATCTCATCTTTTGCTATATATTCTGTATACTTGAGTTTCCTTTTTTAAAATAACTTCTAGTGACTGCGGCACTACTGTTGTACATATGAATTCTTTTGCAAAAGAAGGCCTCTTGGACAAGCAAAAAATCTGCAGTGAATAGAGTGAGAAGACAGCAGACACAAGGAAATAGTTAACATGGTATTAACAAGCAGAAGGAATGGTGACACAAGCCCATTACTATCCTGTTCAAGGCTTGTCTAGCCAGGAAAACTATATAGCATGAGAGAAATGTTTTAAAGGCCAAATTTACTGAATATAACTTATTTGGTAGACTGACTTGGTCCTAGTTTGTATTTACCAAGAAATTTGGGTTGTTTTTTCCTTTTTAAGTCACTTCAAACTGCTTCCAAAGCAGTACACCTCAAAACCAGAAAAGGGCATGTTTCAGCTCAGAGGAGAGTCTCACCCTGGCAATTCTACCAGCATAATTACAGCTGTTTAAATACAGCAGTGTACTGGCTAACAACACAACTGCATAACAGCCCTGTGTAGACAAGCCCTCACTGTTTTCTCACATATAATATGGGAATAACTCCACTTTCTTTCATCACAAAGGTGTTTAGTAATTACAGCACTCTAGATAATAAAACACACTTTTTTTCTCCTTTTTTTTCCAGATAGCACTGCTTTCTTCAGCTTCCACCCCACCCCCCAAATTCCCTTCTGTAGCAGCCCCAGAGTATGGTTTAGCTAAGGGTGATGTGTCTTGTGTGGAAATATTGTCCAAGTTGCTGTTCTCCCAAGTCATCTGGAAGGATCATTAAAACAAAGTGACTTGGCACAAACCAGAGCTGAAATTGCTGCTGTGGCTCCTGCTGCCACTGAAACATTCCCAGCTTCAGACTCCACAGGTACACTGAAGTCAGGCTGGCACACAATGGGTAATCAGTAACTAATTAACACACCACACACATAAGAGACTATGGAAAAAACAAGACTGCTGTAGTTACTCTTTAAATGAGCAGACCACAGCCAGTGAAGTTCTGGGGTAAATACATTTGACAGAGACTTCAAAAATATACAGTGAAAGAATTAAATACAGCAAAGATATACTGTATTACTTTACCTCTTTGCCTGCAATCTGAAGCATAGTATCAAAGCAATCTACATAAATTTTTAAAATCATGAAGAAATTCAGTTACAGTTATGACTACCCTTTGTGGAAGAAGGTAAAAACTTGGACCAGAATAAGGATGTCCACCTCAGACGCAAAATAGTATCATTCTGAACCATTACTGGCTCAAAAAGTTAAAATATCCTTCATGCAGACAAGCAAAGAAAAACAGATTTGGGAGGACCAAGGAAAGCCTGAAAGAATTCAGAGGAGCACCTCTTCTGCTAAGTTTTGGCATAGGCTGTTTTCTGAAGAAATACATCAAAAAAAGGAGAGAAACTAACTTAATTTACTGTTTTCCACTACTTTATTAGACACATACATTAAAATTGCATTTAGCCTTCTAACTTCAGGTATTTCAGGCCACCAAATGAGCACCCTGGCTACTTATAATTTAGTAGCTATTAATTGCTACATGGAGAAAAGTAGAGCACATACCAACAGCTTTCCTGTTTGTTTTTATGTGGAGGTTAACATTAGACTGTACCAGTACCTCTCTGAAATGTTGCAAGAAAACGTAGGGGATTTTTCTAAACTAAAAATAAAAGGTGAAGAAAGCTCACTTCAGACAAGACTACAGTCTTGCAGACATTTGGAGAGACACATCTTGGAATTCACTTCCTGAAATACAGTTTGGGAGTATTCAAATAATCTAACAATTTCCCATTCAAAAAACTCATCTATAGAGGAATACCACACATATAAAACTACAAAAGGCAGTACTACAGCATCTAGAGACTCCTGTCTGGAAGGGCTCTGCCAGTGCTTCTTGGCATTTGAAGCACACTTGAGGTACAAGTACTTTCAAAGGATATCCAATTTCTTTCACAGCCTAAATACCCAAAAGTCACAGCAGCAAACCAGCACACTGATGTGAGGTTTGGGAGACAAGCCATAATAGGGGGTGCGTGGGTGCATAATTTTTAACAGAAATCTTCCAGGGTAGGGCAGGAGAACTACACACAGTAAGTAAGCGTAACTCCTGTTCAAGACCAAATAGAGGGTCATGATTAAAAAGAGTCAGTGGAACTATATAATCTGTAGATAAGGCATTACAGTTATGTCAGCACAGGTCTGAACAGATTCAACTCTAAGAGGATAAATAAAATATTATATGTCTCTCCCACTCTTTTGCTGCTGCATCAGCTGCAGGCTCAAGCACAGTATTAACAATTAAACCCATTTAGACCATGACAGTGTATTCATCTATGCTGCAGCCTCACTTCTTTCTCTCCTACCTCCAATTACAAATTAATTTTCCTTAGAAGGGCTATGACTCTTACTGCTGCCCTCGATGGAAATCAAATCACAGCCATAGATAACACAAGTAACCTTGTTACCTGCAGGTACAGGTTAGAATCACATTGATCCAGCTTGTTGGGCCTTGGCTGAAGGTCAGATATACCTGACTACATGAACCTAAGCCTAAACTGGAAGACAAAGTACTTGAAACTCAGCTCTACAAATTCTACATAACCTTGGGCTCTGTGTCATATATAAAGGACTAAATTTCCTCCCCATCTGTCCTGCTCTTCCTTTATTCCCCGTGTTTTTGATTAAACCCTATCCAATGCCTGCATCCTTAAGCAACACATTAAAAAAACCCCCCAGAAATCAGTAAACTTTCTTGTAAGAATCATGTGATCACAGACAGGAGTTCATGGAGTTTTCTCATGTATCTACTTTGCATATTCAGTGGCATATTACTAGCAGGAAAAATACAATTAGCAACAAACAAAAACCCAAGAGGACACCCTGCACTTTAATTCAATGAGTAGTTTTAATTTTCAGTCTACACTACTGCTTTTAATCTGTAATCCCCCCTTACTTTTTAAAATTAAGTCTGTTTAAAAAAAAACAAACAAAAATCATGTCTGGATGCTTCACATAAACATAAGCATAAAAGGTAAGTGTCTTCAGAAAATACCAACTGTAAAAAATACTGTGTCCATTAAAAAAGAGGGAATTCAGAAACAGAAATGAAGCAATTTGATTAAAGCTATTTACAGAACCAATGATGATTCTGCGGTGAGAATTAGACCGTGGCATCTCACTGGCAGCAGTGTCTAACCTCAGCAAAAATTAGTAGGCCAGGAGTAATTTCATAATTGATGTATTATAGCTGTTCCACTATTTCCAAAATAGGCAATTCCTCAGGGTTTATTTGAGAACAAAATATATATTCATAGTTTTAAAAATAGCTTTTTATGATGAATGAACTATACAATAGTATTTTTACTTTGATAAAATAGTTCCATTCTAAGCCTGAACAAATCATTGTAGGGATAGAGATGTACAACTTTAACTACCTCCCAAGCCACGCAACAACTCCCAATATTTGTTTTAAAATTAAAAAGCCAGATGATTGAAGGAGTTGACAGAACTATTGTTATCATGTGGCTCTGCTGCAGTTTTGGTTTTCTTACTATGTTATTAACTCATTAAGACAGAGGAAACTTAAGATGTAGGCCCTGTGTGCATTGCACTGGACAATCCCAGAGCTCAGTATCAACTCAGGGCCTCAGCTGTTGAAGTCAACACTCTTTTAGTGATCTTTTTAATGAAATTTGTATTTCAGTAACCAGAACAGCTGGAAAATGGCATTCAATATTACTCCATAATAAACGGAAATGCTGAAAAGTTAATTTAATGAAGAAATATCCCAGAGAAGCATCCAAAACCCTGTGACCTTAGGATATTTTTTACTGAACAGGATACTTCAACTGTACAAGAAGCATAGTAACTCCTGTGAGGATACTTCCAAGGCGACCGGACACCTTCTCATTATTTCACGATCTTCATTATGAGCTTGGGGCAAAACACATAAGGGAAAAACGGTCGCTGCAATTTTTTTTTCCACATCTGGTTTGTGGTTTGGGTTGGCTGTATTTTTTTCTTTTCTGGCAAAAATGCAAGCTATGGAATGATGTTAACAGAGCATGCTGACTGTTACTCAGAAGACATTCTCAAAGTACGTATCTCAATGTATCAATGCAATGAGCTACTGACCTTCCCACTACCTTTGGGAAGTGAAAATATTACCGAATCACAGAGTAAGGTGAGTTGGTATTTACTCTGAAAAGAGTTAACTTATTTGTGCCATTAACTTCTGAACCTCAGGAAGCTGCAGTAGACAGGGATTAGTTCACTGCTATAAGCACCCCGCTTCTGACTGGGGGATGTTCTAACCACAGCAGAGCAGTCTGAAGTAAGTCCACTGCAGTCTAGAAGAAATTCTTTTCAGAAATGCTGCATACTTGCACAGGGAATGTCTGGACTGTAAAAAGTAAGTAAATAAAAGTTACAGACCCAACTTTTTTTATTGGAATAAAATGTACATAACTGAAGCCATTGCTGTGTTTGCAACCAACCATTCCTGTGTTTAAAACAAACCAACTAAACAATAACATTATTTATTAAATGTTGGTATAATGAAGTTACATTTATTTAAAGCAGATTGCTCTATACATTCTAGAAATTATTTCTCTACAATAACTTTGCAAGTTCTACTAGTTACATTTTATTTATCAATGTTCCTTTTTGTTTGTTTTAATAGATCTGAGACACTTCTAGTGGCAAGAGTAGATTGACATAAGACAATATCTGTAACCTAACACAAAGGCAAAAAGTCCACCTGATAGAGTCAGCAGATGAGTTTGAGGACTTTCACCTGGAACATGGCTTGCTTGCATTGAAGTACTACGGACATTTGGAATCATGACACTTTCTGTTAACACTTAATTCTTCAGAGAAAGATCTGAAGAGGGTTATACTTTCCAGAGCACTATCTGGCCTGATGTGCAGTCTCATTCACAGACTCTCTGCCTGGTATTGCAAAGGGATGGCATGAAGGGTGCCACAAAGCAGTAAAAGCACTGGGAGTACTCTACTGCTCTTTCTTCTGCTACCAGCAAGAGGCTGGCTGGAAAAAATAAAAAATTCAATTTTCTGGAAAAAATAACAATTCAAGCCAATGACAGACATTTCTATTCTGATTTGAGGAAACTGTGATTAAAAAAAATACATTCTAGGTGATATGAGATGGATTCTAAAACAAGTGACAAAAAGTTATGTGTAAAAAGTAGCCAGTTTTGGAATGTCAAGAGTTAGAGCAGCTGTGCTGGTCCCTATGGTATGACTTCATAGTAAGCACACCCAGTTTGTGTTTTTAAGGCATTTTGCATAACATTCCCGAAGGTGTCTACTTCACTCTTCATTTAAGGAAGGTTTTCTCTCCTCGCGCCCCTATCCTGCTGGGTATGCCAATATATACAAAAAGAGGGGTAAAATGTACCTAGTTATTTGCTGCTTTGGCAGTCTGCTTGTGATTGGTTTCCTCAAACATATTGTCAAGCTTCCATCACATCCTTGACCAGGTGACCAGAGGTATGGTAAACTCAAAACTTCAAAGAGCAAAAGAGATTTTGCATTTGGCACAGCCTAAGCTTTCACAGAATATACAATCTCTCTGAAAATATTTCCAGAAAGGCTAGCACACTTTACATGGAAGGGAAAAGGGCAGGGGAAGGTGAAGGGGAGGAAAGAATTTTGTTGCAGAAACTGATTTCTGCTGCTGCTTTGAAGGGGCTTTTCATGTGGTATCAATATGTTTTTCTGCACTGTGAAGTAAAGTACAGTTGGAGCATAACTTTCCCTTCTTCATTCAGGTGGAGGAAATAAATGGGAACTCCCCACCAGGTCTACACTTCAAGAGTTTTGATAAGACATCTACCCTAGCCAGCAGTAAAGCGAAGGCATGTTTTTACCTATCCTAGCTATGTCCAACCAACTCGGACATCATTGTAGTTAAACTGGCAAGAAGTCGTAGAATAATTGACTAAAAATACCACATCCTTAAAGGTGTCAGATTAGCCTACTAGTAAAATAAATGTGATGCATAAATATGACCACTTTATCTACTACAACCTTAAGTGCATCAAAATAAATTCACAGCACTTTGTCTCACCAAGACTTCAAAAATCTCAGACAACAGAGTATTATATTCATGTGTCAATATAAAAGTCTGTGGAACGGCTTGTGGAGCCTCAAAGTCACCAACTGTGACCAACAAAAAACTGTATGGGATGACTCCTCTGATTTCACAGAAAGTTTAGTCGCTGTATCTCTGTCAGACTAAATCACTGTTATACCACTGACTATGGGAAAATCATTGCTAAAACAGCTGATCAAATAGGCACTTAGAATAGGAAAGGAATGGACACTTCTCGAGTCACAAGTTCACAGCAAGCAATACCAACACAATACACTAGAAATACTCAAGATCAAAACAAGAATTAAACAACACTGGGCAGTACAGTAGCTTAATGTCTTATATTAAAGTATTTACAAATATACTTAGATATACAGAAACCCATATAAATATTCAAAAATCTCTTTACTGAAAAAAATCCAAAGATGATCTTTGTGATTAAAAAAAAAAATAGGGAAAATGGTAAGCTGAACAGAGGTATACATGGAGGATACATATTGTTCTGGGAAGAAGGGCAGAAAGCAGAGAAGAGCAGAATTAGGCATTGTAAAGGATCTGCTGGGCTGTAGAAAGGAGAGCACACAGGAAAGAGAACCTGAGGATCATTTCAGAAAGAACACGACTCTAAGGTTCAGTTGGGAGTTTATGACAGACCAGCCAGGCTGCATTTCAGCCAGATGTCCTACCTGGATTGTCCACAGTGCCCTAAAAGGGAGGACAGTAGTTCCAGTGAAGAGGGATTTAAAATGAAAGAAGCTGGGCTTAAGACAGAGTGAAAGCAGATGATGCCCACAGAGGTGATGCAGACAGCTGGCAAACAGCAGCCTCTCAGACAGCTGCAGCAAGACAGGCAGGAGCTGTCCTGTCAAGATCCTTCACGTAGTAGATGTGAAACTGAAGTTTCAGCTAACTATTGAATGCAGTAGGTTGTAACATAAGAATCAATAGTCAGAATGCTGAGAAGGTTCAAAAATTCCTTAAATTTAAAAAAAGAAAAAGTATTAATAACAAGTTGATGACACCAGATCTATCAAGATTAATTACTGCTTGGGAGAAATGCTTAACTCAATGTATTTTACATTTTGCATATTTTAGGAAGTTTATTTTACACTAATTAATTTTCTTACTGACTGCTGGAAAGAAAAACACCTTGAAGAAAGCAAAAAGCAGAGTGGCCATGAAATCATACTGCTGGCAAGGGAATTGACAGGAGTCTCTTTAAATAGTCTCCTCAAAATAATAAAAAAATTAAAAAGGAGTATGTTTCAGGGTGACAGAATCCCTTTAAATTAAGCATTTCCTAATGCACTTAGTCAAAGTCCACAAGACAAAGCTCCAGCAATTGAAAAAGAGTTTACTTCAAATATGTACCATAAACCCAAACTTCCTTGATGATTAACTGCATTGCGTAATTGTGGCTCTTAAGAGATACAGTCAGTAAGACCGAAAAGACGTGGTTTGTGCAAATTATGATTCCTCATAATTTGCACAGACCTCTGACCCCTCGAAAGTCATGCTGATTATACCAGGTTAGTTTTTATGAAATTAACATGACATGCTTATTTTATCCACAGTTTTCATCTCCATCAAGACCAATCACTGTCTGTTAAGAATAATTTATTCTTATGTCAAGCCCTTTTGTTATTCTTTGCAGATGAGTCATCAAGGGAGAGTAGCGCTCTTAAATCTTTGCTTTATTAAGATAGTGAACTTACTGTAGTCAAGAAAGCATGATATAACCATGAGGCACAGATAAAAACCTGGACAAAATTCAATGCAAAATAAATTCTTAATTGATTTGAGATTAAACAGATATTAATAGAACAAACATTTTGAGAGAACCAAGTGCCAAAGAGAGATGTTAGATCATGTACCCTGGAGTTAAAAGACTGTCATCCCAAGAACTTCAGCCAAAGCTACAAAAGCACACTATTATCAGACAATGTATTTTAAAACAGAGATAAACATGGAAACAGGGGTTTTATGGAAGAGCTAATTCTTTAAATGGAAAATCTAAAATCTGCTAGAATCTATGATAAGAGTGAAAACTCTCCTGCACTGCAACCTGCTTTAAAGACATCACACATAAATGGATGTGGATGCAAACAGCAGCCTCTCAGACATTTCCATAACCTGTGTTGTTAGCTACATATCATAGGAAACATAGGATGTAATTATTGCCATTTCTCTTCCTTTGTTGATACCTACACTCTGCTCAGAAGATGCAGACACTATTTTGGACATTGGGCTGTCTGGATATTTAGTAACAGCTAAGTCAGTTCCATGAATCATAGAAGAAAAGGTTTTCAAAATATCAGACAGCTGCCCAAGTAATTACTTTTAGATTATTATTTCTATCACAATAAAACAGCATACTAATTTCATAGGTCAAGTGGTCAATCTTCAATTAGGACCAAGAACTAATCAGGATGATTAGAAAGCAAAGACAGGCCTCTCACCATGTCTACTTTCATGGTGGCTGTAAGACTCTCAGATATGTTCTCTAGCATGCTCAGACTAAGATCAGCATTTTGATATAAAGAAATAACCTTGAAATTGTCAGGTTTTACATTATATACATAATTTAATTAATCCTTTGGGGAAACAGCATCCTTTTCTCTGGAGCATAGCCAGAGAAAGCTGGGCTTACAGGAATAGGAAAACATGAAAAGAACCATGGGAAAAGTATTTAATGTCACACTGTTAGTAAAGAAAAATATAATGGCACAACAGTAACAGAAAAACTGCATGGCATTGCTCAAAACATCTCTGTTTCTCATATATTCAGAACTGGAGCCAGGAGGAAAGGGAGGAGGCAGAAATATTTCAGAGACTATGATAAAGCTCTAAACAGAACATCCCAAGAGCCAAAAATGATAGTACACTGGTCCTTTTAGACTACAACAGGGTGAGGACAAAACTAGAATATTACTGAGCAACAGTTTATAAGAAACAAATGGCCAGATTTTAGAGATTCCAATCAATTGTGCAAAGAAGGAAAAAATGAAATCCAGATACCTACAGAGCAGAATGTGTCAGCCTCATTTCCCAAAACATGATTCTACAAATAATTTAGTGTAAGAAAAAAGTTTCAAACAATGTCTGGTTCTTTCCATCAGCAAATACTTTTCCTACAGATTATCTTCTTCTAACTTAAATGAAAAACAGACGTCTTTTCCCCAATACCACTGACGTTTTAAAGGGATGAATAATATAAAGTAGATACACAGCATTTTGTGTTTTCAGAACACTGAAATCGCTGACTATTGCTCAGAACAACTCTGTAAAGGTAAATAAATAAGAGTAGTATCTTTACTCTTCTTAAATTAAGCATGGGAAGGGAGGGATCACCAAGTTTCCTCTTGCCCTGGGACAAATACTACATGCACTCACTGCTCTTCCTTTTAAAACAATTAGCCATTTGGAATCTCTGCTGTCTCTAATGGCCTTCTGCCTCACCTCAACTGGAATTCATGCCAAGAATCTTACACATTAAAAAAGGTCCAAGTAGTCCGGCTGTAATTCTCAAAAGCTGCATGCCACAAAAAGCAACTGACTATACTGCAGCTTTATAAGGCTCAAGGACACTAAATTCACATGTGGTTATGCTCATGTTCTGCAGCTACCCCAGCAGAAAGTTCTGTAATAGATCATCTACATCGCCATTTGTAACCCAAAAGGAAAGCGCTTTTACTTACGTTCGGTTCAGCACTGATTTTCCTTTTCCTAAAGGAATTTAATTATTTTTTTTATTCTGTGTATGGAATCAAGCCATCACCAATCAGTTCACGAGCTTTAATGAAGTGGAAGATCAAACTGCTTTTAATTTTTTTTTCCCCCACATTATAAACATGTACTTTCTGGAATAGTTAAAAATACCTTTTACAATGTGTCCCAACACACACAAAACCTTTTCAACAGAATCACAGGATACCAGTTCTCATTCAGCCACAAAACACTTGGAAAATGCTACCATTAAATCTGCACTGAGCTTTTTAACAAAAGCAGAAATCAATTTCATACTGGTAACTTCAGCTTTTGTATAAAAACTCACTCAGATCATGGGTAGGCCTACCTCAGTAAACACTGATCATGTGCAAGATTAATTAAATCGTCAAATGTTAGTTTGTCCAACTAACATAAAGTTATGTGATCTTCATTAGTCCACTACTAAGACAATAAATATTTTTTGGCAGCAACTATTTATCAAGCAACAATGCCAATGAGTTACTTTTTTCCTGCCACCCAGTCTTAGATAGAAGTATTCTATCTGCTAAAACCAAACAGAACCCTCTCAGCAGTGCTGTAGAGCTGCAACTTCCAGGTAGTTTAGGACTGCACTTTCTTTTTTTTTTTTAAATCACTTTGACAAAAAACCAGAGTTGCCAAAAAGAAACCAACAAAAACAATGGTATTATTTTTATGTTCACTGAATTTTAAATGGGTACATTTCAATTATAATCTGGAAATATTGTCAGGCTTACAAAAAAATACTTCTTGGAACATGACCTAGCAAAGAACTGTACTCTCTGTCCTTTGCAGTATCTTTTTACTTCAGTGTTCATTTTAGTTCAGCCCAATGAAAAGCAATGTTTTGTGGGGCTTAAAAAAATTACTAAGTGAAGAAGATTTTGGTCTATATTGAAAAATTATTATAGTGCAATGAGTTCATAATCATAATCAGTGTATTTGACATATACTTACGAAATGCACACCACTTACTAGGATGTTGCCAGGTCTTTATCTTTCTGCATATAAAACTTTATGCATGAAATGCAGCAGCACCAGAAGCAAAACACTTGCGTTAAATGAAATATATTAATGAAATATCATGAGAGAGTGTAGCAATGCTGAAATGTCCATGCCTTCACTCTGTCACAAAAGTCGCAGTTTATCTAGACCAATTGTTTTTCATAATTTCTGTTAAAATGCCACAGAGAAGTTCGTAAACCACAAGATGGAACAGAAGTAAGTTAAACTTTAAAGCCATTAACTCTCTTTTAAGGAAAAAAGAGCATCAAAGCATTCAGTAATGTTTTCTTCCCTGCTTAAACATTTTGTTTTCCCTTTTCAGCTGCCAGAAGACTCTGGTTTTAGGCAAGAAGAAGAAGAAACAGTAGTGGGACAGGAGTAAGGGAACTTCTAGGCATATGGTGTTTGCTAATTGCTATAGCTGAGAACAACCAGAACTAACTACATTGAGACAGCTTACAAATGCCATAGCAGAAAAAAGTTACTGAAGAGGAGGATATTTCAGGAGATTGCATGAGGGCTCAAAGGGAAAAGGTAAAGGTACCCTCATCAGACCTATTATTGCTTATGGTCAGTAGTAAGCAAACCTAAAATCTGAAGTGACAGCTATTTGCAAAATAGTAGTGTGACACAGGAATTTCGGTAAACCTTGGCCTGGCCGTTGTAACTTTCGAGTTCTCCAGGAAAACCCCTCTCACAATGTCAGTTTGTCAAGGAAACGTAATACTTTACAAACTATTCCACAACAAAAAACTATAACTCCTAAGGCAAAAAACTTAAACCATAAATTCTCTGTAAATCTTACTTTTATCATTAGGCTTTTAAATACTGTGTATTTGTCAGGAACTCTATATCTATGGGTACACAACGGGAGTGGTTTCGTGTCAAAAAAAGTGGTTTGGCTGGACCAACACCACCAGGGATCAGCCTCCCCTTGCCAGTCTTAGGGCCGTTGCTCATTGTTTCGTTACTACACTGGTTTAATTGCAACAGTTCATTTGCTGCAACATCACACTAATTAATCATGGGGCTGAGGCTTGCCTTTGTGCCAAGAGAACCAACCCCTGTCTCCCAGCATTTGCAGCCTCACACAGTCAGCCCTGCAAGAGGAGGCATTCCTTATTCCTTTACTGAAGAATATCAGTGAGAACTCCAGAGGACCCCGCACAGTCTTGGAGTACAACCATAAATAAAAGGACAGAGACAGGGAAGAGGTAGACTGGTACATGCAACAGGCAAAGGGATCAAGGGCAGCAACAATAAATTAGCAACTGCAAGAAGGTTGAAAGAAAAGGCTAATGAAAGCTGAGAACACACAGTGCATTTAGTGGAGCTCTAAGAAGGACAGAAGAGAATGAGCTGCAGGCACAGAAAACAAGAAGAAAAGCTTACCCAGAGGCAAACTACAAAACCCAATAAACATCTGCTGATTGAGCTTCCAGGCTCTAAATACAACTATTATGAGCAGGAGAAAAAGGACTCTAACAATTTACCCTAAAATACATAAACTGGAAGACCCTGTGGTCTAGAAATTCTCTGTGCCATGGTCAACTTTTCCAAAAATCTGTTTTCTCAAAGTTACTAGATCACATTGTCTCTTCAAGCAATGCCACCAAATCTGCATTAAAGCTACAACACTGTCATTCTTTAAAAAAGTAAACCTGTACCAATTCAGCTTATCAGTAAAATCCTCTAAAAATATTTGTTTCTCTAAAAAAACTGTTTTAAATATAATTTCATAACCATGCCCCAGCTAGATACATTCCTCTTTGCAAGACCAAGCCAAGCAATTGAATTACTGGTTTCATTAATAAGATTTTCGATATATCATGGTAACATAGTGAAATTAATAAATTGAAATGTAAGTTCTTATGCATTACCATGACGGAATTGCATCAATAATGGTGTGCAGCTTATTTTGGCTCCCTAAATGAAATGCACTATAAAGTACAAAGCATCACTGTCATGGCAATGGTATTGAATATTACTGGCATTTCATATTTAACACAAAACTTACTCTATCAGTTGTTCTATTTATATTTTCTGTACTAAAGACAGGGTTTTGCACTTGGTCTAAATAAATAATAATCACTAAATCTTGGCAACGTGGTCCTTTAACCATTCCAGGATAAGTCAGATTGATGATTTAAGGCTACCAACTGTTCACAATTCCCATTCAGACAAATAAATAGCGCAGCTTTAGACACAGCCCAGTTTGATGGGGAAAAAAAGATCTAGAAAGCATTGAAAAACTGAACTATAACTGGACTGTGAATTACTTCATTGACTCCAAAAGACCACATAAATCCATCATTTTAATTTCTCAGTAAAATCTCTGTTCTTATTTAAAAAATGAATGCTGACTCAGTTGTCAGAACGATGCCCTGAAACCCTCTGAAGTCATGAATCAGCAATGGCAAAAGTTCACAAGTAAGAAACACATGTAACTTCTTATCATAAGTTTGAGGTGTATTTCCTCTAGACATCTTTCTATTTCTCCTCCCCCTTTCCTAATGGATGCTGATTCCTGTTCTCAGCTTTTCCTACACTGTAGAGTGCTTCCATCCTGATTGTGCCAAGCACCAAACAGTGGTCACAGGACCATGATAGAAGAGTGGTGCTAAGAAACAGTCCTTTCATGGGGAAGGGAATCACTAGTTTTTAACTTTGTTTTGATCCATTGGGAACTGTGATTATACACTGTGAAGGAGCCAGACTGTATATGCATTTTAATCACTGTAGTATTTCCTGCTTCTCAGAAATGGTCCCTGACAGTAACAGACAGATATACCAGATAAGTCTGTCATCCTCAGGGATTTGGTGTAATGCAGTACTAAACAACCAGAACATCCATACCCACAACAGGAATTATTCATGTTCTTTTTAGATTGAATTTACTATGAATGTGTCTTTGAAATCTAAGTTTAACTTCAAAGCTGATTTAAGTGAACAAACTGAGCTGGATTCTGGATTAACAGAAAATTCATTATCACTAGAAACTCCCACATTACTGTATTTAAAAAACAAATTCTAAATTTAAACTTCCCTACTGTGATTTGTTTCTGTAGTCCTGCTTTTTCAGATCCTTATGAAGGCAGCATTATACGAGACAGAACATACATAATGTCAACATCTAGTAAGAACTAAAACTGCAAAATTCTTCCTTTGTTCTCTTCCATGTTCATCTTCTATGAAAAGCTACTGTCATTTGCTCTAAAAATTAGCAGCACGGACACAAACAGTGGAAAAGTTTACCCCTTCTATTTTTTCCTTTTAAAAAAACCACTATAGGTCATCCTTTGTAATACTTTGCCTTGGTTTTCTTTTTTAAATCAGAACAATGAAAAAATCTACTAAATTCTAATAATATCATTCAACAGAATGAAATTAAATTTTAAAATAAATTGACAGTTTCTGAAGCTTACTAATTTCTTATAAGGAATTACACATGGTAGTATACTACCCTCTCTTGCCACTCCAAGACAGAGAAGTTTCTGACAGAATTAACTCAATAAATGTACTGCAAGTGAATATTTTGTTTATTCACAGATAGTCCCCTTGGTGTTTCTAAAAACATTTTTTTTGTTCTAATATATACTGTGCTCCTGTCATCTTCAAAGGCACAACAGCCCATGCACTTACAGAAATACTATTTGACCACTCTCATAACCACAAGATGGTGGAGTTTACGATCCAGAGAGGAGAGAGATGGTCAAAAATCAAGATCACAACTGTAGATTTCACTCAGACCTCTCTTTGGAAAAGTCCCACGGGATAAGGTTCTGAAAGAAAAGAGGCCTATGAAAGCTGGTGGACACCAAATTGAATGTGAGCCAGCAACATGCTCTTGCTGCAAAGAAGGAAGGTGGATGGTATTCTGGGCTGGATTAGGAAAAATACTGGCAGCAGATCAAGAATTGTGAGCCTTCTGGTCTTCTCAACACTAGTGAGGCCACAGGTGGAGCTGGGTCCAGGTCTGGGTTCCCCAGTACAAAACAGACATGGACATACTGGGAAGAGTCAGCAAAGGGACACCAAGATGATGGATGGACTTCAGCATCTCTTCTATGGGAAAAGGCTGAGAAAGCTGGGACTGTGTATCCTGGAGAAGAGAAGGCTCAGGGGATCTCACAAATGTACATAAACACCTGCAGAGAGGGTGCAAGGAGGATGGATCCAGGCTCTTTCCTCTTCACTGGTGCCCAGTGACAGCACCAGAGGTGATGGGCACACACTGCAACACAGGAGGTTCCCTCTGAACATCAGGAAACTCCTTTTCCCTGTGAGGGTGACCGAGCACTGGTTACTCAGGGAGGTAGTGGAGTTTCCATCCTCGGAAATATTCAAAAGCTTTTCACAGTTTTGGGCACTTGGCTTAGTTGACCCCACCTGAGCAGGAGCTTAGACTGGGTGACAACCAGAGGTTCCTGACAGCCTCAACCATTCTGTGATTCTATAATGGGAAATGACATCTCATTCCTGAAGAATATGATTATGTAACATTCTGAGTGAGATATGACACTTGCCTGTAACTCATTGGCATCAATCATTATATTTAAAAGTGCTTAAATATGCTATAAAAAGAGATTCAGCCTAACACACAATACAGAAATATAGGAAGTTCAAGAAATTCTCACAGGAAAGGAGAAAGCCTACCTTCATGAAAAGCAATTAGCACATTTATTTCCATTCCAGAAGGGGTAGGTATTGAAATTCAACCACATGGAGTTTCACAAAGAAAGATAATTATGGGTATTCATAGGTATTCAACCCTGCAGGATGTGAGACAGAGTCTGTAAGTTTTAAAAAGCATGGAAAAAAAGTTCTGTGTTTTCCAGATCTCTCTCACCAAGTAACTAAATTAATACAGATCTCCATGCAATTATGACTTGACAGTCATGAATCAATACACTTTTTTCTACTTTGCTCCACAGGGGAGCAATCCATTAGGAGAAGAGGAGAAATAAAGAGATTCTGTCCACTCTTTAATCCAGCATCTCATAAGACAGAAGAAAAGTATAATTGGAAATACTGTCAACAATTTTGTCCTTCACATATAGCAGGCACCTATTTGCTTCAGGCAGACAAAAATTTTTCTCTCAAAGATTTACTTTACTTACACATTTCACTGAAATTAACTGCATTCTTACTTACCATGGGCCAGACCTTCCACCAGGTGAGTTATACCTGGCAGATCACTGACCTGTCCTGTAGCATCATGAGAGAATCGTCTCTTCCTACAGGAGTGAGATTACAACATACCAAAAGAAAGAACCAGCTGATGAACAGGTCAACCACCATGAGTTCAAATAAAAAGATCAAAGTACACCTGCAAATCAGTTCAAATGAAAAGAACCACCTGAGTCAGTAAATCAGACAAGAGCAGCATCAGAAACTTGAAAAAATTATGCTATACAATGCTGTGCAAAAGAAAAGTAAAAAAAGAGATTAAGGGATAGAAAAATGAACTTATCTCATGAAGGTAAAACATTTCACATGTAATGTAAAAAAAAAAGAAGTCAAACATGTACAACAGCAAAGGAGTCCTCAGTACACCATTCTAAAGGGGGTACCCGGCGGTCTTTTCTGCAGAGGACAATACCCACTTGGTTTCTGTACACGGCTGCAAAACACATCTCAAGCAGGTGAATCCAGGCAAAGGAAGGAAGATTTAGCTGATAAGCCACTTGAAGAGCGGCAGTATCAGTCCCGACTACAGTTAACAGCCAGGTAGATTCTTCTACCTCCTACCTGGCAACAGCTTAATGGTAAACAACCTGTGCAATTTAGATAGGATACAAAGTTCAAAAGATTATCAAACTAGAGGCATCTAGCCACCCGAAGGATAGGAAGCAGACCAGCACGGTTTGGGGTAGAATTTTCACAGCCTCTTGTAGATGAAGGCCAGATAACACGTCTTTGAAAGCAAACGATACTTTTGGGTTTACAGTTTGCAAAAGGTAGACTTTCCAAGACAGACACCGGTGCTGCTTTGTGAGAACACCAGCTTCAGCCAAACCTCTGTGGACACGGTTCAAAAGGACACTGAGTTGCCACTGAAATAGTTTTGGACTTATCACATAGCATAGTAATGATCTTGTATTTCTCTGTCATCACAACCATGAATCAGTTCTGCATTGACAATTATAATTCCATCACTGCAACCCAGCAATGTACTTCTTTTGGAAACATTTCAAAAAGTTGCTCTGGCAGATCAGAAACCAGAGGTGCTGCTGTGAATCTAGCAAGCACTGAAAAAGCCTCACATTTTAAAATATANATTTCAGTTATCAGCAGATGACCATAATCCTGATGTAAATATCTATTTTGTGATTTATTTATTACATGGTGATAGCCCAATAATCTGCAGTAATATCCAGCAACCACCTTCTTAAGCATTTAAAAAATTCTACAAAGGTTATTGAGGGTAATTTATAAAATTTAGCATGCAACCAATAATATTACAACCAACCATGTGGGGTAAATCTAAGCATATTGAAAAAAATACTTCTTTCTGTATTTCTTTAAGTATGGGAGGACAGAAAAAAATTCTGTCCATATTTTAATGACAAATTTTCATACATAATTACAACAGAGTGAGAACATGAAAGCCAATTTCCAGAGTCTCAATGAATATTTCTATTCCTTAGAGATAGTTAAAATCTAAATCTACAGAAAGTATGTATCATTCATACAGACAGTTAATTTTTATGGGAAATCCTGACGTGGGACTGACTAAAGGAGGTTTCCACCAGTGTCCAAATGCCTTCTTTACCAGATCCCCACACCAAACCTCCATACTTCAGAGTCTTTGAACTCAGAGACCATCATGTATCCCTCCAGAGTCCATAAATTGGTATATTATTACTACATGTAACAGAAAAGTCCAGTTAAGCCTTTCCATGCTACTTGAGAAGCAGAAATTCTCATCACAAGTAAAACCTGCAGCTAAAAGCACCACACAATGTCATAAAGACAGTAAAACCTAAACATAAGGAAAACACTCAGAAGTGACATGAACACATTTCCTTTCCAATCGTACATCAAACTACTCAGAGCCCCAGAAGAGGAATGTAGGTGTCCAATCCAAAGACACAGCCTCTCTTTGTGTCCTCTCTTCAAACATACACAACACAGAAACTTCTACCTTTGCAAACCTTAGCCTTGCAATTTACGGATTCTTCTTTCAGAACGTTTTGTTTATGTGTCCCTTTACAGACTACAAATCCAGAGATTACAGAGGAACACATAAAAATACCAAATACAAGAAGAATCTTGTAATTGTTCCCACACAGAGTCACGTTCTGGTATGTCCAAATCTGATCAAAGGCAAAAACACATTTTACTTTTCCAAGTTGGAAGAGAAGGAAGGAAAAGATTATAATCCTTATCTCCAAAACTCTTCCAAGAATGAACTCTGGCTTTTTAATCTATGAATAAAAACATCAAGCCTCTAAAAGCCATTAGACAATCCAATACACTGTTGGTGGTACTTTCACAGCATTTGTCCTCACAGGTTTTTCAGTATATAAGGCATTTTTCAAACATTATTTTTTCAGAAGCAAGGAATATTAAAATATCAGGCAGATAAATTACATAATCTTTGTATTTTTTTCATTAGGAGGCTGCAGAAGAGCATTATCAGTGCTGACAGTGTCTGGGCATTTTGACTAATCTTTTTATAGTGCTTCAATTTAATAATAGCCAAGCCTGGAACACACTCTGTGCCTGATAAGCAGCTCACACAAATCCAGAAAAAAAAACATTTTCTTTGAAGTCACTATGTTTTTAACACTGGAAATACCACACACACTGTAAATTACATATATTGATCATGCCAGAGCACCCCTCAGCTTGACTATGGACCCAGTCTAAAGGTTGCATTCAGACTGATAGTCACTATCCAGGAGCATGCCCATTAAAGTTTACCATTGAAGCATTTTCTTTAAATTAGTATAGATACCTCAGTGCAACAGACACACACAGTAAGTCTTTAAAATCTATAATTATATTTCACATCTAATGTCTCCACACTCCTCAAGACAACAGCATGGGAAAATGTCAGGTTTGCAAGGCTCCCTAGTACTTCACAAAGCCCTTTGAACCAGGAAAGAGGAGAGAGTTCACCCAAAGAAGATTTGCAAACTTTACCTCAGCATCTCTGAAGCACTAAAGCTGAGCGCACTCTTTTAAGGCTACCTCCAGACGAAACTTTTACCCAGCTCTCCACTAGAAATCATTTAAGAAAGTTTCTCCTTAAGTTATTTTAAGCATACCGTGTTGCAGTGCTCACTTTTCTAACACTTTAGCAGTCCACACTGTTCACCTTTTTGGATTGTCTGCTGTTAGGAAAAAATCAGTTACGCAACTTTTTCCAGGTTAAAATATTTTTAAAATATGCCATGTTTGCTGTCTGATAACCACATTCCACTCTGGTCTATTGTAAGGATGCAATATTTTAAAGGATTAATAATTTATCACATTTCCCAAAACACCTTCTGACTGGGGAAAACACACCTTCTCTGTTGGCAAGGAGACATACACCCTTCTATGTTATAACCTGCACAGCTTCAACACTAACAGCCAAGGCTATATCCAGCAGCAGAGATGGAATTGCAGTATATGGTGTTTACCTGCTCATGAGAGGTATTGGAAATACCCTGGCACATTTGTTGCATGGCCAGAGACCATCGTGGAACCAGATGCAGTGTTAGGGTGATATTTACTCACTGATTTTGTTGGAAGAATACCAAACTCAGGAAGATAAAATGAGTGTTTGGGACTTAATCCTACCTTGGAACACATAAAAAACCTCTTCCCCATTCCATCAGTGCTCTTTCCCCACGTGTAGGTACAGTGACAGCACAAGCTGGCGCTTGCTCAAAAGGAATAGAGGTACACGTGGGGAAGTACCTCAGGGTGAGGATGGTCACTGCTGAACTCTTCCTCTGCCAGGGAGGCTTTGAGTGATGTCCTGCTCCTCTGCTGGTTACCCACCTCACCCCACAGCTCCCTCAGCCTCACTGGACTTGTGCACACAAACTTCAAGACATGCAGCCCCTCTAATTTCTGCAATTCTCTTTCCACAATGTTCTTATCAGAGTTCAGTCTATAAGTAGAGCAGCAGCGGAACACAAATCTGAGAAGAAAGTGCAAAGTCGTCCTACTATAAAATAACTAAAAAGTCAGAATTAAAGCCTTTCAGACTTGGTCCTTTCTTCACATTTGGTATTACATGTAAGATTTTGGTGAAATCCTTCCTATGAAATCATTATTCTGCTTCCTACACAAATACCAGCTTTGAAGCCTATCCCTCCTTCCCCTCCCCCAAATTTTAAATACCTTGTTAAAACAAACAAAAAAGTTAGTCATTTTTCCAATACAAACAGCCTACCTGATTATTCCAGTCAATGTAAAGGGTTAAAGAATATGAAGCTGTAGCTAATACTATCACATACAACATTTGTATCCTAAACACTTGACCTCCAAACACAAAGAAGCAGGGGGTATACAGTGTGCACCTAAAGCAGCATGCTATCTCCTAATTTTGCTGTGCAGAAAATAATATAAGCTTTTCAGTTGTTATACACCATCAATTCACGCAGCAAATGCTAAAAGAACACAATAAATAGTAACATTATACAAATCAGCTGCAATGCTGAATGTATTGCTTTACTATAATACCAGCCCTTACATCATTACAAAATCTCTTAAGCACAGTCTCACTACCAGCAAATTCACAAGGCTCACTCAATGAAAATGATAGCCAACAATATAATTTGGCTTTTAATTCAAGGATAAAATTTATCTCTTAAGCACACGATTGAGAAAAATATCGTTAAGCGCAACACTTAACATTTCTCTCACATTCCTGCAGTAATAAATTTAACTGTTGCAGCATTAGGCTTGGGCATAACGCCTGGCCACATTTAGTCCAACAGGTGTACCAGGTCAGACCACAGCTCTCCATATTTCAGCACACCATCTCCACAGTGAATGGCCAGGGGAGCAGGTAAGACCAGTGTTAGTATGTAGGGGATACCTCCTCAAAATGCTGGAGTTTAAAACCGGGTAGTGCCTTTGAATTTGGAAGAAAATACAGATTAGACAACACGGCTCCTTCTAGATGAACATCTCTTTCTGCAGAATAGCCAACGTAATAGGTACAAAGCATTTAAATTCTGATACAAAGTTTCACTTTTAATGACATTCCAAATGGTCTGCAATTGTGGGCATCCCACTGCTTACCCGTACTGATGCCTTTTCCTGGTCTTAAAATCAAGAGTCAAACACGGTTAGAAGGGAAAAAGGGATTTTACCTTGGTATTTATTTTAAGGATCTTTAGGTGCACTATGTCCAGGTCGAATGCGCCTACACGCACACTGCAATGCACACCCCCCAAAAGATCTGGTATTACATTATAGGTCTTACTAATTAGCATATCTATCAAAAATTCCCCAATGGGAGTCTCGTGTGAGCCCCCCTCCCCAAGGAACCTTCCCCTGGATGGTTCTACCTTAGTTTACAAAATGTGTTCTGGAGAGGACCTTGGGGTCTGAGGCACATTGCTCCCTAACTACAAAACCTCTAATGCTTAGTCTCCTAGCTTGACAAACAAGTCCAAGAATGTAGGCGAAAAGCACTAAGAATACAGAAGTTGTAAAAAGGTATAAAAGGGGTATAAAAGAAAAGGCAAAAAATCATCATGGCATCAGCACATGTTTTCAGTAATGTTAATGATGTTGGCTTTAAAAATACGCCTTGTGTTTACAACAAAGGTTTTCAGAATTTCAGGAGTAAAAAATTGCAGAGATCCAATGAGAGATTTCATAACTTGGTTATGCATATAAATCACATCCTTCCTTGATCAAGCCTTTAGAGGCAAGCTCTGCAAATTGTGTTAAGCCTTAGTATGGACAGGTGAAGGCCCATTTCAGAATAGTACAACAGAGCTTTTTTGGCCACTGTTACCTATTTACAAAGGTACCAAAGACTGTTGTAGATCCTCAGCTATATCTTAGACATCATCTATATCTTATCATAGACCACACAACAGTGTTGCCTCTCTCATTGTATCTTACATATACCAAAAAAACCCCAAACCAAAGAAATCACCAAGCTTAACACCACCTTGCTATGTAAGAACAATGTTTCTTCCAACTAAGCAGGTACAACATGACAAACCTACCATGCAAACAGCAAACTGGATAATCTTTCCTTCTCTGGACTTGAAGCTTAAAGGCAAAGAAGAGCAGAAGAAATGGGGTTACATGAACTGTCACAGGTTTCAATAGCAAAACAGCTTGAAATCTGGAGCTAGGGAACCACAGAGCATGAGTTTTGTGGAGGTCTGACTGACCTACAACAAAAATTAGATTTTTTTTTTTTTCCTGCTCTCTGCATGACCTTTGGATGGGGGCAGGTGAGTAAACAAAGACTATCAAGATCTCTGTTTACCTGGACAAGAGTTTAGGAATAGCAAACATCAACTATACACAAGCTTCTACAATCACACTGTGTCTTGGACAAGAAACATATCCTTTAATTCTTGCCAAAGAGAGATGTAAATCTCCAGTAGAAAGTTCCAATACAAATGGAATGAATTGCAATACATTTATTTCTCTTCTGTCTAATGTATGCAGTCAAGAATGCATTTATTATATCTTCAGGGCTTTGCAGCTTTCCTGTTTATTTTAATAACAGCAGTTTCATGCCTAGAGCTCCACACACTGAGATAAAGAGATCAAGGCACCTCCACGAAAACCCACTGTGCATCATGTGAGTCATAGTATTTCTTGGTCTGTTATCATATTTGCCATTCAGATATGTACAACAGTAGCAGCCCACTGTAATGTCAGAATTTGAGCTGTCTGTAGAGATAGAGGTGCAGGTGAACACACACTAAGGCAGCAGTCATTTAATCAAATTTCATTGTAGCCATTTTTGCATCATTTAGAGGAACACAAGGCTACTGTCCTCTATTGATCAAAAATAAACACGGCGTATAGAAGACAGAGCCAGAAAGGAAGAAGGAGAACACAAAGATGTGAAAAATACAGACACATAAACCACAGGTACAATCTTTACCCAAGACTTTTTACTTTCAATTATAGCAAGCTCAACAGTAGCAGTCACCAACAGGGAAAGGTCTAACATGAGCCTAAAAATTATAGAGAGCTGTTTGAGGAATTAACAATCAGGGGTGAGCAGCTATGTACTACATCTCAGAGTACTTACGCATCTTCTTCCGGCTGAGAGGTGGAATACAATGCTTTTGTGAGGCCTCCATGTTTCACTGAAAACCCAGCGTTTTACACAAGATCACTGCTGAAGCTCACCCCGCCCTTCTTGGTGACTCTGGTTAAGGCTCACTAACATAAGCAGCTCAAACTGCAAAGACGAAGATGAGCAGCAAGCAAATGATGATAAGCAGCTGGGAAAAATTAGGAGTTGTAAGATCTTCTCTGCTATGTCTGCAGTCAAAAAGGGGCCTATTTCTAACCCACCTGTAGCACGAGAGTACAAATGTGAAGTAAGGACTAAAGAAAGTTTGCTGGGAGAAAAAACCCCACCTAAACAATGAAAATGTTGCATGGTGCACAGTCACACACTCCTTTTAATATTTCCCAAGTTAAAACATCAGAAAAAATTTTCTTACAACAAAAGTCTTACTCACTGGATGCCTGAAGTAAACATGAGTAAGTAATTTCAAAGTAGCCATGTAAATATACCTGCTCCGAATACTGACTCAAATATCAACTCTTTGAGACACTCCATGATCTATGTGATCTTGCAAAGTCTTGAAAATTAAATGTTGAGGGGATAGAAAGCAGTGATCACCATCAATACAACCATATCCAGAAACTCTGACCAAAACTAACCCAGGCTTTTATACTGAATTTAGGAACCCCACTTATGCTCCATTGCCAATATAGAGTATCCAAGCAATAATTGGGAAAAAAAGTAACACAGAAATAATGAAATTGAATTCTTTTTTCTTTAGGGAGTAACACATACAACATTTCTTTCACCAGAACTTCCCAGTCACAAACCTACAGTCTTCTTGTATGGCAGGGCACAGCACTTGCTTATCTCTCACATATTTACAGTGCTTCCCCCTACATTGTTATCTCCCTCACTAGCCCACTGATTTATTTGATTTAAATTATTATTCCATTCTATACTTCAGTGTCTCCTTTCTCTATGCAATTAACTCCAGAAACTGTTAACTCTATTATTCTGCCAAGCATATCCTAGCTAATATTCCTTTAAAAACCAAGCATATAAAGGATATGTCACAGTAAAAGGTGTATCAAAGAAACAGGCAAAAGGAACAGAGAAGCATTTCAGTTAAACTGGGGCAAGACAGACTGCAGATTCAATTTCCTACAAAATGACCTTAATCAAATGATGTGGATTTCATAGCATAACTAAATTAGCTGTTCTCAGTAGAGTCCATAAGGATTACACATCTAAGACATTTCAGTAGCTGACAAAGCATGCCACTTCTAAAATATTTATGAAGAATTTGCATAACATCTGATATGGCTTTAATTTCAAATTTATTAAAAACACACACAGTCATGTTACACAAAAAACATACCCACAACTATAAGAAATAACAGCTTTAGTATGGTTTCCAGTGGAAAAGCAGAAACTTTCTCATGACTTGTTTTCTTTTAGGCAAGGAAGGAAAGTAACGTAATTCATCTAACCTAAACAAACAGTAACACCTTGGCTAAATACAAGCACACACAACTTCTGCCAGTGTTGTTGTCCTACCAATAAATATTTGTCATTTTCCACTCACCCCACTTCCCTCCTAAATTAATCACCATCTGTTTAATCTCAACTGAGATCTCCGTATTTCACCTACTGCAAAGATGAATGTTGGGTGTAAACACAGCTCTCGGAGGGAAGGCAATCACTGCTGCAGGGTAACAGGAAAAATGTCTCTACATGGTTGCAATCGTTAGCCTTTCACCACTCATTCAGAGCAAAGCAGCAAAAAAGTTCAGGTCATTTCCTGACTGGCACAGCAAGTTATAGCAAGGTACACATTCTATTAATTTTTAATTGCATTGCTCGCAGACTGAAAGCCCGAATGGGGAATGTTTCTTTTTAAAGCGTAAAGAAGGGCACTGAAACTGCTTACCTCACTCAGCTCTGCAGGGGAGTCATTTCCATATTTCATAGCAACTCCAGAATTCATGATTAGACTTCTCAGGGCTTGACGATTTCTGCAGATTTTAATGCTTCAAAGCTTTGTTCAACTGGTTCAATACTTTCTTCTCCAAAATTCTTCTCTCTTATACATTTTGCTCTAGACAGCCATTTTCACTCCACATTGAGAGTTTCAAGTTAATGATGCAAGATCTTCTAAAAGAGCCAAACTGGTTTTGACTTCACAGACCATCCATTGCTGCGAGAGACTTGTTAATAATGTGAAGTGCTCAGAGAATGCAGGGAATGAAGTGCTTACCAGGATCCCAGGGCTGTCTTAGTCCATCTACAAGGCGTGCTTCATCTCTGCTGTCTGCTTTATGCTGCTCTTTTCCACAACTCTGTTAAAGGGCATCTCCCAATGCCGCTGAACATACTCAGAAAAATTTGATGAGCTTCACATAAGTTCACAGAGAAATTAAAAGGAGAGTGCTGCTACAGTCCTCAGTATTTGCAGAGAGAGAAAGGAAAAGAGAAGAAAGCTCCCTCCCTGAGAGAAGTGAATGCTGCACTTCACGCTAAAGTTTCCCCTGCCAGTGAGCATGGAGTTTAAGTGGTTTATGATCAAACACAGCTGTCTTGCTGCTGGCTAAAGGGTGCATGGAAGGGGCGGTGCCAAAAGGAGAGTGCAAGTGGGAGGGAGAGAGAGAGCTACAGAGAGTTCATTTTGGAACTACAGGCATCTCTCCAGCTTTCTGCATACTAATTACTATACAGAAAACTATAAAGCTAAGTAACAGGAAACGCCACCTGGATAACAATAAACTGGATTCCTATTTCCCTATTCCTGTGTGCAATTAAGTAAGGAAAAATGGGGGGCTTTAGCGGGTGGGGGTTGTAATGATTTCAAAAGGTCACAGTAAGCCTGAAAGCACCATTAGAATGCTGCAGATTTTACATAACAGACTGACATTTTACAAAGAGTTCAGGAGATGCTACTGGAATAAGGAGAGAAAAAAGCATTTGCTTTCAACATTCCACTAAAAATCTAGAAAAAATCCTTAATAAGCTGGATTTGTGGACATGCTGTACCCATTACAAGAAATGGTGACCCCTTTCCCCCTTTCCCTAAAACACAGTGACAGCCCCACACACTTTTTGATTGGATTATGATGTACTTTTTGAGTCAGTGTAGGAAACACAATCCTCTGCAGCTGGAATTTATCTGATCATCTTAATACAATGTATTATTAAAGTGCCAAATTAGTTCAGGAAAAAAACCCCAAATATAAGAATCAGGAATAAATGCTACACAAGATGTGGCTCTATCCTTGCCCTCTGGCAAAAACATTTCCACGTGAAAAAATGCACTCCAAGAGCAGCATTTTGAAAATAATTGTGTGAATTTTTCTTTCTCTTCTGTTAGTCACAGATTAGTATCAGCATGCAGACATAGGGATAATTCACCCCAATGACAATACAAGAAGTGCATTAAAATCTAGAACCAAGAAAAGCACACATATATTGCTCTATGGTCTGGTCGCACTTTCTGGGTCCCTGTCCTTCCTCCATGCCCAGCACCAGGAACTGCAACACTCCTCTGGCTCATAGGGTAACAGGAATGCCAGAATCTCTTTCCAAGATGTTTTACTTTCATCCTTCAGGTCTCCAGTTGGCTTTAGCACAGTCTGTATTTTGGGGTTTCCCTTCCTCTTTTCAGCCCACCCTGCATCGCCTCCACTCTCTGCTGTTTTCCCCACTGAGTGTATCCTTCACACCTTCACATTCAGGTCTGCCTCTGTGTTCAGTGCTTCTGTGTATATTCATCCTTACTCATCTGCTTTGTTTCTCACATATGTTTCCAGTTATGGCCCCTGAAATACGGTCGAAGGGCTGCACTGCTCTCTGCTGGCAGAGGGACGGCGTCTCACGGCACAGGGCGGCGCTGCGACAAACCGCGCTGTCCCCTCCAGTGGGTAGGGAGCCAAGGGGGTGCAAACTCCTCCGGACTGCAGCACCGGAACAGCATATCCACAGCAGTGTAGTACCCTGATCTCCTGTACATCAGAATGTGGTTTAAAAAGGGTTTTGTACCCTTTATACAGAAACAAAGGTGCTGTATAGTGACTTAGCTTATTTTTCATAGATAAGGAAAAAATCCCACAACTTCCATTCAAAACTTCCTGCAGCTGACACAGTACGTTCAAAAAATGTTTTTATCTTTTCAAAATTATGCCTTCAAAACCAAGGCGGTAACAGTCCTTTGTATTTTGTCTCAATACCCCTACTAACTTTATTTTCCCATTTATAATCTACTCTGATCTTACCTTCATCCAATTCTATCACATCTATCACAGGTTCACCAACACAGGGATGAGCCTCAGTATTAATACTAAGAATAAAGTTCTGAGGTTTTCCTTTTCTAAAGGAAAGGCCATATTAATGATGGGTTCAATACACCGCACTTCCCATGCTCTATCCCTATACTGCCAAATACTTCCCTGCTGACTGTGAACAGGCATTCAGAAATGAAAAGTTCTGATTCATTTTCTTCAAAACTCACCACTGTTTGCCCATTTCTGGCAGACCAGCCATCAGACAGACCAGACAGAGCACATGGTACTATATCCCAAGCATAATGGTGCAGGACACTTTAGGATCTGAACTAGATCCACTCGGCATTCTACACCAATGCTACACAAGATTTTTTTCTGCCTTTTTCCTACTCTATGCGGTAATATAGTAGAAAGAGACAGAGATACTGACTAAAAAATAACATCAGAATCCACAGCTTCATATGTGCATAAGAACCTGGGAGATACATGCAGGTATCTTTCAGAACACAGTTTGTTTAAAATTTAAAAATTAAATTGTTACTCATGTGCAGATGAGTGAAATGGTTAAACCAAACTGATGAAAAATGATTTTACTTTAATCCCAGCTGACTCCCATTGCAACCTCTGCATACTTGCAGTGAGTGGTACCGGATTAGACAGTTCTCAGTTGGAAAGCATCAAATGTTAACTCACCCATAAAAACTGGCAACACTTGTTTTAAAATACTTATAAACTTTCCAGGCATTTCTTTATTGTGCAGGGCTAGCTAAGACTAAATTAGTAACTATAACCTAAAATAGTTACTATTATTTCACATTTTTAAATCAAGGAGCATCAAGAACATATCCTAAAGATCTGAAGATGTAGAACTTGTTCCTCTGTGAAATGTCATTATTGTCTAGCATTTCTCCATTAACTAACCGAATGAAACTGTTACATCATGAAATCAAATTCCCAGATAGACCTGCCCAGCTGTCCGCAGGCTGTTTCACCACTTCCAAACACATGTAAGTGACCTAATACAATAGCAGGGAACTAAGAACTTTGTTGAAGCTAAAGTGTATTTTCCCACTGGCTTGTGCCAAAGGCAGGCTTCAAAGAAAACAAAAGAAAACCTCAAGTATGCCAATTTTGCATTGCCAGGAAATGAACAGAGCACCCTGTGACCCAGTGAGAGAGGGGCCTGTTGGACTCAGTCTCTTTTGTTGTCTGGCAGCTGACTGTTCATTCTCTCTCTCGGAGAGTCAGTTCCCTGCCTAGGACAGCAATGCTTCCTTGCCCTCAGCCTTGTTCCTGCCTTCTTTTTTAGCCTCTACAGGCAGGGAGCGGGGCTTGGACAGGGAATGGGAAGAGGAATCTCTTAACCTGCAGATGTTTCTTAGCCCAAGATGACAGTGTCAGTGGATGCATTAGTGTGAAGGGGGTAAGAAGAAGTGAGTGACAAGAAGATGGAGTAACCTGTCACAGAGGCTTTCAGAAACAACATCCACCACAGACTTTCTGTATGAGAGAGATACTGGCTTGGGCTTCCACTCAATTGCATGGCATTTCTAATCCATTACTGCCTTATGTACCTCTAAAGCACTCATGATGCACATACTGCTTGTGGTAAGTGCATTCGCACTGACAGATTCTTCCCAAGATAATTTCAGAATTATGCAGCAACAACCATTAGTGTGGCCAGTTTGCTGATTGTTAATCCAATAATCCAATGGCCAATCTTTTCCATTTGTTTACTCTCATTAAGCTGTAGAAAAAGAATCATTGACACATGTCTGAGATTCACTGAGGATTTCTAGTTTTTTGATTGTATCTGAATAATCATTTAATAAGATTTGCTCTATCACCTGGTGTAAAAGTGTTCTTTTGGGACAAGTTATAATTCCGTCACCCTTCTCACCTGTACTTTTGAAACTGCCACAAAATATGCAAAACACTAGCACTGTCATTATTTTGTAAGAACTCTCCCTCATAAGTCTCAGTAATTACAACAGGCTATTTACTTACAGTTACTAGAGCAGGTGTGACAGCACGCATGAATATTCAGTCCTTGTTTTAATAGCTGTAGAGTGAAAACCACAGCATAAAAGCAATTATCTACTAAATATGTATGTGTCACATATTCTTCAGCACATATTCTTCAGCACAGCTACTACTTTCTGAGAAGTAGTTTCACTCTGCATGCAACATGCACCATTAGCTGATCACAATTCCAGGATGTATGAAATAAGGCCTTCTTGGTTGATTCTGTTTAATTAGCTCTGTAATTGAAATGCAACTAACTGAAGTCCACCGAGCATTTAGTTCCTGTTTGTTTCAGTATCATCCCTACAGTCAGAGCAGCACTCTGCACAATCCAACGCATAAATAAATCACACCTGTAAGTATTGCAAATCTACTACAAACAATTTGAATGCAATTTTTTTTCCCTTCTCATTCTTGCACAAAACACATCGGCATAGTGCCAAAGTCCAAATTTCCATGGACAAAACAGCACTCAGATTAGTATGAAAGCTAAACTTGGAAGCAGAAATTCAATACAGTAGTTGGATAATGTTTCCAGAAAATTCGTTATTCAATAGCACTAATGTACCATGATTTAAAAGGGAAAGGCTGAAAGGGATGGTAGGTTCATGATGTAAACTGTTCTTATTTGTGACAGTAAAGGTTATGCATCTAGGTTGAGAGAAAAAAAAATCTAACCCATTTGAAACAATTGGAAGTAACCTTACACTGAAAAGTGAAGCACTCTCTCTGACGAAAACATGAGCAAATATTTTTTTCTTTCCTTCAATCACACCATCTTGATTAGTCTGAAACAGATAACATGTCAAGAATAATATAATTTCAAAACAGCACTTTAATCAGCTACTCTCACCTGTTCACCCTTCCTCAACTACTCAATCCACTTAAAAAGTCACGTCCTCGACCTGACCAGTCTCCTTGGGAGTTCACATTTGATCCCTCTTTCCATCCTCCAGTATTTCATGCCATGAAGCCACTCACCAACCTGTCAAACAAACACTCTCATTTCCTATCATTTCATCCAAACCTATCACATTCATTTTTATTCCCTCTGACCGCACAGAACCTCAGCATCAGGTCAGGACAGGAAAAGGAGTAGGAGTCAATGTGTGCCTGTTATTTATGCTGGTGACTTGTCTGTGAGAACAAGGAGAGACAATAGCCATTTCTATGTCACAGCCATCCAATTATCATCACTTTATTTCCTCCTTGCTTAAAAACACCAGCAAGGCTGTTCTGTAAACTACAATTCATGCCATCATACTTCTGCTTAGCTTCCCTTCATAGTCCATCATTCCCTTAGTTCAGTTATGCATTCCTCCAGTTATTAACCACAAGGTAAATTCATTCATTTCACTTCAAGTCCCTACAATCTTGGTAGCCAACTTGTATTTCCTCCTGTTTATCAGTTGTGAACTGAATCTCACCCAAAGGTTCTCACCTTTACGGAAAGATTTGTCAGGACTCCCCTGTTAAGTCTCTCCTATTTTTCCCAATCTCTAATAGTGAGATTTCCTCCATTCTCTCCTTACTCCTCACCTCTCATGTTTTGTATTCTTATCTTTCATGGGCTCTCACTTCCAGTTGCAGCCCCCACTCCACAGCTATGATCATGCCTCTGCAAACATTCAGCAGCTCTTGAACTATACCAAGACATCTGTGTGTAATTATTTTTCCTAACTCCAAAATTTCTCTCCACTCTGACTTTCATTACCACTAGCACATTGAACACGCAACTCCCTAACCTGGAGTGTCCTGAACTATGGATCAATGATGATGTGAGTTCCCACGAAGAAAGGGGATGGATCCTGGCCCCTGGATTACATCAGAACTGCTCTTTGACACTTCATCCCCCACCTAGCCAAGCATCCCATTTCACCATCTGTGGACAAGATCTCTGAATGTTTAACAGATGAACTGTTGGATAGTTCCTGACTACATGTGTATATACACACATACATATATACACTTATTTCACCCATTTGTGTATATACAGTGTGTGACATTTGTGTATATCCTGTACGTACTTACACAAACAAGTGTGCACATATATATACACTCACACATATGTGCACACACACTTACCTGTATCTACCTATCTACCTATCTACCAAATATATATTTGGATCCACTGAAATGTTCCACTTGAAATATCTTCAGTCCAGTGATTTCTGGCAAATGCAAAGCAAGCATCTGAGAGATCCCTGCTTCAAGCTCTACAAGACTTCGGTTGGTATGAGCACTTAAATAGCAAGAATATCAACTTCACTGACTACTTAAAGTTTTGGGGTGCTTTATTTTGGCAGAAATTATAACTAACTTACTTTAACAATGACATGAACGGAAATAATATCTCAAAAAATTTTAGTGAATCAAACCCCCTAGTTTTCAACCAGATCTATTTCATGATTGTTGTAACTGAATTCCTGCAGCCCTCATCTGCATTCATTAATTTGATATATTTTGTTTCTGCATAGTTTAGTAGCTGCTTATGAAGGTCAGCAAGTTGGTCTACAGATCACTTCTCAACTCCCTACTAGCAAGTAAATACTAGGTTATTAAAATTTTTCTAAAGATCTCGTATCTGTGGGTTTTTTCTCTCTGTGGATAGCTAAATATAAAATCCAAAGTCTCTATTCTAACCCGGCATATAGATCTGGTCTATAAAATTCATTTTTTCCCTTCTAACTGCTTTGTCATATACAATTTAAATATCTCCAGTGACTTTTTCCTTTACATCTTCCCACATTTAAGTTTCTCATCATAATCTTCCAGGATACCATACCTCTGCCTCACTCACTTCTACTTCAGCCTTCATACCTGTCAGTTCCATTTTACATTTTGATGGACAGTGGACAACCCTGTTCTTGTATGTTCTTTTGGTTGTACATACCAAGACATTTTTCTAAAGCCACTTACTTCAGATGATTACGGAACTAAAATCTTCCTTACTTCCAGGCCTCACCTGGATAGTTCCTTACTTTGTTAAGAAATTACCTGCTCACTGTTTCTAGTGTTTACTCTCAGGTCAGGCTCTGTCAACCAACTAAACCAAGTCAAATAAACAACCCCATGTCTAGGATAAAAAATATCTTGCTTGTTCTGCCTTTACAATTCAGAATCCTGGCACAAGATATTTCATCATTAAGAAAAAACACCTTCCACCCATGTAGATGCTACAGAAACAAAGACTTTTCCCTCCTTTTACATAATGCATTTCAGAAAATCAATATTTCTGTAAAAATTAGATTCAAGCAATAATATGCACTTATAATCTCTTTAAACATTCAGAGACTAGAAAGATTCAATGCCTTTTTCTCCAGCCACTTTCCTAAATTTAGAGTTTCAAGTAGGTAAACAAATACAAAACTCAATGCAGGAAATTACAAATGGCTATTTGGCTTAAAGGCATGAACCTGTCTTGGGTACCTCAGGGGTGAACTTATTTCATGATGAATTCTTCACAGAAGGGACACTGCCCTTCCTGAAACACAAAGTTTACTTCAGTTCCTTCCAACCAGGAAGAAAGGTGGAGTTTACCAATTCACTGCAACACAGCCACTATCATAAACTGCCTCCCAGATGAGAAGTGATAATGTGGTTTTCTAGCCCAAAATGGATCAATCATGCTGAAACTGTTTTCCACAAAAAGTAAGAACAGTAAGCATAAGAGAGCAAGCGTGCATAAGTGCTCCCCTTGCATTGTGGCAGCACTAGAACCAAAACAGTTCCCCAAAACAGCTGTGCTGACAACCACACAGTCATTTAAAAAACACAACAACACAAAGAGGAGCGGGGTATTTTAACAGTGGCAGCATCTTGCACTGCCTCAGGTCAATATCCCAGGCCTGACAGTGGCAGATTGTCCTAGGTTACAATATAGATGCATTTAAGTATTCTATTACCACCAGCTGTGGGCCATTAGCTGTTATCGCCTGCTAATAGACCATGGGCCATCAAGAAACCACCACATGACTCATAGACTTATCTCATCCTATTGTGAGATGCTCCACCCAGGAGGGAGGAGCCAAGCATTCCCACCTGGATATAACCTGCCCTTGGAACTGCCTAACTCAGCCCTGTCTACTGGGTTACCAGAGGACAAGAGCTACCACTGGACCTTCAGCTGGAGACTAGACCTTCCATAGGATCATCACTTCAACTGAACTACTTCATTTGGACTGCTGCCACCACCCTAACAGCGTGTCAGGTTGTATCTGACTTTGTCAGTGCTTTTCCTTATATTATTTCCCTTATTTCTAATTTTCCTTTTTTTTCTATTAAATTTAATCCTGACTTGTGATCTCCCACTGGTCTTGTTTTCAAACCAATACACAGATAAATAACACCAAGGAACAGGCGCATCTTGATTAATTTTTACTGTGGTACTGACAGGTTTCTATGGGAACCCTGCCTTGCCTCTCTGGGTTGGCAGGATAACAGTTGATTACTCCATTATAACTAAACTGGCACTGAATTGCAAAAGCGCTTAAGAGTCCATTTTCAATTGTGCATGGCAGTTAAGATTCACACTTTATTACCAAAATCCTGTATTTTGTGTAACCAGAACATAAGGGTGCAGCGTATGTATAAGAAAAGGGGCAATAAGTCATCTCCTCACCTTTTTAAAAAATGAGGATTCACAGAAGCTCGGCATTGCCAACTTCAACTATATCAAGTCAGCAGCTCACACTCAGAGAGCAGGCAGAAAATCTAGTAAAAAAGAAAACCCTGTGACAAGAGCTACATGGTAATCTTTCTGGCACACCAGAATCCAGGAGGTTAATCGTGCTACACCAGACTAACCCTGGCCCTCAGACTCAGCTTGCCACAGCTAATAACAGTGTTAACACTATGTTTTGTATTGCTGTGTGCAACGGTGCTGGCCCACTGTACCAGGTGAAATGCTCTTCATTTCAGACATCTGGGGGAAAAAAAAAGTTTGGAAAAGTAAAAAGATACGAACACCTGCACTGGAGCCAAAGCTTCCTTGAGTACAGCAAAAAAATGGGATGCATAAAGGCATTTTCTGAGCAATGAGGGGGAAAAAAATACAAAGTCCTTGCAACTAAGTTAAATTAGAAGTTTTGAAACCTGGTCTGTAGACCTTCAAAACATCTACTTACACACACTTGTTAAGACCCTCCTTCCTATAGTGCCTGATTGCCATATGCCAGTTCACATCATCCTCTTGCAACTGCAGAAGTAGGTCAAAACCCATCACTCTCTGCACTTCAACTTTGTCATATGCTTGTGAGAGAGATTGTTCGACTGTCATGTAAAAGATCCAATTAAAAGCCTCAGTCAAAAAGATCTATTAATAGTCTGCCTGAACAAATGTGACCTGTGCTGACACCCAGCACACTGTGCTATGATTGTCTGCAGATGGAAATAGTAACAGAATTAAAAAAAATAATATATATATATAAATAAATAAATATATATATATAGATATAATTTGCCATTTGCTCACCTCTATGTCTGTTATAATGCTGGAGATTCAAAAGACAGAAAAACTACATCCTGGCAGACCTAATCCTGAATGTCCATTTTAGGAGAAAAACTAATAACTGAGGACAATTTTAGAGGGCTATAGAAACCAGGTCTGTATAAACAAAATGCATAATCTCATTACATCTGATGCCTGCTTCAGACAAACAAGGTCCATTACAATGCTGGCTTGAGATCAAAGACAAAGAGCTAACAGCTTCCCACACCCCGAAACACAAAAAACGTCTGTCAGACAAAACTGCCTTTGTGCCTGCTTTTGGACAAGCTAAACCTCCTGAATCTATATTCCAATAATCAGTTCTTGCTTTAATGGCATTCTTGGAGTCTATCTTTAGCCTGGCAGAATGGAAATGATGCTTGGTTTGGAAGCACATGCACAGAAGGCAAGGTTATCCTGGGCACAAAGCTTTTGTAGTAGACTCAACTGCCCACACCACTAGAATCTTCAACTTCAAGTCTTTTTATCTATTTCAGTTCAACTGAAGGCATGATTAGGCTACATTTTTACAGCAATTGTTTTTATTGGCATGAAAAAGAAACTGCATGTAGGATATGGGAAAAATATGGCCGCAAGGGGGGAAGAGGAAGAGATCCACCTCCTGTGGTTTATCGTATATACTGGTTCCCAAACACAGAACAGAGTCCTCAGCCAAGTAACTCATGAAAAATCAATCTCTACACAAGCAACTGAATTCCAACACATCCCACAAAGTGCCTACAGTACTGAATAAATTCCTCAAAATACACAAAATCTAAGTATTTCCTATCCACACTAGCCTCATGCAGAGGGGCTAGAAAGGCATTACCTTCTCCCATTCAAAAAGATATGCCTTGAGAGCATGGGACACCTGATGCTTTGGGGCCCATTTCCCTGACTGTAAGGGAAGTGGTGGAGAAGCTGAAGGAGCAGAGCTTCCCACACTAAGGGAAAAATAAAATTATTTTAGAACAGAGTAGATTTGGAGAGAGGGGTTAGAATAAAAAGGGGCAGACTTTGCCAGTAAAGAACATACCAATATTGAGTTCTAAAACCATAAAAGCTTCAGAAATTAAACGAGAAATTTTGAAGGAGATTCTCATTAACGGCAACACCAAACAAAAGTGTCCTACAAACCAACCACAGAATTCCCTTTCTCACAGTACAGTTCTATTTTCACACTTCCTTGCTACTTTCCCTTAAAAGATCATTTCCCAAAAGAATTTCCATAGAACTCCCATTTAATTTACAGCTAATGCCTGGAAATTAGCAACAGAGAAAATGGTTCATATTTAGGACAGCTATAAGAGCATGCTTAGACTGCCACAAATCTCTAGGAAGCCCTTTTTCCTTCATCCCCTGCAAAAGTAGTTCTGCTTTCTTTGGCAGCCAGACAATCCTTCCTGTTTTTAAAGAGCCGATTTTAAAATCTACATTTACTTGCTTAGTTAAAATGAGCCCAAAATGTAGTTTAAAAAAAATCACAGTACACATACACGGTGTACAGTTTTTTGGAAGGGTGAGTGATACAGCATTTTTAAGCAACATAATTCTTAATCTCTAAACACACTAACATTACACTGTCTTGTGCCAAATAAAAACTTATATACATGATGAACAAGCAGACATCTTTTATCATCAAGTAATTTGGTAATTTCAGTCTTTGTAATGGAAGACTATTGGTTATGTAGGCACATGCCCTGATAGTCACACAGCAAAGGACAGTAGAAATATCAGCTGGCTGTCCAACAGTCGAGGTAGGGGATAAGGTAAGAAGTAAGAGAATAATTGATGTATTGCCAAATTGTCTGAAGTGCTGGAGAAAGGACCAAGGAGATTAAATTCAGTGCTTTGAGTTTCATCACAGAATATCACATGTGAACACACACCATGTAACAAGCTCCTCTGAGACATTCTCCTGCTAAAGTACTATGTACATTTTATAACATTAAGGCATTACAAGAAATTATTATATGCTCAATAACATGACAGCAGTACGGAATTTACATGTAAATCACTTAATTTACATTTACATGTACCTCAGAGCACATAAATGCTTATTGTGACTCAGGATGAAGCAGGGCATTAATACTGTTCCAAGCGATTATCCAGAATGAGCTGCACTACATCCTGACATAAATGTAAACACAATGATAATACTAAGTGTGCTCTTTTATACACAAAAACTATTCATGTAAGAAGACCACAGAAAATTAGGTTTGCCTGATTAAAGAGCAGATCCAGGTAGGAAAGGAAAAGTAATATGTTCCTGAAAAATGCAATAGTGACTTTCAGAATACTGTTGCTCAGTATAAACTATGTCAACTAAAAAGAATAGCCTTCTCAAAACAGTGGTTCTGTCTGTCATAACTTGCAGCTCAGTGCTCTTCAGGAAGAAAAATTAGCAAGGCAAACATTCACTGAGTCTGACTAATGAAGAGGTATTGCAGTAAGAGTATCTATTGTCAAATAACATGACGCTTCCTAAAACAAAGATACTGTAAAACAAAGATACTGAGTTCTCACCTGCTAGTGATTATGCTGAGAAACTAATGCTAACACAACTATGAGTTGATTTGTTACATGTATTCCCACTTTAACTTTGTACTTTAGAAACTTTTGGGTTGCATACCCAATAGAGATGGTATCTGCATTCGATGGAGAGTCCATATCCAGAACTAAATCCAGTTCAGTTGCTTTAATTCTGCTGTACATAAAGCATACTTTGTCACACAGATGCACAAACAAACAGTCCATTCTCAAGGCCAATAGTGCCTTTAGTACCTCCAGATGAGGTACAAACACATGCAAATCAGACAGGAAGAGATAAGAAGGAGCATATACCAGAGCAGTTATAAGAAGATGCATTAAGAACATTTTTGTACCAGTTTTCTGTTTGTTCTTGATGGAGACATTCCAAAAACCAGCTCCTCTTGAGATGAGAAGTGCAGATCTGGCAGGTGGAGCAGTCTGCACCAATACCCTCCCACCTAGACACATCCATCTTGCACTGACAGCCCTGCACAAGATAAAAAGCAGGACTATGCATACTTTGTGGCTGGCCAGAAGAGTGAGATGCTGCAGGAAGTAATTCTGGCAACTCTGTAAATAAGCCCTTCTCTCTGATTAAGAACAACCATATCTGTGGCATGGCTGCTTTGAGGAGGAAATAGCAACACAGCCTCCTAAAGTGTGGTCATAACAAAATTCTGCCACACTCTGTTCCCAAAAATACAGCTGTATCCTTCCCCTCTGCATATCAACCATACTCTCATCAAATCATTCTAAATGTTTCCAACTAAAAAAGCTTTGGCAAGGAGGAGGTTCCAATATAGCTGGAATGTCTTTGGAAGGAAAAAATCAGAGATTAAAGGGTTCTGGATCCCACCAGACCAGGGACTGGACAGTCAAAAGACCACCATATATCAACATAGGTGGGATCACATTTTAAAAGTGGAAGATCTTGGAGCAGAGACTTTTCTCAGCAAACCAGATGTATTTCCAACAAAAAGAACAGAGATCTTATCATCATGGCAAATGAAACATAACCAATGGGTTTTGTTTATGTAAATGCAGTTACTTCCGACAATAAATACATTCATCTTAACACCAAATTTAGGCAACAGAAACCAACATTAAGCACACATACATGCATTACCATTTATATGCACACGTTCTAGTAAAAAAAAAAAAAAAGCGTATTCTAATCACATGCAAGGAGAATATGAAAAGGAAATTAAAGCAAATCTTATTTCTTCTGCTTATTAAACTCCATTGGAATTTTAATGTGAAATATGCCTATCATATTGAGATATTGCCAGCATGATGTTTTCAGAGAACAGCAATACTTCATCTCCTGGAATAGAATGCCATCCTTCCTTGTAGCATTGTAGGGTGCACACTTGAGATCCCATGGCTGCTCCCAAACATCCACATGCACCAACAAATCCTTTGAAATGCCTGCATTCTTTTCTGCCCACGAAGAAGATTTAAATTAATTACAACTCCCAAACATACCCACACATGAGGACTCCTATTGGCACAAATAGGTACATCATCAGTAAGTGGTGACAAGTCATGTGAAAGGTTAATATTTTACTCATAAATGTTGATACCAAGGGGAAGAGCTCTAAAGAGGAATATGTTCTTAATATTTAAGAATAAAAATGCAAATCTGGAAAACACTGAAAGAGCTTAACACCCTATAAAGATTACAGAATATATTATTCAGGTAAAACAAAAGCTGAATCTGAACATGTGTTAATAAACCAAATTATAGCAAAATGATGCAAAATGAACAATGATAGAAATACATGCAATGAGTATAAATGGCTAAATTTCAAACAGCACTGTTTTAAAAATTGCATCACTCCTGCGATGAAGAATGCCTTCAGAGCAGGCATTATGTTTTGAGAAAATGCTGTAGAGCTGTACGTTCCCAAAATTACAAAAATGCATTTAAAAAAAAAATCCGGTTATAAAAGCTAGGCAAAGTGGACTGACGTTCATTTAGCTTTTGCAAATAGAAAACCTAAATGTTAAGGACAGCATGGATACCCTCTGTCTTGACTGAGGGGTATAATCTATGCTGTAGGAATACATAACCACCACAAGGATGTCTTTAGCCTGACTGCACAGTTTAAAATCAAAAGAAGGCTAAAAAAAGGCTGCCAGAAAGTAAACCAGGACATTAATAACAAGAATTGACACTTGATTAATTAACTGAATTCAACTTATAAAAATGGGAAAGCTGAGATCTGTCATTTCTAAGAATGAATGCTAGGGAGCAGCTTGCCTGTCACTGTGGCAAATGCAGCTCAAAAGTGAAAGATCTGAGAAAGGGACAGAGAAGGAAGAACCTATATAAAATCTCAGCTCTGTGAAGGCTGTTTATCTCTTTGAAGAGCCCAAATTTAGACTGTAAATAATTTTCTCAATTTTCTCCCGCTCCTTTCTCTCTCCATTTTAATAAAGCCAAAGCAAAAATTTACGTATGACCCATGACACCAGTGCTCAGCAGGAGTCAAATGAAGATGCTATTGTACTCATCTACATGTAAATGAGAGACTGATGACTCTACTGTGGTTTCGAAAAGCATAGAAGAAATACTTTAAAGCAGAAGTATAACAGATCAAAACAAAATCAGGCATCTCTCATGACAGCAAGGAATTTAGAGATCACGGAATCACAGAATATGCTGAATTGGCAGGGACCCATCAGCATCATTGAGTTGAACTCCTGGCCCTGCACAAAACACCCCAAGAGTCACACCATGGGCCCAAGAGCATTGTGCAAACACTTCTTGAACTCTGTCAGGCTGTGACAGGTGCTGTGACCACTGCTCATGGGAGCCTTTCCAGTGCTCAAACACCCTGGGGTGAAAAAACTTTCCCTGATATTCTCCCCCGACTCAGAAAGCCATGAAACCTGGGAACCCTTATTTTTTATAAGCATTTTTATTTTTCAGATTTCTACATGTCACAGCAATGCAGTAGCCATCACACTGTGCATTGAATAACACTGCACACTGTGGCTTCCTATCGTATCTCCGTAAATGTGTAACAGCATGTAACTTCTGAACCATCACTGTAAAACCATTTGTAGTAACACTTAAATTATTTTTCTTGCCTTGATGATGAGAACAGCACTCAAGGCAGGGTCAGATGCTTTATTGGAGAAACATGATGTGTATTGTTTGTCTTCTATCTCCACTTAAAGGAGATATTATACTGGATGGACTTGGTTATTGTTTTACAAATCTACATGTTCTCTCTTTCTCACTTAAAATTGCTCTTATTTCCCCACAAGTAATGGAACATACAAACGAAGCTGCTAAACGGCCTATAATCTCTCAATTTCCCCATACTATCCTTTTTTTAATACATGTATGCTTGCTTCTTTTCTGCTCATTACAGTTCCTATATGCTTCTGTATGAGTTCATGACTGAAGCACAGTTGATCTCTTATTACCCTCCCTAGGAAAAATGAGGGCATGATTCCTTTAAGAAACTATCAATTTTCTTAAATTCTTTTCTCTCTTAGAGAATATCTACATTTTTTTTTTACTCTGCATATGGAAACAGGTCCTATGTCAGCTCATGTTCAGGAGCTTAGATAAAACCAAGAAGGCTTTTGGAAGCATTTTCAGGATACTTTTCATCATTTTCTTTTCAAATAATGTGGCTTGAAGACATTGAATTTCCTCTGTTGCCAGCAATCACTTCCATTTTGAGTAGGATGTTGGACCAGGCAACCTCCTGAGGTTCCCTTACAGCTTGAATTATCCTGTGGTATCATGAACTAGGAGTCTACTTCATCAAGGTCAAGCATGCCAATGAAGAGTAATTTTTTACACTAGAATTTTTTCACTTTCATTTTAGCATCTTTTACTTCTCCTCTTAAACACCTGTGCAACATAAACCAGAAACATGCTACAAAATAGGTCGTCTTTTATAAGATGCCTGGGTTAAAATTCAAACACAAACACAATCCCAGTACCAATGGGGGAGAAGCAAAAAATAATGCCTTCTCCTTCAAAAGTGTCATCCAAAACACAGTTCCACACTAGTCACTGTGAAGAAAATTCACCCTTCTCCAGTCAAAACCAGCACACACAGTTCCATGGGCTTTTTAAAATGGAGAATAGTATTTGCCTGTAGAAATAAAAAAGCACACCAAGGGCTTGAAGCAAGTACCAAATACTTTAGTGGGTAGTAATCAAATAACATGTGAAGAATCCTGCTGCACAACACTTTCAAGCAATCTGACAGCACACTTAAAATTAATTGGTAGGAAGTTTTTATAAACAAATCTTCTTCTGTTAAATTGTATCAGTTAAGAATCTCAGTTTGACCACACACAGATTTCTCAATTTTTTGACACAACTTGGTTATACAAGCTTTGGAAATACTACACACTACTACTATTGCTAAAATCACATTGGTTTTCTGGTAAAAAAAGTAAAACTGTTTCCATAAGGGCTCTAAGACTGGAATAAATATGCTTCTCCAAAAACAAACAAACAAAAAAACTCCTACAAAACTTAAAAGCAGAAGGTAAAACACACTTACAGTGTTGGCAAGTTCTAAGTAGCTTCCTCCAACAGAGTTCCTAAAATTTGAGGCCTGAGCTAGAAGTCTTTGCAGAGCAGCCTGTTGAGTCATGTCGCTTCCACCATACTCCAACACCTTTTGTAGCATAAAATGACTGTGGAGGTCTGGACTATGAAGGTCTCTCACTCCTGAATCATATTCCCAGCTTTCTCTGGCTCCTGATAAGGCACCTAAAATGCAGAAATGGAAAAACATTCTGGTATGGACTGTGCATAAAGAAAACACAGGATCTCTCAAGTTGGAAAGCACCCATAAGGACCACTGAGTTCGACTCCCTGCTCCTCACAGGACTGCCTAAACCTAAACCACATGACTAAGAGCATCATTCAGGCACTCCTTGAATTCTCCCAGGCTTGGTGCTGTGACCACTTCCCTGGGGAGCCTGCTCCAGCGACCAGCCATCATCCCAGTGAGGAACCTTTCCCTAACACCCAACCTGAACTTTCCCTGATGCAGCTACATTCCCTTTCCTCATGTCCTGTCACTGGTCACCAGACAGAGGAAATCAGCATGTCTGAGGTCAGGCCTCAGCCTTCTCTTCTCCAAGCTGAGCAAATCCAGGGACCTCAGCTGCTCCTTGAGATCTTTCCCCATCTTGGTTTCCCTCCTCTGGACACAATCCCATAGTTTGATGCCTTTCATGTACTGAGAAAACACCCAAAAATACACACAGTACTCAAGGTGGGGTAGCAACACTGCAGTGCAGATTAGGACCACCGCCTCCTTTGACTGGCTGATGATGCTGATATACCCCAGGACACAGTCCTTTTGGCTGCCAGGGCATGCTGCTGACACAGGAATAACCTTGCCTGTCATTCCAGAAAAAAAAAAAAGGCAAAAACTTCTACCACCATTATTGCTCACCTTGCACGTGCTGATAATATCAGGAAAAAAAAGCAGAAAAATTTTCAGTGCACAGGTGAATTATTAAACTACACTATTCAGAAGGAAAACTAAAAGCATTTGCATATGTTATTTAGTACAGTGCAAAACCAATGTAGTTCACAACTGCTAAGGACCACTAAACGAGTACCCAGTAACTTATGTCAGATTGAAAAGCAGCAGAGATCAAAGAGCAAAGGAAGAAAAACATAATTCACCTCTTTTTGTTTACTGAATGCCAACAAATAAGCGTATCATTTAGCTGTATAGTTCATCACTTTTTATGTTACCACTGCCTTTTTTATACCTCTGGACTGCTTGTTTTCATTCAAGTTTCAAACACATCAATCACAACGTGTTTCATTACAAATCAATGCAAGGGTATGATCTTGTGGCACGTGACAAACAACGAATGCTTTGAGAAAGTTTCTGTATCATGAAGCTGTAGGGTTCCTGATCTCCATGAATAATCCTTCCAATTCCCTACAAACAGAGATGGGCTTAAACCATAAAACAAGTAGAAGAAAATGTTCTTATTTTGTCAGTAACTATTTCATCCCTGGGTGCTTCTGATTCCCTTACAACTGTCCCACTCCTATTAAAATCTTGTTAAGTTTTAGATTCAACTATTTCCTATGGCAAAGCAATTCAAGCAGGCACTAGATTATTTAATAACCCTGGGTAGGACTTTAAAATTTCATATATAGCATAATGAAGATTAAACACAAGTAAGTGACTTACTTGTCCAAGCACACACTCTGGTTAATAGAAAAGTCAGAATAGAATCCAGAGCTACAGACTAGATCAAAACTCTAAATCCAACATGCAATCATCAAACCATAACATGTAATGCTATCCTATTATTTCGAAAGCTTTTCCTTTTTATGAGCTAGTTTTCTCTCTCAAATATTAATCAGCATTCTAAGGGAGCGCTTACTAATCAGTGGTTATTACTTATTCAGTACATTACCAGGCAAAACCAATAAACTATATAATGGACTATTAGGAGAATGTTTTCCCCTTGCCAAGAAAGTTTGAGATGCAAAAGTACAAGGAGAAAACCAGCCAGAAGGGCTGTAAGGCAGCAACTGATCTGTTGTTCCAGGTCAACACCCTGTAAAGCTGTTATGCATGAAAAACAGATTTAGGAAACCTGGAGCTGGTTTCCCTGCCTTTCTGCGACGCAAATATTTTACTCTTGGAACATCCAAGTAGAAAATAACAAACAACAAAAAATAATTACATTTTATACTAATATAATCACCATGATTCCTTACCACAGGCAGAGGGAGATGATTTAAAGATTAATTCAATGACTTACACACCAAAAGCACCACTGTACTTCATCTAGCTAAGTGCTGCAAGCTTTCTGACAGACTTGCACTGAGACACTGGTACCAGCAGTATTTCATGCAGCGGGCAGGGCACTGTGGCTGCGCACAACGTTGGGTGTCTCTGCCCTCGTGTGGCTACAGAACACCACAGAGAAAAACAATCAGCAGCTCACAGACCTGAAGCCACAGAAATGTCTCAGGTGCCTGAGGGAGGCAGAAGATCAGTTCTCCCACTTCCCAGGCTCGGCAAGAACATGGGAAACAACCCTCTCTGGACAAGCACAGCCACAGAACCGTGAGAGTGGGTTGTATCATATAGATACACCTCCTTTTACAGAGCTAAATACAGCAAGTGTTTCTACAGAGAACATGCACTACATTTCTATTACTCAAAAATCATTGTTCTGCAAAAGAGCTTCCATATACATGCAATTAACAACAGCAGCTCTGCTGAAGGACCCAAGCGGCCTTCGTAGATTGCACCATCTGCTATCAGACTGGAAGCACTTTAAACACTCAGCTGGCACAGAAGACACCTGTCAGTCACAGGTGGATCAGGAAAGATTTAGGTTTTATTACTGTATTATGACTGTATCTTTAACCCAAGTTTTCTTACAACTTCAAGTCTATACTCCTAGTTTAAAACATACATATTAAAAACGGAAGGGGAGATGACTGAAAGGCATTTCCAGTATTTTATTTTGGGCTTAACCCTAATCCCTAAATTTGCCCAACAGATTCCAGAACTCTGGCTGTTAAGATGCTGTCCTGGATCATGCACCTCTCAAATCTCAGTTCTGCAGGGAAACTCTGGAGCCAAAACTGAGATTTCACCTGTAACTGAAAATTCAACCAGAAATTAACAGACAACTCTTGTATCTTGCTATAATTAACCGACAATTCCTTCTCTTACAATAGTAATTAGAAATATGGAAACATTAGGTATGATGGCTGATAGCTGACCTGGGAATTAGGAACCTATAGCTAATAAATCTGTGTTTAACATTAGTCTTTACAGAACAACATACATCCCATGATAGCTCTTCCCTGTTCATCTGCACCTAGAATAGTAAGAAGCATGAATTTTCTGTACTAAATGAAACAAAGTTATAATGAAAATTCCCAGGTAATAAGCATGCTGGGAAGTTGGTGTTGCTACAATGATTAAACAGAAAGAAAACATAAATAAATAAATTCATTGCACAATATTCGTAGTAGACAAGTAATATAAGAGCACATAGTTGTTTTCAAATTATGTAATACTTCAATTCCAGAGTAAGAAAGTTAAATCAACATTTCCTGGAGTGAATGAATACATTGCACATTTAAGAATAACAAAGGACAGTTTAGTTTGATGGCACATAAAAGATTCCATAATCACATAAAGTTTCAGTTCGTGAACTGTACCAAAGCTGTTTAAAACAACTTTAATCACTGCACTTGACAAATGCCACTCTGAATTGTGTACCCTGCCCACATGCACTGAGAATTCTTGGTATCTAAATCTTCCTTTATCACCCGCAAAGCTCTCTGGTCTGTGTTCTAGTACCACCCTGGCATTCCGATCTGAAAGAAAATGGCATTTCATCTTATCTACCACCAGAACCTTCTGCCCAGAAGACTTGTACTCTGCAAGAGAGAAGCACATGCCTACCAAAAATACAAGTCTGACCATATAACCAGGATTTTTGGTTCGGTAAAGGCTAATTTTACCAGGCTATGCTGGTGGACCAAGTGTCTTGTGATTTCTTCATTGCTCACAGAGTAGAAAAGATGAACCACCAGGATGGTAGGGCACTGAAGATGTATTTGTTTCTGAAACGATCTGGGATATCAGGAAAAGCAAGGCACTGTAACATTAGCCCTGCAGCAGGTTCTGAAATGAGTCTGGCTTGTGAATGGCAAACATGGAGACAGCTGACAACCTAAGTGCACAACCAGCTCCCTGGTCACACAGCTTCCCCTCACTCAGTGAGGAGTGTCTGATCACTGTTTTCCATGGGGTAGCCATGGCATTTAGCTACTTAAACTTATTCACATTATATTACCAAAAGAATGACTATTTTTCAGCGTTTTTTTTTTTGCCCATCTTTCATTCAACAGTTAAATTGTGATAACCTATGACATACAGTTGGAAATTTAAATTATTTGTGAAAAGTACTAGCCATTTCAAGGCTCCCTGCAACTTCAGTAATAATGGTTTTGGAGGTAAGTGCACCGAATGAAGGGGGAAATGTACAAAATTAACAAAGAATGGTCATTTTGCACTTGCTAGTCAAGTCAGGGCCTCAAGGAGTAGGTCTAGCTATAAAAAATGGGGCCTGGGCAGGAAGCCAAGAAGAATGAGAGTAAATCTTTGGACAATCAGACAATTCAAGTCCCCTAACCTGATGCAAACATTACAAAACCCAAATGCACTTTAAAGAAAATTTAGGAGCTGAATAGAGCTCCAATTGCTCAAGCAACATACAAAGTACAGTAAACCAAAACAACTGAAAAGAAGCTATGCTCTGTAGAGGGATCAACTTTATACTAATCCAACCTGACTAGAAAAGTGAAAATTATAGTTGTATTTGGAGCTTATTGCAACTACTTCCATTGTTTTCTACAAAATACTTCCATACAGGAATCAAAGACCAAAGGTTCTGGCTTCAGCTGATAGCCTGACAGCTAAAGTAATTCTTTCCTATTTAACAGGAATCACTCTTCAACACCTATTTATTATTTTGCAACAGATGATAAAACAATATGAATGACACCTATGAATGGCACAGCAGCAGAGTGATGACGATAATAACTGCTTCTCACATGCACGGCTGGGTGAGAATGTTTATTACATACAGAAAGCTATCTGTACATCCATTACAAGTTCTAGGAGAATTCGGGGGGGGAGGTCTGGGAAGGCGTAATTTTTAAATGTATTCTCAACTCAACATTCAGTCCTAGAAATACTTCACATCCGAATCCTTTGCAACACTTGTCCTGTGACCAAGAAGGAAATAATTGCCATGGGAGAAGCAGTTATGACAGTTATGGGAAACAAGGAACCTCAAGACAAGGGTCTGGGGGATCACTGTCTAAATCTTGTTCCTCCCACCATGCCCTTTTCCTGGTTTGATGAACACTGCACAAAAAAATATAATGTTAGGCTGTGTTTTTTCAGTCCTTTTCTCACTAGTCTTGGGAATAACAACCTCCAAGGGAAGGAAACCAAAGCTACACCCCACCCTAGTTAAGGCAACTTACTCATGGGAGAAATCTCTTTTATGAAATCATGCCTAAGAGGAAAATTGAACTACATCGATACTTTCTGCTCTAAAAGACTGCTGTCAGCTCACGTCATCTCCCTCTTGTCCCTGAACTACACGTTATATAACATTTGCACTTTCTACTGGTATATTTCTCAAAATCATCATAAAACCTCAACTGTATTTCAGGTTCACTGAAGTATCCCCAATATTGGTACATTCAAAATTCAGGAATTCTGCAATTTTGTGCTGCCTGACTCTGGGTATAACTACAGCGTAAAGTTCAGAAACACTTAAATGCACCTTGAAATTGGAAAGTCTGCAACATAACCAGCATTCTTAGTTATCAGAGTAATACTACCATCTTTTTTTATTTTTTATGCTTTTGGGTTTTAATTTTTTACATTCCATGATATATTTTTATAAGCAGATTTTTATCAGTTATAAAAACTATGTCAAATCTTAAGAAAAATAAATCAAATGGCTACATGAAAATTAGAACAGATAAGTGACCAAGCTTGCCAAGAGCAAAACCATGAAACAGACAAGGTAATTCATAAAGCCTTGAGAAAGTGAAACACAGAGATGTATCTCATTAAAGAAGAAGTTTCTCGCATTACAATTTCCCAGATTTTCAACACAGCTTTTGGATGAAGAAGCTGGGTTTGTTAAACCAGCAGTCCAAACCACATGTATTAACAAATGTTTGTGGAATTTCAGGTAATTTACCTTCTTCAAATTTATTTCAATTACTGGAGAAATGCATCTGTGTAAACTATCATGGTTTCAGTACTTGCCAGCAGACTGGCATTGGCCATATAGGAAATAATAACACAGAAAAAAAAATAAAAGCTCACTATCCATGACACCTTCATACACCTTGAAGGTGTAATGATTTAAGAATATCCTTGAGACCAGACAACCATTTGCTCTATTCAGACATAAGAAACGGAGGATGGGAATGACTTCTCAGCAGTCCAGAAACCAAGGTCTCTTAGTACCCAGTATTGTTTAAGCACCTAAACTAAATTTTGCCAGAACGCTGCTGGCTAATGACACTACTGTACTCAGGAACTCCATCTAGTATTTCATTTGAAGTTTCCAGTAAGGCAGAAAGCAATCCTTTTTCCCTTTTCGCTAGTAAAGAGGGGAGTATATAGTACTCCTGTAGTGAAAGGAAAAAGAGTACATAAAACCTGAAGTCATACAGAAGCTAGATGAAGTTCCAACATACCTTTCAAGTACAGTACTTGTACTGTGTGCACTGTACTTCTAAAAAAAGTTGGCTTTCCTTACACGGCAATTTACATGTGAATAATCAGCTTCCTCCCTAGTTATCTTCCACTCAAGACAATCTCACCTTAGATCTTATTTGAATACACATGTACCCAAGGAAACAAATGAAACATCCGGAGTTTGTTGTCTGTCAGTTTCATTTGGTTGCTGTTTCATGAGCCATAGTGTGTCAGAGCCTCATTAGAAGCAGGCAGGTGAAGAGCACATCACCTAAGTCAGGACAGGTACAGTAGAAATGTGCTGAGAGGCAAGCCTCCATTTACAAAAGCGGAAGTGTAGGATGTGTGATGGGCCTCATCTTGAACCAAATGAAGCATGCCTTCCATGGAAATTCCAGCTGCAGCCTTTCGGTTTCTCAAGCCGATCACAGTTTGCATGGAAAGCATAAACTGGGACAAAACTGAGGAAGTGATGCCGTAATCCAGTTCCACACCATGTGACAAACCCAAATCACAGCTCCAGGTGTTACCTCTGGAGCTGACTAAGAGGCACAGACAAGCAGTAGTGTTACCCTGAAACGAGCCTGACCTGTGGTGCTCTGCAGAGCTTGTCTGGGCCAGCCCTTCTACCGACTCTTGGTAGCAGCAGCTCTCAGGAACAACAGCTTCCTATGTTTCCCCCAATTCTACCCTCTCAGCTGTCTGTCTTCCCCCTTTCCCCCCAAAGTTTTAAGGTATTTGGTAATTTCAAGGGCATTTGGTAGGGGTGTCAAAGTGTCAAATACACTGAATTCCTGTAACTTTTATGGAAGGCACAGAGGTGACAGACTCTGTTAGTGCTCCTACTGAGGAAGGTAACACAATGCAATGCAAAGCTCAACCTTGACTAGATAACACTACGAGGGGGAAAAAAAAAAAAGAGAAAACCCCCTGCAAACACATTGAAGGAGGTGGTCAGGAAACTTGAGCAATCCAAAAAGAGTTTGTTCCTCATACAATGGAAGGGCAAGCTGTACTACCCCTGGCTGCAGGACATGTGAACACTAAAGACTCACACGTGTTCCGAGACTCAGCCCTGTAAGACAGGGTTATAGGGAGGGAAGCCATGTTTGAGCGACCAAGTGCAACTATCTCTAATTCAAAGTCCCTGAGCTGAAATTTAATATGGAAGCATCGTTACATGATCACTCAATCCCTACTATCTGCTCTAATCATTTGCTTCTCACCATGCTGACGGACAGAATTACCATTTGAGAATAAAATCTGGTCTAATACAGATGAGTTGTTCTTACATTTTACAAATATTCAAACCAGAAGAAAGCTTCTACCATGTTTGTTTTTCTATTAGACACCAGAGATCCCTGCAGGGATGACTTCTAACCTTTGTAGATTCACCAGTGTTTAACATGTACTATACATTACGATTTTAATAAGATTCATCAGCTATCAATTACAAACCCCTGGAAATTCAGGTTCATTTGTAATGACACTCATAGAACTTAAACTCTCTGTTTCTTAAAGAAAAAAAAAGAAAACTTACCTATATTCTGCTGCTTTGCACAAAGAAAGTGGTATCAGAACATTATTTAAAAGTATTAAACTAAAGCAGTTACAGTTACCAGGAATTCGCATGTAATTAAATTGGCCTAGCAGAAACTCACAGCTTTTCTAGTCAAACATATCTAAGGGTGAAACTTTGCTCATAAATCTCAAGAAAATCTGCAGCATGCCTTTGAGTCTGTATAAGTTCTGTAGCTTTTAATTAAATATAGCATAAATAAATGTAATCACTGCATCAGTTTCTTGAGAGCAATTTATTTGCTGTAAGATCAAACATGGAATTAATGTAAAGCAAAAATAATGATTTTTCAGCCCCACTGGTCCGCCTCTCCTGTTTACCCACAATCTAATTTAAGGCTGAATTCCCACCATTCCTTTGATTAATTCTCATGCTTGATCCACTATGCAAATAAATTATCATAGCAAATTTTCAAGGGACTTATTTTCAGTAAAGAAAGGGGAGTTGGCTATGAATTAATTACTAAGTACTAACCTACAGCCAAAAAATGGTAAAAGACTGTTGTATTCATAACTGATTATCTAGAATATGAAATCAGATCAATAAATACATGCAGTTACAGGAAACCATCTACTTGTCTAAAGAAAGAATTTACTAATAAGTAGTGCCATTTCTTGTTCATCCTCCAAGTCAATGGGTGCTAGAAACAGGCTGTTCTTTATCATGGGGAAAAAATGGCAATTTGCTCCTTGTAAAGAGCTAGACAAATCTATACAATGCGTAATATAAATAATTCTAATCCTAGCTTTTATAAAAGACATACAAAACTATACAACACTGAAAAAGCTAGCAGAAGCCATAACTGTTCAGGCAACTTCCTGCTTTAAATACTAGAGATGCAGTTCTGCTGTGTAAAAGTTTTCATGTGCCAAGCAATCCACTTCCATCACTCACTACGTTATTCACACAGATTTACTGTACCCATCATGGCCCTCACTCTCCACACAGACCTGATCAGTAACTGACATTCTTCCTGCATTTCCCACTGAAATGATATATTAAAAAGTCGGGTTGCATATGGTCACTGCAAGACTCCAGCAACACTTTCAAAAGTTATTTCATTAATTTTATTTGTATTTTAAAATGCCAAAGAAGAACACTAACAGTTTACATTCCATTTCACATATAGAATAATAACTGGTTATTACTTGCAAATTATTGTTAAAGCTCTTGCTGACATTAATAGTGTAGGGTAAGAACTACAACACATTATAACAGCTTTAAATTGCTGATTAATAAATATCAAAAAGCTTAATTCTAGTAACTTGAAAAACTTCCTTTCTTGTGCACTTGAATAAAACATTAAGCTTTTAAATCTATTCACTCATTTGCTCATCAGGATGGTAGATACGGATGCAGGTTTGGCTTACTGAGCCAAATATGTAAGTGAGTATTAATAAACCTGAGTCTTGTACCTTGATTAAAATAGTCAACCAATTTCCTCACTTCTGCATCCCACATGGAAACACAGGAGTGAACATTTGTTGGGCAAAGTTGGGCAAAATTATTACAAGAACGTTATCAATGATAAAAAAGATGGATGAGATGAAGTTCAATAGTAAATTAGATTAATTAGATGCAATTACTTCTTGCAACCTTTTTTCATCAAGTTATTTTCTTCTTGCAACCTTTTTTCATCAAGTTATTTTCTTCATAATGAAAAGCAAAACTTACAGGCAGCAAAGGTAATATTATATTCAGATAAAAGTTTTTGCATTTTTTTTAAATAATTTGGAACAGTTCCAAGAAAAGGCAGCACAAAATGCTGCCTGACTGGTAATCTCTGCAATTACACACAAACTTGCAGTGTAAAAACATTCACGTCAACGGCTAAATTCCTTTGTTTCAGATCATCAGGACCCCTGCCACTCACTACCAGTCAGATGAGTTTTGAAATTCTGTCATTTATGTGCCCCACACGGATACATGGATAACAGCTTTCAAACATTATCAACAGCTGATATACTCTGTAGAAATTAGTCTTGAAAAAGAGGCCTGTAAACTCTCTTTGAAAATAAAGTTCAATAAAAACAGTATTCTCTGACCAGAAAAAAAAAGGGTAACACAAAAAAAGAACATCCACCAAGCCCACATTTGAATTTGTCTTGTCTTAAACAACGCTTAGAAAGAAACAGCAAGGAGCCAATATAACACAATCAATTCTCTGATGACTAATGAGTATCAAAGTGAGCCCTCAAAGACACAAAAGGCACAGAAACGTGCAGATCATAATTCAAGCTTGTACTGCAAGCGTAATTCTTCAGCTGTCATTACGTTCATACTACAGGCTGAGTTTATATCACAGAAATATAATGCAGTGGTGTTCCCCTGACTCTTTGGAAAGAAAGCTATGTAGAACATTTTGAACAGTACTGCCACAATGGCTTTCTTTTACAACCAAATAAAAAGCAGTTGCATCCTAAATGCTCATTTTTAGTATTTCCTCCCATTCCTTTTTTTCGGGGGAGCATCTCCATATGTTCTCTAAGAACTCCTGCAAGAGTCAAAGCAGGACAACGACAAATCCCATAATTCTCTATAGCTCTAGAAGTACCTTGCAGTAAAACAGTCACACTTGATCGGCAGAGCAAAATATATCAAGGTAGGAAATTCTAAAGTCTTCTGGACTTAACTTTTGGGGGAAAAAATAGGAAAAGAAAAGTGGGTTCACTCACCAACTTTAAAAACGCATTAAATTATTCTTGTAAAACTAACAGCAACTGGAAAATAGGAAAAAAATAGTAGGGATTGAATTCTATACACTAATAAATTCGAAAGTTCATCTATGAATACTTTCTGGAAGAAATTAGTAAGATTTCTTTGTGGAATAAATTTTGACACTATTACGCTCGCCTTTCTCTTACAAAGTTTAGGAGCTGTCTTCCACCTCTCATTATTACAAATCATAATTATTAGGCTGGCTTGTCTAAGAAAGAAGATTTTAAAACCCAGAGATCTGGTCAGCAAATAGGGAAACTTTGCATAGCCATCTGAGGGCAGAACAACAACTCTGTTTTGCAGAAAAATACAACTGTGGCAGCACGGGAAAAGCATGCAACACAAGATAATTGTATGAGCAAGGGAACACATAATATCCTTAAACGAAAAAATAAAAAAAGGTATTAGGCACAATCTGGGCTTTGAAGTATTGTCTAATACAGCTCCATAAACAGATTCACAGGCTGGAAATCAGCACAAGGCTTGTGAAAATTTCAATACAGAAAGTGATGGGAGAAATGGGCACAGAAACTACAGAGTCTTGCAATTCAAGAATATATACACAAGAAGGACAAACAAAAGAAATGCTAACAACAAAGTACCTCTATAACAAAATATGACTATGAAACCATAAAATATGAGATGGAAAATAAAAAGAGCTATGAAACAGATGTGCTATGCTGAGAAGCCAAAATGAAAAGCCAAGGAGCATGAGATGATGGGATAAGGGAGTAATACAGTCCATCCAAAAAGCAAAAAGATAAGGAGTTCACCAAGGATACAAAGTAAACAAGGAAAATTTTAATTCCTGAGATGACTAGCCAAAAACATGCGCAAGTGACTAGAAGAGAGAACATGCTAAACCCACCTCTCCAAAGCAAATAAGTAAGTAAATTAATAGATAGACCAAACCACCAAAATCAACACATGCCCAGTTTTACTTTCTGTGAAGCTGACTACTGATGAAATAAAGACAGGTGTGACTGATCAGTAAAGCCCTACCATGGGAGCAGGATTAGAGATAGGCCGGGGTGATGTGTCCGTGAAGCTCAGGGAAAGATGTGGGCTGGGACTGATCACAGTTGTTGCAAATAAACTGAGTTCATCTCAACACCAACCAAGAGAACCTGAGGATGAGTCTTGCTTTAGATAAACTATAAACAGCTGAGAGAATCAACTGGTGCCGTGTTTCTCTCTGAGTTCAGGAAGAGCGTGAATGTCTCCCTGACTTAGCCAGGCCAGTGTGGGGTACATGAATACATGGCTCAGCCACGCTGGTGCTGTGATTGAGCTGTGCATTGCAATTGCTCTCTTCTGCTGCGTCTGACTTGTATCTGTATTGTGTTTTCAGTATGCTTTGTATCATGCTGCTAAAACAGAAATCCCACGTGCCATCAACTACCTTCAATAAATAAACACATCTGATGTTAAACAGTACACCTGAGAACGGGCCACTAACATGAGAAACTGGAATAACACAACTGTCCAGAAGAAGTATGAAGCATATCTGACAGCAAAAAATATTCCCAACTTAATTTAGGACACATGCAAAGAAAAATTATTTTTCTAACAGAGGAAGACTAATGGAAGATTTCTAGTTTAAAAATTGTTTTAAAACATTTAGGCTCATATAGCCTAAAGAAAAGACTGAGGAGACATAGCTCCAACTAAACACAATCAGAGGCTGATGGCGTTTTTGTGAAGCATGGATGCAGGTCAGTTCCACATCACCAGCCAGCAGTGTGCTTAGCCAGTATGCACCTGTTGTAGGGAGCTGGGGAATGAACAGCATCCTCAGCTTTCACCACAAGACACCACCCTTTGCCATTATTGACCCCAGAACCTCTGTCCTCTAGTCTCTTGCATTTTTTACAGGGTGAAAGGAAGCATTCCGCAGGTGTTTTCTGACCTAATGCTGGGTGGCCACATTGCTATCAAGACCAGGCTCAATGACAAAGATAATCCCTTCCTACATCCCGTGATCCTGTGGATGGAATAGCACTTTGTTTGTTGGTTTTGGTTTTTGGGGGGTTTTGCGGTTTGTTTCTGTTGGTGGTTTCTTTTGGTTTGATTGGTTCTGGTTTTGGTTTTTTTGGTTTGGTTTTTAACCACATGGAGGACTATTTTTGCATTCTCTAAACCATCATCTAATGCTCTCCCAGCATTCAGATCTCCCACTCAGTGGAATGATTTTTAAAGCATCCAAGAAACATCCATCCCTACAGTGTATTACGACTGGAACCAAGATTATGTCTCTCCTCATTTCTCAGTTTTACCTATAGATCTGTCTGGGCTTTACAGAGAACAGAGAACTCCCTGGATCTTCAGTTACCAGTCCTTGTCCTTCCAAGGAAGTCTGTTTTCTTGTGCAACTTGCACTTTCAGAAGAGGATGCTCTGCCCACATTCTAGTCTACATTCTGATGACAAGACTGCATCAGTTAAAACAGCACTCTAGCATAGGATGAAATCATGCCAAGGCAGATTCACAAAGCCCGTTAGGGGCAACCCTAATGCCAGTAAAATCAGTAACAAACACCCCAGAGTTTACCTTTTGTTAAATTACACCAACAGGACATTTAAAAGTCATACCTACCTAAACTGTTATTGCTGCTAGTTGGCCAGGAAGCTACTCTATCCCTTAACTTTTTCTTTTTACAAGAGTCATCCAATTTCACAGAAAGTTCCACTTCCTCCTTCTTGATTTCCTGTACCAGTTCCATGCGGCACTGACTAAAATCCTGGAAGGAAATTTTTCCATTTTCATCTGCTCCCAGCTGGTGCATGATCTCTGCAACAGACGCCTCCATATTCAGCTGGCGGCACACCATCAGCAAGTCATTCCTAAAGACATTTTTAGAGGGAAAATGGGGGCAGGGGAAGATTGGAAAAGTGGGAATAGAGAAAACAAAAAAACAACAACTTAGTTTAGAAGAAAAGGAATGTTAGTCCTGTCTAATCTGGATATGCATTAATGCACAGACATTTAAAACCAATAAGCCAACTGCTGAAGGAAACAAAATCTTAAAACAATTTCTCCAGCAACTGAATGATGCATATTTATCAAATGACAAATAATCACATTCTACATAAAACAGGGGCAAACCAATTCAGCCAGATCTGAAGCAACAGCTGCTCTACACTATCAAAATCTTCTGGGTGCCCCATTCTCTCTGATTAGAATTTTTTTATTTTTAACTTACCACTACTCTGCTACTCTCACATTTCACTGCTTCTTTCCTACCTTAAACCTTTCCTTTCCTTAAACACTTTTGAACTGGATTGCATAGCACTACCACATCAATTTATACCACAAATAGTATGAGTGTGTTTCTATGTCACGGCTTCTTTTAAGAAGCTTAAAACCATATGGCTTATTTCTGTGTTGTACAAAATCTTTTTGTAGAAGGAATGCAAAGGAAATGTGTAATATTAGTATAACGTGAATTACTAGCATATTTAGAAATATTACTATTTCATTACTAATAACAGGGCATCATTCAGAAGGTTTCTATGAAAACATAATACATTGAAATATTCAAAGTTTTCACATGAACAGTTTCACTGAAGTAATTTATTATCAGAATCAAGGCCCATTCTATTCTACAGAAAGAAGTTGTACGTTGGGTGGAGCTCTGTAAGTCTCTTCTATGCAGGAATTCCAGAGCTGCAGAAACAGAATTCTTGTCAGAGTTGTTTACAATAAAATTTGATAATAATGATAATAGTAACAACAGTAATGGTAATGATGATGAGGATGACGATAATAATGAGGATGATAATAAAAACATGACCACGTAGTGTTAAAAAATGAAAACAAACAAACAAAAATAGTAAAAAGCAACCAAATCTCTACTTATGACAAGAAATAACTTCATTATAGAAGAATTAACCACATAGGCCAAATATAAGCTATTATTACTTGAAGTTCTATTTTTGGTCAGTTTTGCCCTTAGATTTGAATCCGATCAACAAATAAATAATCTCCATGGCTCAGTTCCCTGTTTTTAAAAATTAAAACAATACAAATACAATCTCGCAAGGGTGTTGCAAAGAAAAATAAGGATGACAGCACATTCAGATTTTTACGTGGTGAGTGACAGACACAATTCAGCTATGTCTATATACCTGTTCTCTTGGAACAGATCAGACACAGCATAAGATTGAGGGAGCCTGCAGAGCTGTGCTAATTTTGGAATGCGTACAAGGAGAAGCAGTGCAGGGTGATTTTGCCACAGGATTCCAGGACACAGGTCTGTTGCCCTGGGCCCAGAAGAATTAATCTGCTATACTGTGGTGGGAGGAGGCTATGGCACTGGTAGCACACCTTACACAGCCCTGCTCATAACAACTGTAAGCCTCTATTTCATTGCAGCCCATAGGGATATTTCCAAACTCAGCTCGGGTTCCCTACAGTCCAAAGGTGTTACACAAATACGAACTGATTTATAAAGGAAATCTGGCAATTGTTCCACTAATAACAACAAGGAGAAACCATATATTTTCTTAAAACTATTTAAATTTTCAGCTAGTAAAAAGGTACCATCATTTTGCCAGGAAACATTTACTCTTTGCTTATGCAAGTTGCAGTCTAGGTGCACAAACACCTTTGAAGAGGGAAGTCAAAATTACAAATGCAGCCAAGTTCCCTAGAGGCAAGTAGAGTAAATAAACCAACAGTGTAATAAAACCTGTTCCATGCAGTTGTGTCATGAGTTACTTCTAGACCAATACTGTAGATAAACAGTAATCTATTTGAAACATTAATTTTTAAAAGGACTAATCTAAAAAGTACTGACTAATGGAGCACTCATAGGCAGTAGAAGTTGCTGATCTGAAAGATGTACGGAAATCACTCCAGATCACTTTTGTTCTTGGTAGGAGGGTGTTTAGTTTAGGTCCCTGGTGCAGCCACCAATCCCCAGAGCATCCTGGACCTGCTGCGCCATTTGCTCTGACTCTCACAGCAAGTCAAGCCCCTGACTGCTTAAACCACAGAATCACATCAGTTCTCAAGCTTTGACTTTTCTACGAGCAACCACAGGCAAACAAGCCTGGCAGCAATCCCAGAACTGTGCTCAACTTCAGTCAGGAATATTCCACAAGGCTCACTGAGTGACACCTTTTGTTCAGAATAAACTTCTAACAGAGATTTAGATGAGGAAAGAAATTATTGGGTAAGAGGCTCCAAGCATCACATGAAGCAGGCTGTATCAAAATGCTTATTTCTCAATCTGGATGAACAAAAGTAACACAATAATTCCAAAGTCATCTGAAATACCAAGAAAGCATAAACCACAGTGAGTGTGTATTACAGAAGCCCTCTGTATGACACTCTGATCTTTGGCAAAAAAAGCATCTCGAGGTTAGCACCCAGCTGCAGAGAGCATTTCTGAAGGTCGCCAGACTAAAAGACCATGTCCACTGATGTCTGCAAAACATGAATAAAAACAATGTTGTCACCTGCATGTGAGGGTGCTGGATGGAGAATTTATGTAGTTTTTGTGGTCCACCTAAGGCCTGATAGATGTCCTGACCTTACAGAAGAGAAGAAAACTGTTCAAGAAGTTCACTAGCAGAGAGAGCAGTCTGGCAGACTAGGAAAGAGGACAAACATCCACAGCAGTTCTTAGTACGCTTTCTTGAAGAAATAATTTCTAGAACCAGCAACAACCACAAAAAAAAGAATTTTCTGATTCAGAAACAGATTTCATTACTTTTGTCATAATCTAAACAGTTATATCTCCACAGACCTTGTCATCTACAAATACTTTAAGAAGTTATTTTTTACTCTCCAATTTCCTCAATTATTGCCACTTGTGATGGTTTAACAATACAGAAGCTATTACTTTATCAGGTGCAGATCATCCTGATAAGAGTAAGTCAGCATTGCCACATTATGTTTCAAAGGAAGTGGTAAGGCAAGACTGAAGTTGCAGCTTCTGAAGGAATAATGAGAATAGCTTCAGAAATGCTGGAATTTTCCACCTGCTGCAACCTGGATGTCCTGACAAAAGGTCAAAGAATGAAGAACTACAAGTTTCCTGCAACAATAACCTCTGCCTGACAGTTATTGTTAGGAAAAAGGCCTGCAGTTCTCATCTCAGTTTAATAAACTGCATTCATGACCATCACTGCTATTCATACATGAAACAATTCATAAATTGATGTGTAAACAATTTTTACATGTATATTTGGAATAGTCTCTGCATTGCTAAACAAAATGCATTTTGTTTCAAGAGTATTTTCTTTGGGTTTACTTCCTAGTGCCAGAGTATGCAGTAGTATTAAATCAACCCTTTCTTAAATGAAAGTATAAGATATGCAGTAACACCCATTTTGTCCACTTTTATTGTAAAGCTCCATTTCCTTACAGCTGACCCAATGCTCCCTATTTTCTGTGTATCAAATATATTGTCAGCACCAGGCAAAAGTTGTAAATGAGCCATTTTCACTGAAGCTGATGTGATTGGCAAGGCATAAATAATGTGAGGCAGGATGGGATGCAGAAAAAGCACATCAGGTGGACACACTTGTTAAAATGCTGAGCAGCAGTACTATTGATACTGGGATCTGAAAACTCACATTGAGGCTTCAGTTTTAACATCTCATTGTGATCAGGAAGGGAATTCACACAGATAGGTGTTTTCATGCTACATGAAAACCTGGGAAGACATAAGAGTATTGATTGACATTTGATCATTTTATAGGACTTTTTTTTCTATTTTTGCCCCCAAACATGAAGGGCTGAAAACAAAGTGTAAACATAAAGTCAAAAGCAAATGGGGGAAAAAAAGGTCACTAAACCAGACTGCAGTCCCACAAGGGGATATTTATTCTGTAACCACTGAGTTCTGCATAGTGGAAATCTATATGGCACTATATGGGATCTTGCACATTTGCCTTATTATAAGCACAAGAGACAAACTGTATAACTCAGCAGACAAACTCATATACTGAGGAAGACAGGCAATTAAGTCCTCCCAGTGTAGAAAACATACGAGACTCAAAAAAGTCTCATCACTCATGGATGCGTGTCTGAACTGCTTTTTAAGAATGCCACAACCTCCACTTGTGCTCTGTCCTAGCACTTCACTCTTCTGCAAGTTTCCTAACTTCTGTTTTCCCAGATACAATTCAGATTGCAACTCCAGAAAGGAAGTGAATACTGTTTTCTGCCATCACAGTGGATAAGAAAAATAGTCTTTACATATTTAAAGCCCATGTTCCACTTTCTTTTGAGTAAAGAACCCCATTTTGTGCAACTCTAATCATCTTCCATATGCTGCTCTTGTCTTTCTCTAAATGATCCACCAACTGAATGGATGACAGCACACAGAACTAGGCACCAGCTTAAAGCATACACTGAAAAGAGACTAAAAGTTGAAAGCAGAAGTCCTGTTCTACAATAGCATGATTCTGTTAATTCAAATTTACCTTGAGAACCACTACAAATCTCAAAAGTGTTTCATCAAGCACACATCCCATATGTGCACCACCAAATGTGCTATTGTCTACTTATCCCTACTTTATCTCACTTGATTTTTTTCAAGCAGTATCTTCATCTGTCAGCACCAATTGTGACTCTTATCCCCCAGCAAGTCTCCAGTTTTCCTTAGCTTGATGTCATCTCAGATTTAAGAAAGTTTACCCATTATTATGTCATCCAGATCATTAATCCTTAATAATGCTGATCTGGTCCAGGCCATCCTTCTGATTTCAATCTGATACAGAATTTTATTGGTAAAACAAAGCACTGGTGTCTAATGACCTCCAAGCATAGCTCGGAACAAAAACCAAACTCTCTCTTAGTCTAGTTCCTTGACTTGCCTACAAGTGTCATAAAACAACATCAAAAGCCTTAAAAAAGACAAGACAAAGGGCAGCTCTTGTTTCACTCCCACCACAAACCGCAGACACTAGATCTAGATTAGACGGGTTCGACGTAACTTTTTCTTAACAAATCCATATTCAGTAAGTTGCCTGTAGACTGACCCCCATCTCAACATACTTTTTTAAAAAAGCAGCATATTTTATCTTTCCCCATTTTCTGTTACTTCTATCTTTTAGAAGAGCTCAGGGAAAAAGAGAGGAAAATAATTCTGAGGCTGTCTTTAGGAATATTACACAAAGATCTTCAAGTACAACTAACCAAAACAAGTCCAAGCACTCTTCAGCTTCTTTCTTCCCTCTACCGTCTAAGGTATTTGTTACCAGTCCTATTTGCACAAACAGTCTCACTATATGTGTCATTTTCAATGTAGAAAGCAAAACAAAACGAAAAGGAGAAAACACCTCACACTTCTTAGCATTAGTCATCAGCAGCTCACTGGCTCCCTGTCTTGGGTACTCCTTCTCTGTTTTTTCTGTCATTTTTTCAAAACTGTTTCCATACTGTGGGACAATTTCACACTTGAAATTCCCTGCTGGTTTCAATTTCTGCATGTTCAGGTGCCTGTTCACAACTAACTTGCAACTTGATCCAGTTCCACAATGCTGAGCATCATCAGGAAAAAGACAGGGTTAACAATCAGCCAGCCCCAAAACCCTGTAAGTTTTATTCATAATTCAACTGTCTGAGCTTTTACTTCACAGCTCTGTCCTGCCTTGGCTACCTCTCACAATACTATTCCAAGTGTGCAGTCTACACCACCACTCCTTCCCCTGGGGGAGCAGGGTACAGTTCCCTCCCCACCTCAGTGTGTCTGTGTGTGTCTCTCCCCCGTTTCACACTAGACATGGACAAGACAGCCCACCACAGAACCCAGAACAGAAATGTATTTTACAGATGACACAACAAATGCATATTCTACTCACTACAAATAGCTTAAACGTTGTGCTCTGATCACCTACTCTGTACTGATAGCACAAACTGCATCTCTCAGACTGCGAGGACTGGGTGTCCCCTTTGTGGCCAAGGCTCTCATCTCTGGAGACTGAACTGCTGCAGGCAAACAAAGGTCCATTTGCCAATAGAGAAGCAGAGTTTGTCAACAGAATCTCTGCCATTCTATACTTTCTTTTGTGCTGTTCGCTAGTTTCAAATATACTGCTAATACACAGTAACAATTCAACCTACAGACTGGGTTAGGAACTACCACGAGCACAGTTTTCATTCAGAGATGGTCTGGTCTCTGCTACCTGACTTAGCCTCAAAAATTACGTAAGGGATTTCATCAAATAACCACTAATACTACATAAATACTGTTCTTTTCTATTAAATATAAAAAACACTGCTGCAGAAAAACTCTCAGAAGAAAGGAGACATTGAATGTGCTGATTACAATTAAACATTACAGTGATGTTAATTAACACAGGTCAATGAATGCAAAAGTCACTGCACTAGGATGAATTCTACATACGTACCATTTATTCTAAGAGATGCATGTGAATGTTCACAGTAAAAATAAGGTGGATTGAAAAGCCATGTATCCACAGCACTACTTTTCCTTTAGATGCCATTTGAAGCCCATCCTTCGGACAACACTCAATTAGGGACAACACCAGCCTTGTTAATGCCTTTCATCTACCAGCTGAGATACCAGAGTCTCAGTAAAACCTCCGTTGTCCTTTTACACTTCAGGAAGTGAATTCACTTTTAGAGGGATTTCTTAGTTCTGATCATTTGGAGCGAAGCATGTTTAAAAATCAAGTGGACATAACCAGAGGGATCACAACTAAGCCCCAAGCTCGTTTCTCCCCACCTCCACCATCCTGTGCCAACATTGAAAGTCACACAGCCAGATAAAAAGTCACAATATAAACTGACCATGCTGCAAAGAAATATTTCTTACTGAGCTAGTGTACAGCTAAGGCGATTCCTCAAACAAATTCTAGTGCAGACAGAGTGAAACTTCCAGGACCATGCACAGTAGAACAACTCATCTGGCAGAACAGGCCGACTTAAAAAATCATGAAGCCCTCCACTTGCTACTCCCAGTTCATTGCATAAGAAGTGCAGGTACACAGCTTAGGGGTGTATTTTTTGCAAGAAAGGCCAGGTGCCCAAGTATTTTGTGAGGTTACTTCAAATCAAAACATGTATGACCTGTTGCTTCAATCTATTTCAGGTAATCTCTAGCCACCGCAGCAATCAGAGACAAAGAGGACTGTTAAGTAATTTTAGAAGCCATCCACAACTATCAGCAAAGTACTTGCACGGGGCACCCTCAAACAATAAATACGAATAAAAACAAGGAGTTAACTGAACAATTCTTCTCTCATTCAAGTGCCTCCCAACACAGTCAAGCCATCCATGAATTTCAAACTATAGGTTTTGGCAAATTAATTCTGAAAACATATGGAAAGTTGCTCCTTAGCAACTCCTAACACGAGTTAACCCACAGCGGTTAAGGAGGATGCCAACTGCCTTGTCTGCTCTAAATGGAAGACGCAATCACACATGAGCTAAGCAAAACCAAATATTTACCATAATCCCAGTCATTCTGCTGGAACAGTCACCAGTGGTTCCTCTGCTATAAACCCAGGGCTATGGATTTGATAGAGAGACCAAGTACCAAAGCATCATATGAAGGCCCCTGCTCCCCATCACCCTTGGGAAGAAAGTAACAGAGTATGTTTGTGAAGTTAATCTTTCAGAATTGCCACCAAGAAACCCAAGAAAACAAAAGGCAAAAACATCCCAGTTTAACAATTACTTCTTTTTTCACCACAAAAGGGAAATTACTGACTTTAAAGAGTGGTTAACTTCTCTCACAGTAATAACCCAAATAACATGGTATTTGCAACAATCTCAATAAAAAATAAATAAAAATCAATTAAAAATAATAAAGATAACAAATAACTTCAGTGCTTAGAAGCCAGCTGGATGGTAACTTTCAGAGGGATCAAAAAATTTGACATTTGTATTTTCAAGTGAAAATACGAGTGTTTCCACAGTACAATCTAATTGGACAACAAGCTCCTAAGAAAGAAAATGCAGTAATACCGTGTAACAACAAGGTATTATATCTCAAGCCTGAGATATATACTATGGTCCCTTTTACCAGACTATTAGTGCCAATGAGGAAAGACAAAAGCAATAACCTACACAAAACACACCAAGTAACTTCAATAACTTTAAAACAGTAACAGCTCCAGCTAAAACACTCTTCAGGTGTCTGATGTTTACATAAGACCAGGACTGCTAACTAATTAAAAAATATAAGATGTTCAGAAAATTCATGTTGGAATACATACCTCTGACTGTGTATCAGTTGTAACATACACAGACTTTGAAATACATAATCCCTTAATGAATGTTGATTCTTGGTGTATTTTCTAGACACAATATTTAACAAAAGGGATAGCTTTTTCTTCATCCTAAACTAAGCATGTCTCTCTGGCTTTTCATATATATCCACCTGCCTGGCTTCCCCCATAACTTATTCCTTTTTTGGTTACGATGCTCTGAGAGGACCTGTGGAAGACGAAGCTGGACTAAAACCCCACAAAATTCTATGCAACTGTGGAATCACTAAGGCAAGTCCCAAGAGAAACAGAGAAAAGAGACTACAATCATGTGAGAAACAGCACCGTGCTTCCAGTCACCGTTTGACTTGGTATACAGTAAGTATTCTGCTGTATCCATATAAAAGCAATCCTTCAGTAACATGGACCACAAACACTGTGACAGCCTCCTAATGGAGATGGCTGAAGACTAAAATTAAGTCCAGGAACAGAATCTGGGAGCTGAAACTGTTTTCAAGACAAACTAAAGCACTAGTACAAGGACAAAATACATTTTACCAAGGTTTGGG
>VZTI01003261.1:0-67149 GCA_013397865.1 Struthidea cinerea
GGCACAAATTCCTTCTTTTATTTGTAACAGGGACTACATGCAAACTTAGCTGAGCATACTCACAGTGACAGAGTAAGCTCACACAAGACCAGGAATAAATACTGACTGTCTTGGGGTGATTTTATGATGATACTCTATTCCCTAATCATCTGCTATATGTCCAGAAATGGCTGCTTTAGCTTTAAGGTGAATGCGGGGGAAGGGCAGGGAGCCCTGGGCTCCTGCGCAGGCTTTGTTCAAAGACTCTCTCTGGAGCGTGCTGGCTGCAGCGCAGACCTGACATTAAAATGTTGCTTTCGCTAGATTAGTTTTTTGCTAGCTTAAGCAAGAAGATTCCTTTTTTTTTCCTTCCCATGGCCTGGAGGCTGCACCAGCAATCCTTTTGGCAGCTTCTGTTTTGTTTTCTCTTGAACTGTTCAGCCCGGTTTTTTCGTCCAAAGTCAGGTGGTCATCGAGGCAGTCAATTTGGGACCTGTCAGGGACCATCAGGGGCTGCTCCAGCCACCTCGAGACCTCGGAAAAGCTGAACCCACAAGAGAAAGGACACCAAAATCCACCAGCTTCATCTGCTGTGAGGAGGAGACCAACCCCAGAGGTTCAGCAGGTTCCCATCTGTTTTGCCCGAGCTGCTGTGGGAACTCCTTTTTTTTCCCTTCACTGAGCCAAAGGGGCCGGCTGCCATTTTGCCCCCCCCCTTTTTGCCACACTGTCGGTCGGTCTTTGTCTCTTCCCCTGGAATTTTGAGGATTTTTTTTGTTCGGGGGGTGGTGTGTAAGCTTCTAAAAGTTCAATATCTAGCATTTATTCAGTCTTTTTCTGTGCCTTATGGGCACCTTGTTTTGTTAATCACTTCCACCCACTGGTATTCACTTCTCTCATTGGCAGAAAAGGGGAGAATACTGCAGCCCTTCATTTTAGAGAAAACACTCATTCCAGAACTTTTTCTCCTAAATTTGTCTCTAAACCAAGACAATGACTCCTTTAAATAATGGTCGATGTTGGAGTGGATGAAGATCTTTCTCCCCTTCAGGTCATCCTGACTGATTGCCAAGAGCCAGCATTACAATTTTCACATTAACACATGCTCTATAGCCTGGCAATCCCAGCATAGCACCAGTTGAAGCCTTTGCCTCCTTCACCCCATGGCAGAGCAACCCTTGATTCAGCAGCAGAACTGAAGTGCTCCAGTTCAGCTCCTCCGAGAGGAGGTCAGGCCCCAGGTCCTCCAGCAGCAGAGCCAAGCCTGCACTTGGAAAGCACCCCTGTGCTTCACTATTGTTCTCATCCCTCTTTGCTCCTGCTTCTCCTGAAGCTGGATCAGACTCCAGCAGCAGCAGCAAGACAGCACTGCACCTCCTGAGGAGACCTCCTCACCAACAGCTCTTCCAGGGCTGTCAGCCAAGTGGGCACTCCATACAAGCCTCCACACACTGAAGGGGAAAGGCACATTGTTTACATGAAAGCCTGGCTCAACCCTTGCATTCAAAATGCTTGTGCTCACTTTTCCCCTTTAAACAAGTAGTGCTACAATAGGAGTCCCCCTTGGTGACCAAGCCTGATAAAGCAGATTATGTGCTTAAAGGTCTGATTCCCACTAGGCCCCATTTGGCACAATATCAGATCTTAGACAGGCTGTACAGCAACATTCACTGAGCACTAGACATATGCCAACCTTGGCAGTTACACCAAAGCTCCTCACAGCATCCAAGTCCTTTTCTGGAGCTAGACTTGGGCAAAAGACAGCACTTTCAGTACAGCTCCCAGAGCTGTCTCCGTGCTCTGCAAGGGAAAACTTCCCTGTCCTTACGTGCTTCACCTCAGCGCTACAAGGAAGGGACAAAAGCATTTTGATTATAAAGAGCATTTGCAAAGCTCAAAGCACAGTTATTACTTGTAATTACAGTGTCCCAGTTCAGCGTAAGGACATTCTCTTATGTAGGTCTAACCAGTGAAAGTGTTGTTTTTAGAGATATCTCTTACCTTACCAAACAAGGACCTTTAAAAAGCTGTTATTTGCTGAATTCTACATTAGCATATCATTATCTTCCAAAGTCTTCTTACAGCCTCCTGGGGCAAAGCAAAGCCCAGTCCAAACAGTTTATCAAGACCTACCACAAACAACCTTTCCAGCTGTTATACTGCAGGTTTACATTCTGCACATTCAGCAGAAACTGTGCTTGCTGTAAAGGCTACAGTCATTAAAATACACATACATTGGCTCTTTAGAGCCCAAAGAGCCACAGCCTTGACAATTTACATGCACTCAGATTCTTATCTCTGCTACACCCACACATTGCTGCTGCTACCCTAAATTTTAGTGAAAAGCTTTCAAGGTTTGTCCTGGTGCAACAAAGATCAGCCCCTCGTTGTGAAGAGAGATGGAACAGATGCAGATTTTTTTTTTTATAAAACCTCCCACTCCCTGCCTCCTGACAAATCACATATCCTGCCAAGTCAGTACACACTGAAACCAAAATTAAAATACAATAAACTATCCTAAGAAAAAAGGGCTGAAAACACACCGTCATAACATTGCCACAGATGAAGACAATTGAGTATAGAAGATCCAATTAGGAATAGAGAGAAGGGCTCAGCAAAGTGGCCTTTTTAAAAGGCTACATTTGCACACAGAGCATGGTACTGGCAGGATACAGGAGCAGTGTCTGAGAGTAGGACTGTCACCACAAGAACTGGCAGGTTTTGGCTGACCTACAAGTGTCAGGGTCTGAATGTGGGGAGCTGAAACCTAACTTGGGTCATTCCAGCGGTGGAAGCCTGGACAACTCCCAAGCAAATGGGGGGCTGCTTCACCACCGATTTCCCCATGTGCAGGATGTGGCCACCGAAGATCAGGGCTCTGGGCCAAGTCTCCAGAGCAGTTAATTTCCAGCTCTCCCATCAGTCCTCAAGATAGAGGAAGAGAAGAAACCTTCTCATGGCACCTCCTAATGGTGACAAATGCCACACAACAATATCTTGGTAAACAAAGCAGAGTCTGCCCAGCATCTCACTTCCCTTGCAGAATGAGCTGGATACCTCGGTCCCCTGCCAGTCACATCCACCTAGAGCGTAATCCTTCAAACCAACTGCATCCTTCCCCTTCACAAGGGCAGTGGGCAGTACAGGGGAGCCCTGATCTCAGCCAGGCCAGACGAGTCTCCAGAAAAAGTAGTAACACTGTAATCACAGGGCATATTACTGTAGCAGCAGGTGAAACCCCACATTAAAAAAAACCTCTTGCAGATCACCCTTGCCCAGAACAACATCAGGGGCATGTGAGTGCCCTTGAAAAGTCTAATCCACCGTACATGGCTCTGGAAGGCTGTTCCTCACCCAAGATAAATAGCCCTCTGCTCAGCAGGGCATCAGAGTGTTTACAGATTAATTTTTTTTTCCCCAGGAAAACATCTACTCCATAAAACAACAATTAGCTGCACTCGGAATTTATGAGTGTAATTTGCAATGCTGTTAAAGCATGGGCAGCCGTGGCTTTCATGCAGTGGTGATTGCATTGCTGTGAAGGAGCCTGAACAAAGCACACTGCTGGCTTTTGGGGATTGCTGGAAAAATGAGAGACTGTTGTTCTTCATAGGAGAGAACTGCCACCACCTTGACAGGGGTACAGGGCACACAGTGGTACCATTATCACCTGCAATGATGCAGTGACCACCCCAGAAACATTTTATTAGATTCTCACCACAGAGAATGGTGGGAAGGAGTTTGCGAGTTTTGGCTGCCAGATTAGTCAGCTTGGTTGAATCAGCAAGAACCAGATGAGGCAAAGAGGACCGAGAAAAGCTGGAAGCTAAGCTTTTCAGAAAGGCAATAGTAATGAAAAGACTTTGCATAAATTAGACATGAAGGAAAAACATTAGGAGTGGTGTCTCCCCCATCAAGCTACTTTCCTAAGTAAAAATCACCAGTCTGGTAAATTATTAGCTTAGGGGAAAAACTTCTTCAGGGAAAACATTGGTATTAACAGTTGAGCTTGGGTGGAGTTTTCATATAGCCAAGATCCCCAATGAAAGTCAATTCATTCACATATCCAGCCACCCAGCATTAGCCTCTGCCAACTAAGCAGCAGTCTCCTCCAATGAGGGGTAAAATGGGCATAAGCACGAAGCTTCCTTTCCATTTTCCCCCTCTCCTTCCAGCTCTCCCAGCCACGGCAGCAGGACCAGACCTGTTGAGGTGACCACATGGTGCTCAGGGCCAGCTTGGGGTTCCAGCAGATTGGCTCAGCACTGGCAGATGAAACAGTTTTAACTTTTTAGCTGGAGAGCCTGGAAAGTCAAGAAGCTGTCTTCAAAAGGATGGCTTTCTAGTTCATAGATGCAAGGTATTTTACCTTAATGTTAAATGACAATTGCTTGCAAAACAATATTGCAGAAACTCCCTGGAGGCATTAATCAGAGGTTTTCTCTCCCACTCTCGAAAAGCTTAGCAAGTAACAGATACTTACAGAAAACATCGAGGGGCAGGGCCTTTTAACCACAGGCTGTCCCCAGCAAAGGCATCAAACTTCCATTTGGGTTCCTTAAGTGGGAGCCTCAGTGCTTTTGTGGGCTTAGGCCCATAGTCTCTCCCCAGTGTCTCTGAAGATGATAACAGAAATCCTAACCACTAGAAACAGGAGGTCTGTTATCAGCCCTTCTGAAGCCAAGTGCTCCCAGGTCCATCCCCCAAGTGATCTGCTGCAGCTGCTGGAAGAAAACAGTGCTGCCTGCCAGATCATTGTGACCCAAGGAGTTTCCAATTCAGGGAGGAAACAAGTCACTCTTCCCAGTTTCCATATGCAGGGAAAAATTATCAGTCTTGTTCCACTACAGCCAGCCAGGCTAATGGCAAGGGGGGGTTTTGGGTTCGTTTTTTTTCTCCTTCAAATTACCAAGTAAGGAGGCACATGGAACAGCAGCATATGGAGCTGAAGCCCTTTTCCTCAGCCTGTTAATAGGAAATATGTGTGCTAATGTCTTTACAAACAATTCCATGAGTGAGGGTATCTGTTACAAGCCAGGAGCAGTGGTGATGCTCTCATGGTGTGGAGGAAGCCCCAACCCACCTTGCAGAGAGGCATCTTAGTACCAGCTGTCTGTAGTGGTGCCCCATGACTCCAGGTTTCCTCTGTCCAAACAGGGCTCAGCCTCTCTTGTATAAAATCCCTTTTTCCCATCAAATCACATGCTGGAAAGGCCAGGGAGAGGAAGAGGAGTAGCCAAGGGAAGCCTTCAGCCTAACATTAGGAGACTCCAGGGAAGAGGATGACCACTTGGCAGACAGGTCCCAAGAAATGCTTCTATTGAGGAAAAGTGGGACATTTCAAAAGAGAATGCCCAGAATTACAGAGGAATCAGGAGCTTATGCACAGGATTAGGGGTGTCAGGGGCTCTATTTTTTTGGGGTCCAAATACCATGAAGAGCCCTTGATAAATTTAAAATTAGGACCCCAAGAAGAAGAATATGTGTTTATTCAGGAACTGAGAGAGCAAGTTTAATTAAAATCCCCTGTGGGTGTGTCAGAGGGACTGACCAAACCAGAATAATTGGAGTGAAAGGGGAGGGATTCATGCCCCCATAATAGAACAAGTAAAAGTTTTGGGAAATTACATCTAGTTTTGTAATAATACCAGAGGCCAGCACCAACTGGTTAGGGAGAGATTTAAGCAATTAAGGATTGGGGTAATTCCAGAAGAGGGTAGAATGGTGGTAAAGCTATTTAAATTGACTATAGAAGATGAGAGGGAAATAAATCCAGTGGTGTGGGTGGCTAAAGATAACAGAGAAGGGCTGAATATCTCTCCCCTGGAAATAAAATTGAAGGAAGGGAGCCAACCCGTCCGTGTGAAACAATACTTTATATCTTCGGAAGGAAGGAGGGGATTACAAATTATAATTGAGCAGCTTTTAAAGGACGGATTATTAGAACCTTGCATGTCCCCTTATAATACCCCCATTTTACCTGCCAGGAAACCGGACAGGACATATAGACTTGTTCAAGATTTCAGGGAATTGAATAAACTTGTTCAGGTATGCCACCTGGTAGTCCCTAATCCATATACTTTACTATGTAAGATTCCCCGTAACCATGTGTGGTTCAGTGTGATTGATTTAAAAGATGCATTCTGGACATGTCCACTAGCAGAAAACAGCAGAGATATATTTGCTTTTGAATGGGAAGACCCCACTACTGAGAGAAAGCAACAGTTATGATGGACCTCTTTACTACAGGGATTTACAGAGTCTCCAAATCTGCTTGGACAAATTTTAGAACAGGCGCTTGAAGAGTTTAATCTAAATCCAGAGGCGAAGTTGTTACAATATGTGGATGATTTGTTGATATCAGGGAAGGAGAAAGTCCGAGATGTCACAATTAAGCTATTGAACCTTTTGGGAGAAAATGGACTAAGGGTCTCTAAGATGAAGTTACAATTTGTGGAGAAAGAAGTAAAATATCTTGGGCATCTGATAAGTGAAGGGTGAGGGAGGATAACCCCAGAACATATTTCTGGCATTGTTGCTATGCACCTTCCTAAAACCAAACAAGAAATTCTTACATTTGCTCGGATATTGCCATTTTAATGGATTGATAATTTTACCCAGCATATAAAGTTTTTGTATAAAAAACTACAAGAGGAAGGAGAAACAGTTGAGTGGGCTAGGAATCAGCAACAGCAATTCGAAGATCTGGAAAAGAAATTAATCCAAGCACCTGTTTTAGCACTCCCTTCCTTAGAAAAACTTTTTTGTCTGTATGTCAACATAGAAGAGGGGACAGCTTACAGAAGGTTAACCCAAATATGGGGAGGGCAGAAGAGACCTGTGGCATACCTTTCAAAAATGTTAGATCCAGTGTCCTGAGGATGGCCCGTGTTCAAGTGAAAACTGCTACTGCCTTATTAGTAGAAGAGAGCAGAAAATTAACTTTCGGGGGTATTTTAATTGTAGCTACTCCACATACAGTCAGGACTATTTTAAATCAAAAGTCTGGGAGGTGGCTGACGGATTCTAGAATTCTGAAATATGAAACTATCCTAATGGAGAAGGAGGATTTAACATTAATTACAGACAAAGTTTAAATCCTTCTCAATTTTTATATGAAAAGGCAGTAGAAGTCCCTGAACATGACTGTTTGGAGATTATTGAGTATCAGACAAAGGTTAGAGAGGACCTAGAAGAAACTCCCTTGGCGGAAGGGAGAAGAGTCCTTATTGATGGATCATCTCGATTTATAAGTGGGAAACATTGTCATGGTTATGCTGTTGTGGATGGTGAGCAAAGCAGTCTGTTAGAGAAAGAGAAATTACCCAATAACTGGTCAGCTCCAACGTGTGAATTATATGCACTAAAACGAGCCCTGGAACTACTCAGAGCAAAAAAGGGAACTATATACACTGATTCTAAATATGCTTTTGGAGTAGTATACACTTTTGGAAAAATATGGAAAGAATGTGGACTAATTCTTCCAGAGGGAAGGAATTAGTGCATGAACAATTGGTTTTGGAAGTTCTAGAAACCCTGGGATTACCCAAAGAAATCACAGTGGTTTATGTAATGGGACACCAGAAAGGAGGAACTTTAGAAAGAAAGGGCAATAATTTAGCTGACAGGCTAGGTAAAGAGGCTGCAGAGGAGGAGGAAATAAAGATGCTAGCACTAGTACCTAGTGGAAAGGCAGAGGAGGTAAAACTCCTGGTATTTACAAAGAAGAGTGTTTATGGAAGTTGGGAGGTGAAAGAAATCAGGAGGGCAAATGGTTTTTACCAGATGGGAGGCAAATAGTGAGTAAAGCAATTACTAGAGAAGTCTTAATCTGATTACATCAGGAAACACACTGGGGAACACAAGCTTTATATGATCAGTTTTTAGGAACTTAGGGTTGTATGGGAATCTACACAATAGCCAAGCAAGAGACAGAACGTTTGATCTGTCAAAGGGTGAATAGAAAAGTAATGAGAAAACACCCTAGTGTGGGAAGAGCCCTAGCACTTAGACCCTTTCAAAGTATACAAATAGATTACACTGAATTCCCCAAAATACAGCGATGGAAATACCTTCTTGTAATAATTGATCACCTTACCCACTGGGTAGAAGCCTTTCCTACCTCAACTGCAACTACCTCAAATATGGCTAAGATTCAATTAGAACAAATTATTCCCAGACATGGGATAATGGAAAGAATAGACTCAGATAAAGGAATGCATTTTACCTCAAAGATTTTACATACTATATGTGTTGCATTAGACATAAATTGGAAATTTCATACCCCGTGGCACCCTCAAAGTTGTGGATGAGTGGAGAGAACGAATGCTGTCTTTAAGAACCATATTACTAAATTAGTGATTGAAACCAGATTATTGTGGATTAAGTGTTTACCTCTAGCATTATTACAGATTAGGACTGCTCCAAGAAAGGATATAGGAGTTTCTCCCTATGCAATGTTATATGAGTTACCTTATCTGGGAAGGGAGGAGGAGTTGCCAATTACTGAAACCAATGGCTTATATCTCGGAAATTATTGGCAGGTGATCACACTTTCTCTCACGGATCTTAGAAGGAAAGGGTTGTTACCCCAAACATCACCTCTAGACTTTCACATACACCAGATAAAACCAGGAGATTGGGTTCTAATAAAATCTTGGAAAGATGACACCTTAACACCAGCATGGGAAGGTCCCTTTCAGGTACTTTTAACAATTGAAACAGCAGTCAGAACTGCAGAAAAGGGCTGGTCTCATGCCTCTCAAGGACCAGTGGAATCTCCTCCCCAAACTTGGACAGTGGTACAGGGAAGCGACCCTTTAAAGTTAACCTTCAAAAGATAATTTAACAGTAAACGGTCAAAGGCAAGATTGGATTGACCCCTGTATTTGCCACCAGAGAGATCTTTGCTCCATTGTGGGCTGCAACCCCTCAGGTGTTGAGCAGTGGAAATATAAGTCATACCAGACCTTGACAAAAACAGGAATAGAAAAATGAAGAATCTGATTTTTATAATTGGGATTGAAATCTTAATGATAAGTAGCTCTGTCTTGATTGACCCTTGTACCCCTTGATGTTCTAAGACTCTGGAAATTGCTGGACAGAGTGTTACAGCCTTTATGCGTCACCTCCATATCCCTACAGTGTGCTATTCTGGTAAGCCTGCAGAATGTCAGCAAGGAATGAGAAGTTATTGGATTGCACAGAACCTAGGAAGCAGGTATGGATACTGAAGAAGGTAGTACTGTCCTAAAGAAGAGCCTTGGGTGTGTTTTCGCAAGGAGGGACAAAAAAGGAAAATTTACCCAAGTACCAGTACATGATAGACTCTAAATGGTGGGACAACTTATTTGGAATGGCCTGGTGGAAGAAGGTAGGCTTTATATTCTTGTGTGCAACTGCGGGATTATTATTTTTACCTTGTCTTATCCCATGTTTCATTCAATTAATTAATGGTGTAATAGAAGGAATGCAGATAACTAGTGTGCCAGTCAATCCTAATGCAACAGCCAGCTGCCAAGGAACGGGAGCTCAAAGGATTATGATCCTGAAGAAAAGAGATAGAAAAAGGGAGGAACAAGAGGGGGAGATACAATTTGTTTTATGCAAGTTGGAGGAGAGCTATGAACAGCAATGTGAACTGACAACTTAGGAACATTTTAAATAGACTGAATTTAAAACAAACATAATAAAAGACTGATTAAATCTTATTTATAACTACTTTGCAAAAGGAATCGGTTTATGTTGGCCAGACAGGACAACTGAATCAAGGGCTTCAGCAAAAAACGATAATAAAAGGAAAGGGTGGATTGTGAGAGATGTAGTAATATTTTGCTGCGACCAAAAAGATTATTGAGTAAAATAATGAAATGTGTTGGTTCTGTTCCCTATTCGTTGTTATCTATGGTTTGGATTTGTTCTGGGTTATCTGTTGGGGGTTGTTGAGAACTGGGAGAGGGGCGGGGTTGAAGGCAGGACCAAGATAGGAAGAAGGATGACAGGGGAGGGGACAGAAAGGTAGGCAGTCGGGAGAGCATGTGAGTTCCTGAGTTCCCATCCAAGGGGAAAGGGGACAGGGACCGCCCCCAGCCGCGAAAGGGTATAAAAAGTTGCCATGTTGTTGAAGGGTATGTGTGTTCACCTCTCCAGGGAGAGACACACACCAGAATCAGCTGGCTTCGTTACAAATAAACAGTTTTATTTTGTTTCAGAGACTTTGTCCGGACTTAATTGTATCCAAAAGTGAATTTATGTCTAACGATATTAGCCCCACTAATCACTAGAGGTCCTTGTAGATGATCCGTGGTTACTGATAGCTGAGTTCTCCCATCCTTTCCCTCCTGCTGAGAAGTCCAAATCTCTGGATTTGGACTTCTCAGGGGTTTTAGAGACCTTGACTCAAGTGTGATGGGTCCACCTGTGTTCAGCTGTCCTGACTGCTGTTCCTGCGGTCCTGGTTGGATGTTACGAACAGCAAAGTCCAAGGGCAGCGTCTGTGCTAACTGGGCACAAAGAGACTGTCAAAGAGATTTCATTGACACAGTATTCTGGCCACATACTGGTTTAAATATACATCTTCACATCCCTGCCACATTGAAAATTAACAGGGTAATAATACCAAACATTAACTCAAAGTGGAATAATTGAGTATCTCCTCGGGGTTTGGATCTTATTCTTGCCAAAGCTAATGGCAAAAGCCATACCCATGGCATCTTAGTTTTTGTCACCACCTTCAAAAGGTGTTTCTTTATTTCTCCACTCATCCTTTCTATTTGACCTGAATTCTAAAGTTGCCAGGGGGTATGGAGGTCCCACTGAATTCCCAAAGCAGCCATAATCCCTTGAAGGATCCTCCTGTAAAATGAGTTCTCCCACCCGAGTCCACTACCCCCACAATTCCATATCCTGGAATTAGTTGCTCCAAAAATACTTTAATAATTGATTCAACAGTTGCTGAAGTGATCAGAAACGCCTCTGGTCACCCTGCCAGCCAGCATACCACTACTAGAACATATTTAAGCCTTCTTGCCTGGGGCATCTCAGCAAAATACACCCAGCATCCTTGAAAAGGACAATTAGCCCAGAGTCACTCCCCTGCCTTGCAATCTCCTTTGTAGTCTGGCTATTAACTTTAGCCAGGCAACCCTCAATAGCTCGTTTCGCTAAAAAAAAGACCCAAGACAGTTCATCTTGAGGAAGGTCTCTGCCAATCCTTGAGAGCTCCAATGACTCCCCCCATGGAGTTGTTTTCATATTTGCGGCGTCAAAGCTCCTAGCATCCACTGTTTACTGTCCTTTGTAAATAAATTCTCCCCTCTTTCTTCTGCCTCACCACTCTTAATAATCTCCAACTCCTCTGGTGGAAAAGACAGCACCATCACCACCACTCCCTGCTCCCCCTGGCAATGGCTGAGCCACAGCGAGCAAAGGGAAGATCCAGGAGACCTCTGGCAAAAGTGCTGCTTTCTGAACATCTCCATTGGCCAGTTGATTACCTATTGTCTCTTCTGAGTACCCTGCCTGATGTCCCCTAACATGTATTATTTCTACCTTTTTGGTAAATTCACCACCTCCAACAGGTAATTGAGGTCTCATGAGTGAACGTTTTCCCCTTGAGGTTAATAAACCTCTTTCCTCCCAGTTTTCCAAACGCATGTACCAGCCCACATGCATACTTTGAATCTGTAAATATATTCACCACTTTTCCTTGATACAATTTGCAGGCTTTTATTAAGGCATACAATTCTGTGGTCTGTGCTGACCATGTGCATGGTAGCTTCCCCTCTTCTTGCAATTCCCTGCCTTCTACTATAGCATATCCTGTAACTTGTTTTCCTCCTATTGCTCTTGAAGATCCATCAATAAACAGCTTTCCCCCATTTGGCTGAGGGGTATCCTGTAACCTTTCCTAGCTCCGGTCTGGAGATCTGTTACCTGGATACAGTCACAAGTTTCCTTTAGGTCTCCCACCTCAGGACCAGTTGAACAGGAGGTTGGGTTAAACCCTTCCCCACTTCTCAGTTTTAAACCGTCCTGTTCCATTAAACAGGTTTCATACTGTAACAATCTAGTGCTGCTCATCCATTTAGAGCTCGATGCCAGACTTTTAACAACAAGAGATCCTCCTGCCATCGGTTACCATCAAAGCTGCACAATTCTGTAGACAACAAAGCCTCAGTTACCGTTAGAGCCATCAATAAACACCTTTCCCCCATTTGGCCGAGGGGTATCAAATAATAGGGCTACCCCCCTGTCAATGGGCCAAACATTTTTGTACTATAATTCCTTTGGCACAGCCCTGTTTAACATCCACATATAATTCAAATTCCTTTCTAAGTCTGGCTAAAGTTTTGCTCTTTCTCATGTCCGTACCACAGCACTGGGGCTATTTGGGTTTAAAAAGTCACAGAATAAGAAGTCCTTAATCCAGGTCCTGCAATATCCTATTAATCCTAAAAATTGTCACAGCTTCTCTTCAATCCTGGGCAACGGCACCTCCAAGACTCCCTGGACCCCCTCTGGGCCAACACACTGCAGGCCTTCAGCCAAAATATGCCCCAAACATTCAACCTTTTTCTCCATCACCTGTGCCCTCCCTTCAGACACTCCAAGCCCCCCTCCAGACAGAAAATTAAGCAATTTCGTAGTGGCTTCCCCTACCACCTCCTCCCATTCTCCTGATAGGAACAAGTCATTTGTCATACATGAAATGAGTGGTTTGGCATTCGCATTTGTGAAGTTTTGAGTATTGTTATTGATTAATGAAGCTGTTAATTAGTTTTTGAAGTTAAGAGAGTTTGTAAGTTATTTTCCCTAATGTTAAAGTGTTAAATATTACTTCCCAGTTTTAAAACGAAGTTCAGAAGTTTTTATCGCATTGAAAATTCCTGTTATATCTTTTAAAATTCCTTCAAGTCTAACTGTGTTCTAGAGAGGAGAGCCCCTCACCCCCGGACCAAAGAGCTATTTTTAGAAAACGACCCGTAACCTGTCACTGAGCTCCATGACAANCGACGAGCCCCAAAATTCAAAGGACATCACTCAAAAACTGCACCCCTAGTACTCGACGAGCCATTGGTCGAAAGACCTTCATCATCCTTCGGAGCAGGACCAATTAAATAGACTTTTAAAAGACTCCACCAGTCAACTCCTACCTCGGAGGCGGGACAGTGGGAGGAGATGGGAGCAGCTGCGGGGTATAAAACCTTGTGCACAAAGGAAAAATTGCTGGTTTTTGCCTGCTTAGAATTGTGTTAGCAGTTCTTTGCTTGGGACTAGCCCAGGCTGAGCCCGGTGCTGGGGATTTTAGGCCTGCCTGTTAAAGTTTCTTTACTTGGGACTAGCCCAAGTAAGACCCAGCACTGAGGGTCTTTGTTTTGGGTTTCTTGCCGGTTTGGCTAAAAGTGTCTCTTATCGCTGCGGATATGGATGAAAGTTTTTTTTAAAGGAAAAGAGCTGAGTTTGTTAAATAAACTTATTTTTTTTAAAACCTCAAATGAGGGTGGCTCATTCCTGACATCATTCACATACTGCAATAACGTAATTCCTAGGGATGGAGCAAATTCCTTTAATATCTTGCCCAAATAAGACCAGTGCTTCTGTATATCCCTGTTGGAGGACCATCCATGTCTTTACTATTTTCTCCCTCTTGTTCCCACTCTAAGGCAAAACTCTGTTTACTATGCTCTGTAAGTGGGCATCCCCAGAAAGCATCTTTTAAATCAAGTACTGAAGAGTAGCAGTGTGAGGAGGGAACCTGGTTCAAGACGGTATAAGGATCTGGGACCCTGAAGTGCCTGGGTTTAAAAGTCTCATTTATTATTCTTAGGTCCTGCACCATTCTATAGGTTCAATCTGATTTGATAACTGGCAGGATAGGAGTGTTATAGGGAGATATACACAGCTCCAACAAACCTGGCTTTAGCAGGGACTCAGCAACAGGCTGCAGCCCCTTTTCCTCCCTTGAAAGAGTGCATTGCTTTTTAGACACAACTGGTCCTTGTTGCCTCAGAGTAATTTGGAGAAGCTCCATATCCAGCTTTCCACATTCCCCTGGGATTACCCACACTTCTGGGTTCATTTTAGAATAAGCTTTATCAGCACAACAGTGCTAGCCTCCCCATCACCCCCACAACACTAATCCGCCTTCCTAACTCAGTCATCAAATCCCCTCCTAGCAAACCACAGTCACAGCTAGGAACAAACAGGAACTTAGGCTTTTCAAACCCATCTCCCACATTCACCAATAGTGTTTGAATAAAATGCACCTGCTCATCTTTCCACTTGTCAAAAGAAGATTTGGACAATTGTCCACCCTTTGGCATAAAATTCAAATTAGACAGAGAGGCTCCCGTGTTTACTAGGAAACACACTTCTCGGTCCAGACCCACCCTGCATGTTATGAAGGGTTCCAGTGGGGTGAGCCCCTCGTACAATAACACAATAGTGTTAACACTCTTAACAATCCATTTCTAATGTTCTCTTTTTTTTACAAATGGCACATTGATTCCTTCCCAATCGCTGTCCTGGTGGCCACTCCCTTCCCTTTGGCCTTGGGGCTCCCTGCACTTTTCTCCCCCCATCGGGGGTTGCAAAAACTGTGCCATTATCCTTGTCTTTACCTTTTCCCCATCCCATCTTACATATACCTGATGTGCCTTTCTAACCAACTCCTGCAAGGGCCCAATCTGCCACCTCTCCAGCCCCTGCTCCCACTGCTTGTGGGCCCTCACCTTCCCACAGCCACCGAACTTTCTGAAAAAGCAACTCGCCTCCTTGGTGACCCAAACAAAATCCCTTCTCGTATCAGGCCAGGCTTTGGTGACAAATTGTACCTTACACTGTACACCAAAGCCAGTCCCTGTCCTGCTGCAGTGTCCAGACAGACCCCCCAGTGCACCTGTCTGCAGTAATGACACATGGGCAAGGACTTTGCTCATAAGATGGAGAGCGGCAAAGACCTTTATTGCACAGTCAGAATTCCCTAAATCCCAGCACCCAACAGGATATAACATCATATAAACAGGAAAGATGTTCACCACAGTGTCTCCCAATCACCTGGGGTATTGCACAGATTTTACCTATTTTGGTAATAGGCAAACAATGCCCTATAAGGCCACAAACTACAATGAACACTTCTCACAGGCCCAGCCTGTCCATAAACACACAATCCTCTCTCAGTCCATCCCCGGTGACCTGGATGCACTCCCAGGGTCACCTCTGGGCCCAGGATAGAGGCCCTCTCTCTGATCCTCAGGGACCATCTCTCTGCCACCACCCAGTGCACTCCAACACCTGTCCAGGCCCCTGGGCCACTCTCCCAGCACCAGAAGCTCTGTAAAGCACCGGGTGCAGGCACAGGTCAGCGGGCAGCCATGTCCGGCAGTGCCACAGAGACGAGCAGGTGGATGGGATGTCTTGCCAGCTTCATGGGGGCCTGGGGTCCACTGCCACCCCTGCCTGCCGGAGTGGCGGGGTCAGGCACTCCCCAGTGCTGAGTCCACGGCACCCCCACAGCCCCGACTTGGTCCCACACTTCCCGCACAGGTCCCTAGCCCGTGCCACTGATCCTGCACTTTCACACGTGGCGTCGACACTCCTCACCATAGAGAAACCCCTGACAAAGTCCTGAGTAGTAAGCGGACAAACCCAAATCCTCCACCCTGGCTCCATAATGACCCGGGGAGGGGTGGGGGGTGTAGGAACAATACTTCCCTGTTTTCCCTATCCTGGAGGCTGGGAATACAAAGAACCTGCAGGCGGCTCTGTATTAGGCTGCAGATTTTGAAGATAAGGCAGAGAACATCCCAATCCTCACTGTTTCTCTCTTCTTTTCGTTACCACATAGTCTCCTGCTGGTATTTGCCTTAACCATATTCCTCCACACTCCCCGTCAACCAATCCTTTCCCAAACCAACACCATCTGTCCCCTGTTGCCGAGACCCCTTCTCGACTCCCCTTATTGCCCCCTCTGGGTGTCCATGTCCTTAACTACCTCTGGGATAATGTGCAAACCATCTCAACATTCTCCCAATGACCCTTTGGAGGTATTTTGGGATTGTCATCCCTATAGCTGAGACCCTTTTTCAACTTTCCTTTACTGCCCCCTCTGGGCGTCCTGCCACGTTTTACTCCCCAAAGTTCCCATTGGACTCACTGGTGAGATTTCCAGTGGTCCTTTCCTGCAGACTCTTCAGGGACCCCCCTGGTCTGCCTCTCATCTCTCTCCTGGACAGTCTCGGGAACCCAATCAATCGCCTGGTGCTGGCCAGCATCGAAGGGAGCTGGTCACCTAAAAACTGGGTGAGGCGTGCCTCCAGCTCCTCTTGCCATGTCCCGGACCCAGATGGTGGAAGGATCCTGGACGAGGCCCCATCGTGTGTGGAAAATCACACAATGAAAAGCCAGTGTCCATAAAGAAGACAGAGGAGTCCTGCAACTATATTCAAATAAAGGGCGAGAGTCCACTGGGGCACGTGCCCTCTCGAGGTTTTGGAGGGTGCAGCCTCCTTATTATCCTAACTCCCTAACTCCGCATGTTCCCTCTTCCTCTCCCCACTGGCTGAGGTACTAGGAAGGTACAGCCTTCCCAAACCACCTGTCACATATTCCCCTCTTAAACATGTCATTTCGGCCCAAAGTTCAGAAAGTCAGGCTTGTGCAGATCCATTGGTCTGTTTCAGGAGTCAAACTGTTCTGTAACAAACCTGCAGCTCGAAGTTGGTAGAGACATTAAGACTCATTTCAAAGACATTGACACCCATACCCTCACCCATGGAATTGTTTGTAGACATTAGCACACATCTTTCCTATCACCAGCCTTCTCTCTTGCCACCCTCCCATCCCTGCCCTGGTTTTCTGTCTTTACCCTCAAGCTATTGCTTTGCTTCCACTATCACCATCAACCTGCTTCCCCATATGTTTCCCACCCCTCATTCCACCGTGTCTTCCCCAACTCTTCACGAGATGTGCTGCTATTTCTGCTTGCCTGCAAAATATAAACAAAATAAAGTGCATTCCACAGAGATGGGGATTTAAATCCTTATTCCCTTTATTGTATGCATCTTAAGGCATCATTTTTAAATGGTAGAAGCATGTCTACAGATTTATGTGCATCTTCAAGGTCTAATTTACACAAAAAACAAGTGCAGAGTGTTTCTTAGCCCCAGGGCACAGCAGATACAAGGAGAACACCTAATGAATTAAAAAATGTTTGGATAAAATTCATATAAACTCTTATATATGTTAATAAGATGAAAGGCTATAATTACGAGCTGAATTGTGTACTGACACAGGTAGCTCTGTGCAATAAATGACAATTTCAATGTCCTTCAATCCAAAATAACATCTTGTGAGAAGATGCTTTCCCATAAATCTCTCTCTCTAGGTTCTTTTCAACACCTCTGGAAGCACAGGTGAGGCTAAGGGATGCAATAACTTCTCAATTGGTATAAATTTCATCTTTACAGGGATCACCCAGTATTTAAGGGCACATTTCCACTTCCTAAAGAGCACTGATAGAAGGTAATTATAGCTTTATCTTGAATGATTTGAATCATAAGCTGGTATTCACAGGAAAGGTACATCTAAATGAGGTGTGCATGGTGCAGGGAGGGAGATATTCTCACAAAGTTTAAATACTCTGATCTTTACCTCCAAAATAATTGTTTTATGCAAGGAGGAGGTTAATTTTGCAAAGCTTGGAAGCAATAGCTTGTGTAAACAGCCAGCCACAGACTGGAGACTGCACTCCACAAATGCTGCCAACGAAATCCATTTCCATGGCCTTTTAATTCACAAGTTATTGTCTATCACACTCAAAACATAATCCTCCAGGCACTCAGCCTGCCCATCTGTGGCGCTGAGGAGCAACACCCGGCGTATTGCTCGGGGTGGTGCCAGTTTGGACAGTATTCTCTGCACAGCACTGTCCTGCCTCCACAGCCTCCCACCTCCAAACACACCTGAGCCACGTGGGGCTGGTGGAAAGCTGCACCACAGCCATGGGAGGGAAGCCCCTTTGTCCCTCCCATGACCTTGGCTGGGCATCTCTCGCTCTCTCCCAGCTGCAGTTACTCAGCCTGGGGTAGGACAATAGCTCCTCACCTCCCGGAGGAGGAATTCAGTAGCATTTCTTACGCCTCATGTGTTAGGGTGATGTGACATGAAAAGCCCAGATCGTCAAATTATTAATGCCAGCAGAAGGCTACAGAAATGCTAACCAAGGCAATGGAGCTGCTCCAATGTGATACCAGTCTGGACCTCCTGGCAACTGACCATTGACCAAGCTGAGTTATCGATCACTGACCTTCTGCTGGTACCTCAGGGCTTGAAGCTGCACTTCCTGTGCCAACATACACAAGCCAGTCAGGCTGTCCCTAAAGTATTCACAATATTTGCAGGCACAGTGAAATGACAGAAAAAGAAAAACAAAGAGCAAAAAAAAATCACAGAGACAGAGCTGACACCAGAGTGGCAGCAAGAGACTGGAGAGTGCCTCCTGGGCTCTCGCAGCGGCGGCAAGTCCACCTCCCCCTCAGGTTGGTCTCATACTCTATGCAATCATCACCCCAGTTTTAATCGATCTGGGGACACATTCCTGTCTTACAACTATAACAAGAACTCAGATGAGTATTTTTTTACAGTACTATGAACTCCAAGGCTATTTAACAAAACCAAATCAATCTGCGACCTTAATGTTGCACCTGGAGTTAATGTGTACCAAAAGAAAGTTATGATACAAGAAATATGCAAAGACTGCAGTCTTTCCCAGAGCCTTTCCTATCCCCCCTTTGCTACAGTATGGAGACAGTCAGCACTTTTTTTGCAGCTCAATACTGCATTTGAATGTGAGCACCACTCCAATTACTGCCTCAATTACAGAGCCACAAGTGTACTCCTGCACACCTACCCTTTTGCTGAAAAAACACCTTGCATATGCTGCCCCTGGAAAAGGTCCCTGTGGGAAATCATTAACCCACTAATTTGAAATCAATTTAAAGTTCATTTGCCTAATATCATGAGCACTGTAAATTATCTACAAATTGTTAATTTATGAGAATATGACATCAGAATTTTTTTTTTATTTATTGGCTTTTCCAGATGCAGGTTATTTCTAAAGCTTTATAATCCATGTCTCTTGGTGAGCAAACATTAAAACCTGCTTAATAAGACAACTTTTATGCCAAGAAAAAGAGTAAAGTGAGTAAACCGACTCTTGTGAACACTTCAGTGTAAGAGTTTATGCATTCATCTTAGCAATAAGAGAAAAAGTCACGGGGAGATTGAAAAAAGGTCCTTTGAGTGTCTGTTCACGTTCTTGAACAAAATTGGTTCCAACCACATTTGCATTTTTCAGGAGCAAAATTCCTCTGAGTGCAGAAACCAACACCAGCCCAGGTCACCTCTTCCATCATCCTCATCCCTCTTTGGCAAGGACTCAGCCAGGCACAGACTGACCTAAGAACCCATCTCTCAGCAAATATTTGAGTGACAGACTCACTGGCCAAAGCATTTGCAGGAAATGATTGTCAAAGTCTGTGTCCTGGGACCACATTGTGATTTCTTTGCTGATATGGAGGTATTAGAGACCAACTTTTCCTATCTACTACTAGTACAGGAGTGCAGAGACTTCTTCAGATTATTTTCTTGTAATATCATGTACACAGGTCCACAGAAGTTAAGTAGCTCATCATCTAACTCCTATTTCAGTCTCTCACTCCTGCTGGATATGTATTCTTGATGTCTCATGCCATACCACATGTCCTGAATTTCCCTCCTACCCCAGACAATTGCTTGGGAATTGCTCACACGCCATCCACAGCCACCCACAGAAGTCAAGTCCATGTAATTTTTCTCTACTCCATGGTAACCAGGCAACATGACTGCAATTTTCAAATATCGATATTTACCGACAAAAACACAAATGCAAAGAAATCAGGGTTTGACTGACCCAAAGAGCAAATGCACCTGAGGAACTTGCAGCCTGTGCCCGGACAATTCCTGGGCAAAGATCTAGTGTAGATGAGTTTCTTGGTCCCAGTACTCATCATTACTGAACAGTCAGAAATAAAGTCTCCACATGCACCATGGCCTTGACAAGAAGAAAAAAAAGGGAGTATAATGATTTCAGCTACTGTCTGATGTTCAGCAAATCTTTCAGCACTGGGCTTTCCAAGTTCAGTATGATTTTAAGGGTGAAGACAGTACAGGAGCAAAGTAATGGGAGCTCAGCAGAGCCAGCCTGGAAGACAGCCAGGCAGCAGGGAGAGGCACTGCTCGGCAGTGCTTCAAAGCCCCAGTTTCCACCTGGGAAGAAAGACAAAGCCACGAGATCTTTCCCAGATACCTCCTGCAGCGACTTGCAGGTCATCAGGCCAGTCTGCTTTCGGCTGTGTCTGGAGAAGGGCAAGTGAGCCCCAAAGCTGGCAACATTACTGCTTGTTCCACCATGGTGCACACACACAAGGCATAGTTAGCCAGCTCCACTCCCTCTCTTCCTGACCTTTCTAAGGCTTAATCCAAAAATTCCCCCAACTAGCACAGATGCCCTCAGGAGTGCTTGTGTGCACATAAGTGAAAGCTTCTCTGTGCAGGGACCAACCACCCCTGCACTCAAGCAGCAGCTGGCATGCACAGAAAGCTCCTTTTTTTGCCAAAATAGGAAGCTGCAATCTCAAAGCTTCCCTCTTCCCTTAATGCTCTATTTAAATTGGTCTGAATCTGTCAGGATTACAAACCCATCCTCTCTCAACAAACACCCTACCCAGACAGCCCTCCCCTCCTCTCTGCTTAATAGATACTAAATATAAATATATAGCCAGGAGAATGTACTGGGGGAAAAGAGGACTGGGATTCTTAAAAGCTTCCCTGTCCTCCATCTACTCCACAAACACACCAAAACAGAGCTGCTTTGTTGTTTGCTTTCATTGCTTCCAATCGAGAGCTCATCCCACCTCCACTGCCATTCATTGTCACAGCTTCTGCTGCAGAGTGCAATGTCGGGAATACCTTTCTGCAGGGATAGCCAAGCCCTTTTGCTGCTCTCCCCCAGCAGATCCCTGCCATGCACGGGCAGGGCAGATGATGAATGCAAGAGTGCTCAAAGAAAAGCTGCCAGATGAATACTGGCCCTATTGCCCAATCCTTTGGTGAAGCCAATCCAGCTGGAAGAATTCTTGCCTGCTGATATGCCAATAGTGTAAACGACCTTTAATTGTTTTCCCAACACTGCCCCTGCCACTTGCATACCCACAACCAGCCCTCACTGCTGCCAGGCCCCCTCTGCCACAACTGCCCAAACAGAAGAGATGCTGGTTGGTATGGGGCTGTTCTGCATGTCCCGCTTGTGCTCTGAATGTATTTATTCTGGTGTGAAATCACAGCACCACGTGTTCTGATCATGTCAAATTTCCGTTTTAAAGAAAATACCCTTAGGGTGCGTGAGAGCCAATAAGAAAATCCAGCAGTCCTTGTACTCTCTGCTCTTGGAAACAGGAGGGGAAGGGTGCGTGGGTGAAGGTACTGGAGAGATCAGTGAGTCACACACCATCATTAGCCAGCCCACACTCCTCCGTCTGCAGCTCCTTCAGAGCTGGATCCAAGAACCCATTGGTGTCTCAGCAGTGATTGAGTTGTAGGTAATGTACCTGCACAGGGTTGAGCTTTGCTGCTGCAGCTGTACAGTTGCAGAGGTGGCTGATCAGACTAGCTCACCTCCTTTCCATCAAACATGTTTCCTCCAGTTTTGTGCTGGCATTAAACAAGCCTTTAATTTGCTCTAGCTTTCTGCTCAGAGAGGCTGTGGCTTACAGCCCTCCACGCAAGTCACTTGAAGCAGCAGGATAATATGCCTGGCCCTCAGGAGGACCTTATCCCCACAGAAATCATAATTTTCCTCCATGGCCTTCTGCAGTACCTTGTTTCCAGTCCCCCCTTGCCCTGAATTCGAGCTGTAAGCTCCCACAGTAACACGACCCTGCTTCAGGCTGGATCAAAACAGCACAGTTCGGCCCACACTGTCTTATAATCAGACAACATTACTCAGGACAACAGCTCTGCAGTGTTCTCAGGGAAGAAGCTTTTGACCAGCAACTCCTCCTCTCTCTTCCCCAAATTTTCTTTCCCAGCTAACACATCCTTCCTGGAGGGGACATAGCATAACCAACAGCCTGATGCAAAGGCTGTTGCAGATAAGACACCAGAGAACCTCAGTGTTGGCTCTTCCCAGGTACAATGCAAGGCCTTGCCTAGCTCCCTGGAAACATGTTTGGTTTTATGTTTATTTTTCAGTGCGATCATCAAGCAAGACAGCCCTGTAACTGGCTCTGACTTGTCACCATCCATCACGACCTTCACTGTTTAGTAGTAAGATGTATTGCCCCCTTGCAGCAAAATAACACTCCAGCCACATCTCCCATTTGTTATGATCTGGCTGACTGGGACAGCTGTTTGTGTCAATGCTGTAAAAACTCCATTTGGAGCAGAGACAGCATGTTTTAACTGCTAATAAATGGGACAGCAGGCTGCAAGTGTACACGAGGTTAGCAGCTGGTCACCACCAGCCTTACCCAGCCAGGTTCCTGGAGCAGCTCCCAGCCAGTGCTGCAACCACTGACGCCCTTCAAACACAGCACACAGAGCATGGCTCTGCCTGCCAAGCCATCCCAGCTCTGTCTCACATGTGCCTCCACACCCAGTTAACCCTGCTGGGAGCTGCCACAGCACAGTTACCATTCCAGAGTGTCCCCAAAATTCAGCTGCCACATGAGCAGATTGAGTTTGTTATCAGAGTCAGGTGGGTAAGGCAGGTTTCTCAGCTTGGAGGAATGGGCTCAGAGTAGCAGTGCTGGAGGAAAAAACTTACTTGTCTCCATGCTTTGGGAGCAAGCTGAATCTGATTTTATCTAGTTAGCTTTATTAAAAATGGCCTCAGCAAAATAGACAGCAGAGAGAAAATTTTCTGGGAGAGCACTGAGAGACTTCTCCAGTAGCACACAATAACCTGTGGAGGACAAAATTAATGCTTAGTTGGGTGTCTCTAATCTGGTGCCCTCTGTGCTTTCCAGTGCTAAGCCATGCCCTTCTCTCAGGGTTATTACCAGCTGCACAGACTGCTCAGCTCTAAAGCTCCAGAGCAGCAAAGGCCTGGCAAACCTGAGCCTCTAACAGCAGCTGGAAGATAACTGCATACTGGAGGGTGAGATCTGTCACCACGGTAGATGCCTAAACACACAATGGGGCAGTTGAGAGCATGCTTCCTCCCCCCACATAAACTCCACTGTGGCCAGTGTAAGCCAGGCCCCAAGGAAACAGCAGTGTTCCCGTATTCCCAGCTAGTGAAAAGAGCCCTGGGACATGGTGAAGGTGCCTGCACAACAGCCAGCTGAGCAAGGGTAGAGCAGCCTTAGATGATGCATGAGGGCCTTCTGGCAGCAGATTTCACTGAGGTCACAGCCTCACATATTAGACGCAGATATCACTTCCATTTTTACATCAGGAAAAATGAAGCTTAAAGACATACAGACACAAAGCACTGGCAAGATATAATTTATCGTCACTGTCATTCCAGGCATTCACAATAGCCTTTGGCTCCCTTATAGCAGCTCCTTTAAGAGTTACATGAATATAGGGGGCAGGGGACAGGCCTGCTGTTTATTCACACCTATGTCTCTGACAAACACTGGCACAGCTCTGGCTGCTTAATCAACTCCCCTGTTAGTCAGCAAAAAAGCACAGGGGAAGCCCAGACCATTCACCTTAGGAAAGGCTCCCAAGAACCTGCACAAGCTAGCCAGTGGGTTTGGGAACGAGTTCAAGAGAGAAAACACAAGTCTCTATTGCCTCTTCATAAGCTTCTGTCCAACACAGCACAGCCTTAGGAAACTCAGCAGGACAGAGGCTACCAGCTAGAAAGGATTAAAAGCCCTAGCATACACATGTGACCTTCCCTTGCAGTCACCTTGTAAGTCTTGTTCAGCACCAAGAGATTCAACTGAAAAGGTCACTAAAGTTTTAACAAAAAACCCCAAAAAAGACACCTCTGCACAGCTGTTTGAAAAGCCCACCCTGAGTCTGCCCTGCCCCAGGTTGTAAAGGGTCCCACCCCTTCTGTATCTTCACTCTCTGTTTAGAGAAATCATCTCAGATCACGTCATTTCACATGGGAGCTTCTTAATCACTCAACACCCATCACACTCCAACGAGGCTGCAGAGCTCCTTTGTGTCGGAAAATGAGACATTAGTGCCCACACCTGTAGCCTAAGATGAGCCTAACACAGAACATAAGCTGCTTGTCTTCCTGCCAAAACCAGCCAAACCACAATGCTCTCAGTGCCATATTTCAGCTCAGCCCTTCAGTGACTGGATGTCCTCGTACCCGCCCTCACCCTGGGGACTCCAAGACTGACACATCTGCTACTGGAAAAGAATATGACCTATCCTCCCTGCCCACACGCTCTCAGATGGGCTACCCAAAGCAGGAGCACCACAACCCTTCCTCTCAGACATACCCTTTTTCTTGGCTAGTCCACACACAGGACGTACCCATACCTCCTTCCTACCCAAATTCACCCTTTGGTATTGCCTCTCAACCTCCATTTCCACAAGCAGAACCTCTAATGTTCAAGATAGGTTGTGATTTAGGCAGGCACTAGAAATGGTCTGTATCTGTAATTTAATTCACTCTCCTCCACATCCCACCGCAAGCTGTTTGCTAGCTGCTGCCTTCTGGCCCGGCCAAGGCTGCCCTTCACTGTCAGATTAATCCATGGACAACTCCACCTGGCGAAATAGCTTCTCTGCTTCAAGTCTGGGTTTGAAACCAAATCTTTGGCAATCTTTTTCACCCCAGCTCAAGACACTTCAGGCCTTATTCAGCTCCTTCACTGCTTTTCTCCATATGAAAACACCCATCAGGCTGCTACAAGGCTTCCTGGCCCTGCCTATTGCTTGTTGCATACTGCATTCAACAAACTTGCTCTAATTTGAGAGAGATAAAAAAGGTAACAAGAAAGAGGCATCGTGGGCCAGCACTTACAAAAACGCGATCCACAAACCTTCCGAGTTCCTATTGCTTTGGGCTCACTTCAGCTCCTGCACTGGCTGAAGGAAAGCCTGGCACCCAGCCTCTCCAGCTTTTACTCATCACCATCCTCAGGGGTTAGGGTGCACATAATGACTGAATAAACGGCCATGAGGATAAGAAGAGAGCATCCCAGAGGCACAGCTCCCCACTGAGCAGCCAGAGCTCTTTCCACACTAAGATGTGTCACTTGCAGGGTGACAAACTACTGGGGAAGAGGGTGAGTCATCCTCTTTGACTGCCCTCCGTGTCAGTCGTCAGAGGGGGAAGGCTGTTCCCGAGCTACTCGGAAATGGATGATGAGCCGTGTGTGCAGCTCTCAGGAACCAGCCGGGAGCCAAACTCAGTGGCGGGCAATGCCCACTAGGTACTGTCTCAGAGAGGGCGGGGGAAGTGGCGGCGAGCACAGCATGGGGGACAAAAACACCAAGGAGTAAAAGCTAATAAAAAGTCCCCAAAATACTATTTTTTTTCCCATCAGCGTGACTGAGTCAGGCAAGGGTAAGGTTTAAAAGCTCCCTGTTTCTGTGCTAAGCCATGTGCAGTGGAGGGGCAGAGAACGGCGCTAAGGGAGAGAAGGGGACAGGAAAGCGATCCGGGCTGGCACTGAGAACCAAGGGGTGGTCCTGAGGGCACAGGCCCCGACACAGGGGACCACTCTTCGGGCTGGCACCAAGCCGTGTCCCGTTGGAAGCAGCCGACCTCTCTCTGCCACACCTTACATGCAGCCTGATGAGGCACCGGCAGCACATGCGCCCACCTGCCCGCTCATGAAAAGGCGGGAACACGCAGCCCCCTGCCCCTAATGAAAAGATAGAAAGCCGCCCCCTACCCCAGACCCACTTCAGCCCCTTTAGCAGCTTCCCCTCGAAGTAAAGGGCACTAATGAGCCCAGCTTACGTCCCCAGCTCCTCAAAAAGCCTCCCTGGGACAGGTGGGTGACACAGGTACAGCATCAGCATCTGACAGCTTTTCAGAGAGAAGGAGGCTTTTCCCTTTTAAAGCCCGAGATCTGGGGGGTGGTTTTGGGGTAGGAAGGAGCTTGTGGGAGAAGGCGCACAGGGAACACAGGCAGAGCCCCCAAATGGTGGTGTGGAGGTACTGGAGACCTCGCTGTGCCAGAGGCTGACAGGAGACATGGGGGAATTCCCTGTGTGTGATGAAGACTTCACACCAGACTCACTCACCTGGAAAGAGAGATAGGGCTCTCCTAATGGTAGGCAGCAGGTTTTGGAGTGTGGACTGTCAGCATTAGCACAGGCTGAGCCAGCAGCCTGTGTGGACAGGCTCCCCCAGATGAAAACACAATTCCTTCCCTCCTCTGCGAGCTTGAAATGAATTATCAAGCAGCTGTCACCCTATGTAATCCCTCCTCTGACCCCTTTCCCCTGTCCCAAACCCTTCCTCAGTCCAGCAGCTGTTTTCTGAAGAGCTGTGGAAACCCTGCCCATCTCTGTCCATGCCTGCAGCTGTCCGACCCCACTCCTGAGCCCTCATTCCCATGTTTGGCAGCCCTGGGCACTCACCACTGCCAGGTGGTCCCACAGTCCTGCGAAGGGCAACCTGTGCCTCCTCTGTGGTCCACAGCTCTCGCACAGCTCCTCTTGCAGACCTGTGTGGGTTCCTGCGCTGCCTTTTCCAGATTGCCAGCTCTTCTGGATGTGATAAGTTGGCTTCAAGAGGCCCAATTTCAGTAGTAGGAGCAGCCAATCCTGTGCATGTTAGGAACTGGTTCTGTGGCCTCATCCCCACTGCATTCTTTACACAACACAGATCCTGTCAGTGCCACTCTGGCTGTCAGTATGTGTACACAAACAGTAATGTGGTGATGAGTGAGGGATCCAAACATGCGAATGTCAAAATCTTTTTATTTACAACAGTCTCCAAAAATCAAGGAACACTGAAAATAGTGAGGGTAGGAGACAACTTACAAAAAAGTGACACGCATACATCAGGAATTGTGCTACATCGCTCTGAGAACTGACACTCTAAGGTCTGCACACAACGTGGTGGAATGGCAGTGCCCTCCCTCCCTCTGTCCATGGGGTGCTCACACCTCTTCTCCCCTTGTATTTTGAACCATCCTCCCTCCCCTTTGTTCTGCTTCTGCCTCCAAACCTTTCTGTTTATCTGATTGTTGCTCTGCCTCTGGTCCTGGTCACTGCCCCCCACCTCCCTTCAGCAACTGCCCAAAGGAGGAGCAGAGAGGAAAAAGCCAAAAACCTCTGTCCTCAGAATGGGCACAGGCATTGAAAGATGTCTAGCTCTGGGACCCCAGTTACTAACCCAGGGCAGAGTAGTTAGCAAAAGCCTTTGAAATATCTGTGAACTATGGCTTACACCGTACCTGGGGTGGGGTGTGATGTTGGAGGAAGTAACCAAGAGACTGAGTTTGTCCTGCCTGGCTGCAAATCAGTCTGCACAGCTTCCTTGGTGGACAGTATGGGAGGATTTGTATGTGTCATGAGGTTAACCAAAAAGCCTTTTATAACCTTCAGAAGGGCAGGCTGCTCTGCTACAAAAATTGAGTGCAGGACAAGCCAAAAGACTTAGACACTGTGACATAAAGCAACATCCCAATTTGCTCCAGTGGAGGCAAAGCCAGGGTCTCTGGAAACCATTGCCTCCAGATTACTGTATCAATGGTCCCAGTAGCTCTCCAGGTGTCAACATGTCCTTCTCCTTGAGGATATTTCTCAGGCTGCCGTTGCTCTGGCACATTTTCAGATCCAGCAGGAATTGAGAAACACAGTCCAGCTCAGCCAATGATTCCTTTCAGAATCTGCAGCCGTGGCAGTTGCTGAGCTCAGTAGCCAAACCTGATGCCCCAGTTGCCCAAACACAGCACCTCAAGAGGCACCACAACATAAAGGAACAAACTGAGTGAGGAGTCAGGGATCTTTTCCTTCCTCTGATGCTGATCTCTGCACAGCACATCAACTCTGTTCCTCCCTGCTCCAAAGCTGATGTGGACAGGGCTGTTGTGAGTGGGGGCTCTTTCTCTGAGTGTCCACAGCTATGGGGAGCCCTGGACTCAGTAGCTCCACTGAAGGCAAAGAGCAGTCACACCAGCTCTGTGCATGAATCTCAAGAGCTTCAGCACCAAGGAGCAGTGTCCTTCTGCTACTGCCCTGCACTGGGGAGAACTTCTGGGCAGGACAAGCCCCGCTCTGTTTTGTAGGAGACTGCATAGTTCCAGAATGACCCCCTCCTGAAGCATTAACCTAACTTTTCAGAGCTTAAGCCTCAAACCAGGATTTACTAGAAATAAAGGAGTGGGCAGTTAACAGGCACATTCCATTGCCATGTGCTAACTGAAAAGTTCATGTGCTTTTTAATTGCACCAAGATAATTTTGAAATGGAAAATGGAGCGTTTTCCTCAAATTAAGACTGATGTGATACGTTCCATTTAGAAACATCAAAACAGAAAGCTTTGTGTGAAGCTGTTTAACTCCCCGGCTTCCTCTGCCTAAAGAAATTCTCCTTGAGACTTCTCCAGCCACTTTCAGTCCAGACTCTGTGAGCACCTTAGGCACGAACATGTACCTCAAAGAAGGCTGAACCTTGCTCAGCAAGAAAACAGGGCCCAGGAGATGGCCTGTGAAACAGAGGAGTCATCAGAGAAAGAAGATAGGCAGAGATGTGGGAGGAATTGTTTAAGGTGAACATCTGCTCCTGGAACAGCACCAGACAGGTGAGGCCTTGTTTTTTATTGCTACAAGCATCTGCCTTGGAGCACCAATTTCCAGCAGGGCTGTCAGCCCCACTTCCACACTTGCTCGGATAAAGCCATCCCTTTTCTTACCTCTATAATTTTATGAGTATTCTGTAATCACAAGGATGACACTGCCTACATGGACACGGATGTACGTATCTGCTACCCGTTTGTTGTCTCCACAGATGCTTGGGGAGATCAGGATGTGTTTTGCAGAAGGCTGGGCCCCACCTTTAAGTCTCGTTCACTCCACTGCATGTGGAGAAAGCACCAGCCACCCTGACCACAGAGCTGTGCAGGGTGAAGTGGTGAGGGGGCAAATGTCTAGTTAGATCTTAAGCCAAGTGTCACGACTGACTGTGTTTAATCAGGGTCTCAGGTTACAACATTCAGTGAGTCCTTGCAGCGTAAAACATCACCTAGGATCCTCTACCAGCTCCTCTGCCATCCTGCTGCCTCTGGTGTAAGTTCCTCCTCCTCTCCTTGCCTCAGTTTCCTTCCTGGAAAATATCACTTCCTGCTCCTCAATATGCCTTTGTGAATCATCTGCACTTATCCTGGTTGCTCCTCTTCCTTCTGAATCGTTCCAGCCATTGCATTCCCAGTATCACTTTGGGCAACAAAATGCAAGGTGATGCCCTGCTCCTGCTAGTGCCACCTAGTCCTTCTGCAATGAGGGAGCCTGGGCTGGCTGGAGAGGAGGAGGGAAAATGATAGCTTGTCCTTTTCCCTACCTGCTCCAGAAAACAGCATGGATCCTGTCAGGTGCCAAGAACTCTTGTTATTTTTGTCTGCAGATCAGACACTGCCAGATCATACCCAAGAGACATAAAAGGTTTCCCTCTACTTTGAAATTAATCTTTGTCTCCCCTCAGCAGCTGAATGAGTGTTCCCAGCATGGCATGTCCAGAATCACATTGGAGGTAGGGGGTTGATGTAGCCTCTTTATAGCGAGCACAAACATTGGATACCAGGGGCTTACATAGGCTTTCAACTTTGCAGGATTCAAAGCACACCTGTGCCTTTTCTTAAGAGGCCTTTAGAGGTTTCTTCATACTTACAGAAGGAGGACCTTCCTCTAAGAGTGCCCTCAGCACCTTATTCTCTTGTCTGGTGACCTGGAAATATCCATCAGCTTTAATCACCCAAAAGGGGTTTGAAGTGTTTGCTAAGTTCAAATCAAGCCACCAGGCAGAGCATCCTTGGCCACAGCACTAGGGATACCTTGCCCTCCCATGCAGCACCTGCATAGCCACACAGGTCCCATGGGGCTGTATATCATCAGCACTCTTGCCCTCTCCAGTCACTGCCACTTAGGAGTGCTCAGGGCACCACCAAGAGTTAAATCTGGAGCACAGACATAAGGAACAGCATGGCTTACAGATCAAGGATGGGGCTGAACTGTGCACAGCAGCCATCAAAGCAGCACAGCTTAAGGATAGTCAAAAATCCTTTCCAGAACCATTTATTCATGGGCACAGGGTTCATTATGAAGGAGCTAGTGCAGATTAGAGGTAGGTGCCAAGAAACATTTAACACTTTGCAGAAAGGGGTAACTCAGCTGCACCATGGAATAGCAAGGAGAAACCAGGTCTGCTCTACTCGCATTCTCACAACCCGCACTGCCTGCAGCAGGATTGCTCTGGAGCCCTCCTGAAAATAATAAGAACTCCTCTCTCCAGCTTGGGGAACCTTGGGGACACCTTGGGGAAGCTACTTTAGAGAGAAATATTTGATTCAGTTTCACAGGGATGACACAATGTGAAGGTGTGAGACTGGCAGGGATCAGAGCAGGGATGCACTGAGCCAAGTAGAAGCAGCTCAGTCTCCCAGCAGCACAGGCCCCACAACTTGGCTGGCAATTGGGTTGGGCTTCCTGGAATTTTCATCTTAAAAAGAGAGGTTGATCCAGACAGATAACACAAAGCCACCAGGACATGGAATCTGCAAAGAAATGGAGTCAGGCTGCTTCCCGGCCACATTACTCTGTTGGCACCCTTGTAAATAGTGGTTAATGCATCTCCCAGTGGGCCTGACCCTCCCCTTCTGCCAAGGATCAGATGTGCTGTATATCAATGCACACATAGCTATTTCAATTTTAAAAATATGATAGAATCAGTGATGCTTAAAATGTACTTGTTAATGGCACCAGTCTGCGATTTCATTTTACTTTAATATAAACCATCTGCTCAGAGCAGACAACAGCTGCAGCTCTGCTGCCCTCAGGTCTCCACACAGGAGGGTGTCTCTGAGCCGCCACAGAGGATGCTGTGCATACCACCAGGTATGGGCTCTACCTAGCCCCAGGGGTTACCTTGTCCTCAGGCTAAGAGCTGACCATTATGACCAGAGAACTCTGCCGGGATCTCAGGGCTCTCTGTTTTCCCTCCACCAGGAAGAGCAGAGGCAGTGACTGGTCAGGTGACCAGGGGTGACTGGGCATTGAAACTGCCTTGACCTCACTACTGAGATGAGGGAGAGGAGGGCAGGCTGCTGAGGGCACCATGTGCTTCCTGATGGCTGTTCACAGACACACGAGATCCCAGTACAAGGTGCACTGTCCCTCCAGAAAGAAGGGGAAAGCCACGTGTCCCAGTGCCCTCCCTGAATGATGAAAGTAGGTCACTGCAGGTGGTGCCACCCAACAGCTCTAGTTTGGATCCCAAAATGACACCCATAAGAGCTCCTGTGCAGCAAGCTCACTGCTGGTCTGGCTTGGATACAGGGCCTGCCAAAGGGATCCAGACAACACTGTTCCCCAGGCCTGTCCAACAGCTCACTGCTGTTCTTGGAGGTTCAAGTAATGAGGCACAGGCTTGGTGTGGGAGTAGGACATCACCTCAAGAGTCATCATTGCAATGCTGACCCTAGACAAGTGGAGAGGAAGGACAGAGGGAAGGGTTTTTGAAAGGATCAGACGGCCTTCCCAAATTCTCTCCTTTTAGCTTTGTGGTTCCAGAAAGCCCTTAAAAATAAATTAAAAGAACAAGAAAAGAAAAAAAGAAAAGCAGAAAGAAAACTGAGAGAAGGAAACCTCCTCCTCTCCTACTCACGGGCTGAGGTATTCCCTGGGCAGCCCTCACTGTCCATCATCCATCCATCACTACCCAAAATAAATACAAGTTTAGAGCAAAACCCATCAGAAAATAAAGTGCATCTGGAGTTGAAAAACTTCTGGAAAAAAGGGACTTTTTTTCCTCTTTTTTTTCTTACAAAAAATATTCTTTAAAAAGAAAAGAAAAAAGAAAGGGAGCAAGAGGATAGAGCATGTGGCTCTTGGCCTGGGGTCTACAGGGCTGTCCCGTTGGGGAGGGGGATCTTAAATCCGCTCTTCAGCAGGGCAAGGCAGATGCAGAGACCCAGCAGGCCAGCCAGGAGCACCCCCAGCACAGCCTTGAGGCAGGAAGTCCTGCTGCGGGTGAAGGTGCCAGGCCCCATGATGCTCAGCAGGGCTGTGCTCACAGTTAACGTGTACAGGATGGAGACTCCCGTGTTGAGGGCCACGATCTTCCCAAACTTAGCAAAGGGGGCAATGATGCAAAAGAACAGTGGGACGGTAGCGATCACGGTGGTAACGGCACTCGAGACGATTGCCACACCCACATGCCGGACTGCTTCCATTGTCCTCCACTGTCGGCACGCTGTGGGATCCTGGTGGAAAGGACAGCAGTGTTAGCAGAACAGGCACATGGGGCTACACTGATATTTTAGGCTTTGAGAGAGTGGCTTAGCTCACAGAATCCCCGTCCAGGATGAAGAGGCTGCCTGAGTGCAGCTCAGACAGTTCGTGCAGTCTCTGAGCACACTGAGCAAAGAACCATAGGGTTAAACCCAGCAGAGACAAAGGCTGCTGGATTTTTTGCCTCCTTTCCGCCATATCAGACTGATTGCTGGGCCTAAACAACACAGGCACTGCAGGCAGACACTACACCTGGCAACAGAGATCCCAGGCCTTTGTGGTCTCCATCTTCCCAATGAGACAAAAGATGTTAACAAGGCCAGAGATGAGCTGGATGTCCAGCAAAGCAATTTTCAGAGGTTACAGAATTAGTATAGAGCTGTTCCAGCACAGACTGTCTTCACTTGAACATGAAAAGGTGTTGCTTTGGCACAGCTGTGGCCAGCAAGAAAGGGACAACCATGTGGGTTGGACCCCCATCTGAGTTTACTGTACTCAGGTACACAAGCTCATAGTCTGAGCAGTCAGCTGGACAAGCAGCAACTACCATACCCCAGGGATGCTCTGAGGGTGCCAGGACACATCCCCCCTTGCCTGTCGTGCGTCCTATATCACAGTTGAGTGGCATGGGAGGGCACAAGAGGAATGAATGCAAGGCTGCAGGAAGAACAGAGCTCACCTCTGCCTGGTGGAGTGGCAGGTTCTCCCCCGCCAGCAGATAGCCCTCCACCAAGTGCACGCAGTAATCAACAGAGGAGCCAACGAGGATGGAGAGGGAAATGGCTTCCACAGCTCCCATTTCCCAGCCAGACCAGTACATGATGGTCACCACAAGGCAGACAACCCCTGTGTGAGGAAGGTGGTGTTAGGCAAATGTAAAGGACTCTGGGAACTGCTGCCCAAGCCTACTGATACAAGTCAGTCCCTGGGGAGTTTGGGATCATACCCCGCAGGTCTGTGTGCCAGCCAGCCTGAGTCCTGTACGCACTCGCCCTGCCACGGAGAAAAACACTTCCTTCGCCTTCCCTTAGCACAGGGACCATTCCATAAGGTGATCAGACCTGCTGGGGCCAGTGGAACACCTAGTTGAATATCAGGCAAACTGACAGACTGATGCCAATCTAGACTAACTCTTGCTAAATGAATCCAAGCCCAGACAAGTGTCCGTGTGTGCACACAAGCACCACAAGGAAGTGAGCTTGTTGTTTTGCTCGCTGGAGTTACACAGCACACTTTTTAGAAGGCAAGAATACTGTTAGTTTGTGAGTTGTATGTGGGAGAATAAGTGGTTTCAAAATGACAGATTTGATTTTTAAACTGAGAAGTTTAGCAACACACTTAGACCACAATATCATCAAATCACCAGCCAGGGAGAGGAAACTATTTACAAATTTGCTTCAAGTACTAAAAAACTGCTAAAATACTCAGCTTTTAACATCTCCCACTGCTTGGAAACAGCAGCCATGGTGCAGGTTCTTGGAAAGTAGTGCAATTGTTATTCAGAGCATGTGGGACTTAATCACATTATTATACATAACAGTTAGGGATGGCATTTGTGTAGCTAAACCCCTTATTTAAACAAATAGAAGGGATTGTGTAGATAAAACACACTGGGAATTAGACACACAAATCTACTTTCCCAATGAGGTTCCTGTGCATTTGTTGAGAATTTCATCTGATCACTTAGCCAGTCTGTTCTCCAGGACTGGCTCCTGGAAAACCAAAAGGGTTTACACAGAAGATGGGCAATTCAGTTCAAATCACCAGAGACTCAGCAGTGCCACAATCCACCCATTTCAGGAAAAGTGAAAGCCTGACACATTGGAATTGGTGTTTTTACCTAAGATGCTGAGCAGCACTGGCAGCAGGAGGAGGATGTGTGTGGTGAACACTGCCACGGCAGCCACACAGATGACCAGTGAGAGGACAAGACCATACAGGGCACTCTGCACTCCTGGAAGAAAACAGCCAGCTGATCTGAATCCTGGAAGGTGACAGCTGGGGTGAGAAAGGCACCATGTTCCTGCTGGCAACAAGGCAGGCAGGGACTCACGCTGGGGAAGATGAGAAGGGGAGGATGACAGTGGAAAGAAGGTGATCGGTTTCTTGAATCTAGCATCAGCAAGGCTGAGTCCTTTCCCTTACCTATTTCCTTGGGTCTTGCCTAATTTTGACAATATACATTGCTTAAGGCAGGAACAGGCTTTAGGAGTTTGCACAGCAATGGCAAGGGACTGCAGATATAACCCATGCCCACCATACAGGACAGAGTGTGCTGTGAAGATGTAGCAGAGAGCAGGGAGAGAAACACAGCAGTCACTTGCCTATTATCTCCATGAAAATCTGCTTCCAGTGCTCACAGGTCTGGAAACCATGCCGGAGAGCAGAGCCCTCTGGGAAGAGTTGGAGTTGCTGCTGCAGGAATGTCTCCCATTTCAGATAGTCAGCATATGTCTGGAAGGACGATTTCCCCTTGTAGGTTGTCTGTAACAAGATAAACACATCACTTGTATCCTGCTCGTTGGGCAGGGTATGCATGGCAAGGGAAAGGGCAGAACAAGCTAGCTTGAGTGGCAGCGCCAGGCAGAACTGGCAGTGGCATTTGGGCAAATCTGCCACCAGCTTTTTGCCTGAGCTAATTGTGGTGTAAGCAGCCACTTCTTGTGAGTGTAGGCATCTTGTAACTTGTGAGTGTAGGCATCTGTCTGCAACGAACGCTAATAAACACTAAATTATGGCTGCAAATGAAAGTGCAGAAAGAGCAGAGCTAAACCTCCAGAAGTCACAAGATGAAACTGTCACCAGAATGGCAATGTCACTAGGTGATGCCATATGCTCACCGATTCAAAGGCCATGGAGATCCACTGCACCTTCCCATCCTTCACCCCCACTGCCCCATGAGAGAGCTGTCCAGGCAGCAGGTTTGGCTCAGGGATATTCTTACACTCAGGGTGCAACATCTGCAGAAAGGAGGAGATGCTGTAACCTGAAGAGAAAGAAAGAGCAAGGGATGGAGGACAGAACAGGGAAAGGAAACACACTGGAGCAAGGGAATGAAAAAAACCCCAACCAACAACCCAAAATGGGAGCCCCAAGAGAGTAGCAGGCTCCATTTGTCAGCAGCTGCTTCCCCTTGCCATTCTGGTTTGCCAAAGTCCTTGAGGTCTCGGCGTCACAGCTCTCAGCTGCTATAGCTTGAAAGGACACTCTGTGCCATCAGCATGGGACAGGACACTGCCACTGCTGTTTGTCCCCAGCTGCCAGGAAGCACCACAAAGAGCAAGTGCTGAGGGCTGTCTGCCTGGCAGGGATTTGCTCCAGGCATGAAATTGGCTTTTGGCCTGAAGCCAATATACACTTCCTAGGCTCAGCTCCATAACCTTGTGACCTGAAGTTGGGAGAGATGGTCACTGGTCAGATATGCAAAGCCACAGAGACAGTGAGTAGCCTCACTGCAACAAGATCAGGTGTGATTTCATTGTTATTCAGGAGCTCCTAAGAAGATATCTACTGAATCAAAAGATTGTATCTCAAGCAATATCCATGACTGGAAAGAACAAATGCAATGCTGTTCTTATCCTTCTGGATTAAATCCCAAAGAATATACCCAGTGTCTTTGGCATTAAAGAGACCATTTTTCTTTTTTTCTTTACTTTTCTTTTTCCAAGAACCAATGACATGTTCTAGAAGGGTCAAGCTGCCTTGGGAAGAAAAGGAGACAGCAAGAAGCAGTCACCCTTTCTGGTTTGCTGTTGAGGACCCCAGCCGAAGCAAGCACAGGTAGGGCTGCAGAGGAGTTAGTCTAACCTACCTGAGGGCAGGCACTGAGCCCCTCCGGGCTTCACCAGCTCAGAGTTGCTGGCAATGGCTTTGCAGAGGTGGCACAGGTTGCCAATCTCTTTGAAGAGGTCAAAGCTGTCATCGTAGATAACGCTGCCCTTTCACAAGGAGACACAATGACAAGAGCACCACACGTGAGACATACACACAGCAACTGGCACTGCAGCTTCCTGCCCGCTCCACCGCCTGCATTTCTCGCTGCCCCTTCAGAGCAAACAGGCAAAGGCTGATTCTGCACAGTACCCCCAAATCACTGGGCAGGAAGAACAGCAGAACGCTGAAGTGCATCAGCCAAGCTAAGCATAATTTTTCTAGAGAAAGATTGTCATGCGTCAAGGTATCGGATCTCAGAGATAAGCTGTTTCTAGAAAGTCACATTTAGTAACCGTTCCCTAAAGTAATCAATTTTTATTTTTTGTTAATACTTCATAACAAGATATATATTATAGAAAAATATCAGTTCCCTCAGTCTTGAATTTGTACTGAGATTTTGTACTGAGCTCAAGATGGGCTTGTTTCTAAAATCCTCGAGAAAGCCAGATTTAGACTCAAAATGAGAAGGTTATATATTGCACTCAGACAGATTTTCTGAAAAGTCTGAAGTGTTTTTTTCAGTAAGGACTTCCTGATCTCCATTATTTTGTCAGTTTGCTAAAACAGAACTGTACTGGCTCATCACAATGCTACCACCTCTGCCCTTCCATCTGTCCAGACTGCTGGACCACCCTCGGCTGTGGGTATTAACTAAACACCATCCAGAGAGCCTGTCCCTTGCTCGCCAGCCCCGAGCACGCCTGCCCAGCATGCCAGACCACGTGTACCATGTCTCCGATGACGTGGTTGTCTGGGCGACTTGTGCGATTAACCCCTCTGATTCCAAACACTACAAACACCATGGCTCCAGTGTCTACCAGTGGCCGCACCGCTGGCTTCCCGCAGCCTGTGTTCATGCATGGATTAAATCCAGATGTGGCCGACAGCTTTGCTTTGGGTGCTGTTGTCAAATACAGAATAAAGGTTGGTTACATTAGATGGCAAAAAAGGTCTGAGTCTCTGGACCTTGGCATGTTCGAACAGGGCCTCATCAGTTTACCTTTCTCACTGGGAACATACAGGATGCCTTTGTTGGGTCCGTCTGGGCTAGAGCTGAGCAGACAGCCTGGAGGTGCCACACACACTCGGCCGTGGTAAGGGGGCTTGTGCGACTGGGCAAAATACAGTTTCCTGTGCAGCAAAGAAAGTTTGTTATGGGGGACCAGAGGTAGAGAAGATGAAGTGTCCAAAGTATTATATGGAAACAGACATTCTCAGGGACAGAAGGGAAAGGCGAACATCTGCAGACCTGTATCCCTAGCCACTGCATATTCTGTGCTGCCCGTTCAGTCCCTGAGTTCAGGCGGGTAAGGGCAAGAACCAGATCAGCAATGTCTTTCTGCCACCTAAAGAAGCCCCCAGTCACAGTCTCTCAAGCCTTTGGCTTGTTAATGATGCTATGGGCCTGCAAAGTGACTGCAGAGATGGGGCATATATACAGCAAAGCAAATTCTAGGGCCATGGATGTCACTGATTGAGAGCAGGACTAGCACTGGTCATTAGGCATCTCCCATCAGCCTCTCAGCTGTGCTGTTTCTGCTGCCTTGTCCTGAGGGGGTTTTGGAAGGTTACCGTGTTCGCTGCTGCTCCTTGGAGGCCACGTAGAAACTGAAGTCGAACTTCCAGCCCTTCCTGGTGTCACAGGACAAGGTGGTCATCATCCACTTCCTGGGGCTCATCTGCTTAAGCAGCCCTACTGTGGACACACAAGCTGTCAGCTTCCTGGTGAAGTTACCGAAAGGCACTCTATACACCTAAGCAATGGATTAATGAAAACAGACACTTAACTCCACAGGGTTGCAGCCTGTTGCACATTAGCATCACACTCTCCCCTCCTCCCTGAGCACTGGCACAGCCACACAGAATGAGCACTGCAGGCACAGCCCCAGCCAGCCCCCAGCCTGCCCCTTCCCAGCAATGGCCAGTGCGTGAAGGGTCCCTTAGCACCCCCACTCCCAGTGGCCTAGGCTGAATGGTGGCTGCTCTGCCTGGGGTGAGGGGACATCTGCTCTAGTGACACCCACAGTTCTGCTCCCATCGCTGACAGTCACCTCACAACAGCAACAGGTGAAGTCTTGTGGCACTCCAAGGTATCATCATGGATGATGCCAAGCACAATGCCTTCTGTGTTAACTACCCTACTACAGTGCCCTGATGATGCCAAGCACAATGCCTTCTGTGTTAACTACCCTACTACAGTGCCCTGAAAATGTCACCCAGGGCTACATAGGACCCCATGGAGAGACAGGAGGAGGCTCTCATGCTCACCTGCTGAGTGCTGCACTCTTGCTAGAGGGGTCCAACATCCTGAACTGACTTACCTGGAATGAAGGCACCTCCCCGTCTCCCGGTGACACCATCTGCCAGGGCGCAGGGACACTGGCATTGAGTGAGAATCTGTAGATGGCTGGTCTTCCCTTGCTCTTGGACTTGGAGATATACACAGTCCCCTGGAGCTCTGAAGAAAACAGAGGGCCTGAGGTTTGGTGGTACTTCTCAATCAGTAAATCCTACTGACATGGGCAGAGCAAAGGAGGGTTCTTCTGGTCTGCTGTCTGCTCTGGGACAGCAGGCACAGCCTCTGTCTTCTGGAAGCACAGCACACCTTTCAAAGGCTATCACAAATACATCCTGAGCTGCAGTAATTCCTGATGGCTTATTAATTCATGCTATCTTGGGATCTGGCCCAATAACTGTTTTATCCTCAAAATCCCCTGCAAACAGGCTGAATTTACTCTCCTCGTGAGCTGCCAAAAAGGTTGTGAACAGGAGTGGGATGTGAAATCTTGGAGTTCCTAGCCCTGTACTCAGATCAGAGGGATATGACACTAGACTGTACTGCCACCTGGGTTATAGGACCATGTCCTAGAAAGCAGTAGGTATTAGGGAAAGGGGGATTTTGAAGATGCCCCGTACATCCAGCACCAACCTAGGGCTCAATGGGGCAGGCTCTGAAGAGAATTATTCCCCATCAGCTATTCAGAGAGCATGTGGTTTAGTTTCTACCCCAGTGGATCCTTGGGCCCTGGCCCCAAATGTGGTCAGAATCATTATGCCCCACTCACCTTGCTGCCCTGTATCACTCATGCTGCCTTTGCTTCCCCAAGGGGACCCTGAGCCCCTCTTCTTTTTTTCCAAGGAAGTTCGGATGTTGTTCTGCAAACTGTGGGGCTTTTCCTGAAACAAACCTGTCCCACAAAGTTAGTCAGTGAGGAAAGAGTGAACAGCATGAGAAAAGACCTACCAGCCCTGTACATACCACAGACTGCTGCTGAACACCAAACCCTGAACAGGCAACACAGTGCCACCGACCCTCAGCTGGGCACTGACATGAGACCAGCACTTATGAGTAAAAGTAGTCAGTTTTCAAGGTCTGTGAAGGGATTGCTCCAGAAGAAATAAACAGTTCATGGCTAAAGCAGGAAATACTTTTCTAAATACTCCACTCCTACAGGCAATTCAACAAACCCGCTCCCGATGTGTGCCTGCTTTCCACAGAGTCCATCCAATGTCCAATGAGATATTTGAACATTGTAGGTGTCTGCCTCACATTTCAGCTCCTCCAGTCCGGGGCTTAGGCTGGGCTGCACCTACCATGGTTTGGGGACCAGCATTCTTACCTGAGCAGGTAATGCAAGAGATGCCTTCAGCACTCAGGTTGTATTTCAGGTCCAGTAGCACCTGGATGTTTGTGTCTGGCCGGAACAAGACTGGAGCACGGCTAGCTGGATGGAGGCGGCTAGCAAAGAATATGGACAGGAGCAAAACAAGGAGAAAGAGCCCTGCAAGGAGAAACCTGGGTAAGTGTGGGACCTTACATGCGCTTCACACTTCAAATATACTCAGAGAGTAGGCATGTGGTAGAAAGATGGTATTTTCAGCTGGAAAAAGAACAGCCACTGAAGCACACTGGCAGCTGGGCTTTCTTGTAATAAGCCCCATGCCTGGAAAAAAATTCCATCAGGATTTGCCACTTTAGATCTGAGTGAGAAGAAAGGGAAAAGTCCCTTAGGGACACGACTGTTCTGGGAGCACTCTTTCACTGTGTTAGTGTTGGGGAAGATGAAACAGGAAAGCCTTATAAATATGATTGCCTGGCAAAAGATGCTGAGAATATGGAAACTATAAGCCAGATTGAAATGAAAGCAAGCTTTGAGATACCAAGCCTTAGTTACTGAACAACTGAAAAACAAGGGTATGGCCAGCAGAAGGTAATCCCCTTTTGATTGAACAATACCCTCTGCTTGCAGACAGGTCCAAGGGTCAGAGCAGACCCTACCAGCTTGGCAGAAGGGGTCCAAAGAGTAGTTTTTAGGGCTTAAAATGTAACGCAGTATGGTAATGTAATGATTCTTATAGGCTGTATGTAAATGCTATAGGATTTGTATCTTGTACTAGATTGGTTAATGGAAATTAGAATATTCAGCACAGAAGATTTGTAGTATTGTAATGGAGAACCTCCTCATCTTCTACTTCTACTTCTGCACTTCTCTCATCTCCTCTCCTCTCTCGTGCACATCTCTTGCTCTTTTGCTTTCCTGCCCTGCTTTGAGCTGCAGCTGGCAGCTCCGAGCAGGGCCCCTGCAACCACGCCCTTCACAATAAATCTCATGCTCAAAGACCTATCTTCAGAGATCTTTCGTCTCTAGCCGTCCCGACTGTCCAAACCATCAGAAGATCCCACATGTTAGAAATTATTTACCGTGCCCCTTTTCCCACCTCTTGTCACCAATAATCAAGGCCTGGAGACTGACTGAAATGTCAAACCCTCTAAAATCCATGTAGATGCAATACCCGCCTCCTTCCTTACCCACAATCACCCATCTGCTCTTCACTGCAGACCACAGCACCCAGTGTTCCAGCAGCTCCTGTAGATGAGTTATCAAGTGATCCCGGTTGCTCTTCTCTGCAGAGAGCTGCAGATTTTCTGGCATCACAGACACCAAGGGGACATCCCCCATTTCCAGGGAGACTAGAATAGAGAGAAATCAAAAGCAGCCTCAGTGTCTTGAGTGGCTCTTAGAGCTCTCTGCTTTCTTTTATCAAACCTTCTGCAAGGTGCTGTACAACACACTCAAGCTAAAGAGATGGAGTAAGACCCTGGCAGAGGCAGTGACTCACAGGATGTTATAAGAAGCATCTTTGTCAAGTCACTGCCATACAACAGCTACACTTGTAAATCCATAGCTCAGTCAAAATCTATGCTTCAGGCTATTCCTTTCTCTACCAAACCCCACAAACACTGTCCGTAAGGTCACAGGGCACTGCATGCTTCTTGGTCCAAGCAGAATTTGTCCCTGTCCCACTAAATATGTCTTACTGCTAATTATACACAGCTGACCTCTTCCTGACTGCAGTCTGGCTCCTCCCTGATTCTCTTCTCTCCAGATCAGGGATGCCAAGGGAACTGCCCCCTTCTCTGTGTGTGAGAAGTGGGCACTTGCTGTAGTGGGATGAAGCATGCCCGGCACACTGTACAGCCAACCTACAAACCACACTTGGTCACCGACTGGAACAAGCTGCTTTGCTTCTTTACAGTTCCCTAATGCCCAGGGGCCCTGGAGGAAAACATCCTGCTGTTTGCAGGGAAAGGAGGGATTATTTCCATACATCAGCACTGCATGTGGCTCTGGCATACTAAGGAGAACTCTTGCAGCACAGAGCCAGAGCTTCTCTGCCTGCTTGTCAAAGGCATCTCAGAGCCTTCTCTGCAGCAAGGGCTCTGCACATGCCATGGAATCGATTCAGTTACCTCCAGTTCCAGTTTGCTTCTAGGCCTGAAAGATACTCACTGCCCAGACCACTTCCGTTGGGGATTTTAAAAGGAAGAGATTCCAGCAAGTTTTAAAAGTCAAGTACAAGAGAGCATGACCCTGTGAGCACCTTTTTCTTGGGATCAGGGCTGGAAGGATTATCTCCTGCTAACAACAGATAGGGAATTTCTGGGCTTTTTTCCTAGATTGCTTATGTGATCTCAAGCAAGTCACTGCCCTCTTCATACCATGATGGAGGAACTGCTCTAGGGGGCTGATGCTGGAGAACAACAGTGTTCTTCCTCCTGCTTCCTAAATGCAGTGCTCCAAATAGCAGGGAAGAGGGGAAAACTTTACTCCAAGGTGAGCTGTCCTGGCGTTATGGATTAGATGTTTCATAGCTACATCCATGTCACAATCAGTGATTCCAGACAGAAAGCAGACCATGGTGGACCCAAGAGAATCAGCAAAGTAGTCAGAAAGCATGCATTGACACCCACTGAAGATCTCAAAGGAAACTTACAACAAATACTGAGTTCTGACTCCTACAACCTCCCATGACAGCACCATCTCCAACTTACAATTCAGGGAACTGAGGCAAGGATCAGTGTCAGGGGTAGGGAGAACTGCAGGATGAAGAGGGCAGTGTGATCCCCCTAAAGGCATCACACAGCAGATGCATACCAGGCTCATCCTCCACGCTGAGGAGTGGGATGTCATCGTCAAGGTAGGGAAGGGTCTCTCTGCCTGCTCTGGAGGTGGTCTCTGAGGCAATGAAGAGATCTTCAGCTAGGTGCAAGGCATTCTTTTTGGTGCACTTCTGACTGCAGCTGGATAGGAAAGGAGACGAAGGCAAGAGTTTTAAGCCACATACCCTGTGAAGTGGGCTCCTTCAGTGGCAAGGAGCACAGGCAACAATCTGCTCCAACTACTTGGAAAGACGACAGGCACTGCCATGAGCAAATTCCATTGCTAAGTGGTGAGAGGGCAAGGGCTGGGCTGGATACACAGAGCAGGGCTGAGCCATGGACACCGGGTGCTGAGTGACAGGAGTTTCAACAGTTCATCTCCCTGCTGATGACTAAAATCAGGCCGGGTCATCTACAGTGCTAGGGAGCAGGGGAAAAAGAAAACGTGCTGACTTTCAAACACAAATCTCCATGTCCTGCTTGTGCTCACAGGCGGGAGCAATGGTGATCTGTCTGCCTTGCAGGGCTTGCGTCTCCACTGCTTGAAGATTTAGCTGTGCATTAAGTGCTCTGAGGAAACAAATGGTCCAATACTCCACAGGATTCAACCGAGAGGATTGACTGACATTGCAGAGTCTGGCTCATGGAAGGCACCTGTGCATACACCAGAGAGAATGAGACTGGGACTTGACCCTTCTATTTTGCTCCAATCTGGAATGGCAGAACTTAAATTTCCCTTCTGTCAGAGCCAAAGCCAAGCTGCCTTAGGGGAATGAGGATAAATTGAGATGATAGGGAAGGAATTTGCACACCTCTTTGACTGCAAATTCCACAACTTCCCACCCACAGGCTCCAGGGCTCACCTGGCTTGGCAGGAGCTCTCTAATGGGGACACATAAAGGGTCCATATTCCAAGAGCAGCTGGCATGGTGAAGAGCACAGCTACCCAGCAGCAGGACACAATCAGTGACATGAAGAGTCCGAAGTCATGCACAGCTGGGATCTACATGAAGAGAGAGAACATGGGGTTGGGATCAACTGGGGCAGGATTGCTGGAGAGACAGCAGGCAAGGAAGAGATGTTTGGTGGAACCTGCGAATAGCACACGCTGACCTCAGTCATGATAATCAGCAAACCTGGTAAGTAAAGCACTGAGACAGAGCCTGGTGGCCACTGGATCCTGTTTGATCAGTGGCACAGAAGTATTTCCTTGGATAATCCACTGCCTTACAGCAGGTAAGAGACAGCCCTGTAAGAAGCAGGTCTGGCAGCCCACTGTGCTGAAGGAGAGGATAGATGGTGTTGGCAGGTTCCTGACCTATTAGGCCCCTTTCGCAGAAATGGAAACCCCAAATCCCAAAGGTGCAGGGTACCTGAGAGAAGATGTTGGCAGCATATGCTGCAGCTGTGGTCAGGGAGGTGAAGAAGGTGGCCTTCCCTGCTGTCTGGATAGTGTGGATCATGCGCAGCCGCAGGTCCTTGAGGTGGGTGGCTTGGCGGTAGGTGTTGATGAAAACAAAGACATCATCAACTCCTGGAAAAAGACAGCAGAGATATTGATACTCTGCTCACAGAAGTGACACCTCCTAAAAATCTGATTTCCCCCTTGACATTTGATCTGCAAATATTACACTTACAGGTAATGAAAAAGGGCCTGAAAATTCAATCTGCATTTGCCACCATCACCTTCTTCTCTCCTGCAGACAGAAGGCAGGGCAAGGCAGCACAGGTAGGCTTTGAGTAAAGATGAGCTTACCAATCCCCACGATGACAAAGGCAGCCACACCATTGAGTATACCCAGATACTGGATCCCAAATACGACGTGGTACAGGAAAAGAGCCACCAGGCAGCTTAGCCCAATGCTAGCAATGCCAAAGAATGACAGGAACACTACAGCAGAAAAGAAACATGGAAAAAATAGCATCTCTGGCCACCCCCAGGAGAACAGACACCTCCCACCTGTCCTGTTAGGATACTGGTTCCCATGAGTGTGTTGGTGACAGAGAACAGTTCCGGGCTGCAGGAGTACTGCTTGCAGACTCTTTCCCATGAGGCTTATGCAAAAAATTACATCAGATTTATGCCAGTGTTAGCAAGATGGGAATTTGCATCTTATTCCTGATCTCCTGTGAGTCTTTCCCTCACCCTGCCCACAAATCTCTGCTCTGGAGAATCAGACTGGCTTGCCGTTCTGCATGCTGCTGTGCCACACAGCTGCACTGGTGCCAGGGCATCAGAGTCTCTCCCCAGGCTTGCACAGACACAGAGAGACATGGCACATTTGGATTTGTGTTAGAGCAGAGTAGCCGTGACTCCAGCCTACCTGAGCAGGAGGTGAGGATGTAGACCAAGACAGCTATGCAGCTACTGCTGATGAAGGCCAGCAACATGTCATTGTTGAAAGTCCTCCTCACTTCATAGTCAAACAAATCTGTCCCTCCATACAGCACCTGGACTTTGCTAGGGTGAGAAGATATGAAAGAAGAAGAATAATTGAGTGCAAAAGGAGGAGAGCCAGGTGGTTTAAAGCACAGTATCTCCTCCAGAGCCAAAGGAGGTCACTGCTCTAATAACCTGGCAGTTCTCTGAGAAAACAGAGCAGTGAGAGCAGGTTGAACAAAGTTGCTGCTGGAGGTGAAATTCACACAGGGAAGGAGAAAAATAAAGACCGGGTCTAATATTTTTAAAATTCCTCCAGTGCATGGTGGGTCTTAGTCACTAACAGACAATTCCTGAAGCCTTCAAAGCCAATTCCATCTGGAATCCTAATCATTGTTTATTAGATTAGCACAGCAGATGCAGGCAGAGTGAGAGCTTATCAGAAACCATATGATTTACCGGCTTGTGCCTCTGGAAGCAGGCTCAGAGCAGAAGTAATCCAACATAATTTAACCAGGACTACAATAATGCTGCACCATAGCAAGCTATCAGGGATCCAAGCTTTGGAACTGAGCCTTGGCCTCGGCCGAAATTCCCTTTCGGCTTGTCATAATCACAACCTGCTCTGCCAGCCCATTGTTGAGAATGCTCCGTGGCTGCCTGCATTCCAACCTGCTCTTGAAGATCAGCATCCCTTCATTCTGGGAGTTAGGGCAGTAGAAAGCTGAGTCTAAGAAGGTACACAGACTGGGACACACAAGCCTTCTGTCAGCTGCCAGGGTACTGGGATGCTCTTTTAGCCCTTTTAGCTCTATTTTATCATCTCTCTCTCACAAGTGCTGAGCAAAACTGTGTTCAACCAAGTCATACAGACCTGGTGGTGAAAAAAGCCTGCATTTCCTGAAAATTATCCTGCCCTGAAACTCCCCACCTCTCTGGACAAAAAGCAAAAGTAGAATTGGATATACAGGTTGAGTGGCCTTGAGTAAAGACCTGTCTTGGGGTGACTTTATGATGTGTATCCCCTATCGTTAACCTATGCCCATCAATCTTTTCTGTGCCTTTAAACTGAGCCTGAGAGGGAAGAGAGAAAAAAAAACTGAACAAACTTTTGAAAGTTGTTGTTTCAAGGACACCTACAGACACTCCTCTGCTTGCGGCAGCGAAAGGCAGGGAAAAACACTTAACTTTTCAGCCAGCTTTTCAGGTCTTCTTTTTTTCCTGGCGGGAGACAGAGAGTTGAACTTCGTTTTCCTGGGACTTTGGTTTTTCTTCTTCTCTTCTGGACTGTTTCAACAACATCTGAACACATCAAGAGAATTTTTCCTGGAGGCCTGGGGGGGGTGGGCCCTCACCGGCCCAGCTCCAAGGAGGAGAGAGACCGCACCTACAGAAGGACTATGAAATCTTCCCAGGTTTTCTCTCCACAGAGAGAGATATTTCATTATTTAGCATTATTATATTCCTTTCCTGTGTGTTTGTTAAATAAATAACTGTTGTCTCTTTCACTTTCCTTCAAGGAAAATTGCTTTTTTCCCGAACCTGGTGGGGGAGGGTTGGTTGTAACCTGCCTTCTATCAGAGGATATTTTCCTCCAAATTTGTCCAAACTGGGACAAGACCATTTCATCCCCTGCATCAGACCAGTGGTGGCCAAACTCAGAGCAGGAAGGCAGCTCTGTTTGAGCCATCTTTGCGAGATGGAAGCAAAAAGATCCAGTGCCAGACAAAGGCTCAGTGGAAAGGAAGGCATTAGATTCAAACTTTGTCCCCCTTTCATTGTCTCTATTGGCGTCTCTGGCGTGTTGCTGCAGTAGGAAGAGGCATTAAAGGGGAGCATATGAGTGGTTTTCCGCCATATGCTCCCCACCCTCATTTACAACTCTGTGCCTGAGCCCAGCTTCAATGGAGATGCTTTTTCTCCTTCATCTGGAGCATTATGCCATGGCCACTGTTCAAGACTGACCAGTAGTCCAAGCTAGCATGCCAAGCCTTCTGTGCTTGGTGCCTTCCCAGTGAGGCCAAATGGAATGTGGCTATCAGAGTGGAATAGGCACTTCTGTCCTGATGTGAATCTTAAGGCAGAGCTTTTGCACCCTGAAAGGTCTATTCCATCCTCTGCCCTTCCCTGCTCTTGTGCACTCCCACCTGCCCTGCCTGCACACACCCTCACCTCGTGGACTGCTTGGCCAGCATGGCCACGTAGGTGATGACAAAGTTCTGGAACTTGCGGCGCTGCTCCTCCCAGCGATCCTCCACCGAGTAGTAGTTCGGCAGCGGTGCCCCAAAGAGGATCTCACTCCGCAGCAGGGAGCTCTTCATGTTCTCAGCAGACAAGCCCTCATCCACATACCAGTAGAATTCGGGGTGGGTCATGGCCAGCTCCAGGGACCCTGCAGGAGAAAGCAGCACCACTTTTGTTAGGTCCTGCTTAACTGTCTTGGCAAGGCACAGGGTCTAGTCTGCCACAGGGAAACTGGGAGTCATCTTGTCCATCAGAGTGATGCTGACTGCCGCTGCCTTCCAGAGAGCAAGGGAGGGCCAGGGAAACCTGGATTGCAAAGACTCACATCCTACTTCTGTTCTGTGACAGATGGAGGGTGCATCCCATAGCTACATCACACCCACAGACTCCTCATGAGTCACTTCTTTATCACCACCCAGAGCCTCTGTTCCACTAGAGGTGCACAGTACAGGGCACAGAGCTGGCAGGAGGAGGCAGGGCCTTTCTCCTCCTCTCCTTATAGGAGCCTTTCCAGTTGGTGACTCACAAGCTGCTGGAGCAGCCCACAGACATCTTTAATCTGCTCTGTAGTGCAGGGAAGCTCATCCCTATTGTCTGTTCAAGCCCTGGCATTGCTCTAGTAAACCCCAGTCATCTACAGGGGACAAGGGTCAGTAGAAGAGATCTGTACCACGCAGGACACCCCCTTGCTTGCCTGTGGGGGTCTGTGTGACCTGTGACTGGAGCTGCAGGGTTGAAAAGGGACCCTGGTGCAGAAAAGATGATTCTTCAAGGCACAGCCCTGCAGCATCTTCCTCTCCATACAAGGCAGTCACCCCTCTTAGCTGCACACCAGTGACTGCCTGAACCTGAGGAGAGGCATTCCTTGAACATGCCAGCCATTGCCCTCAGCTCACCTTGGATGTCAGCAAGGTCTTGTCCCATGCCATCATAGTAAATCTTCCCTCCTCTCTCAGTGGGGAAGAAGTAGGTCATAAGGGAGCTGGGAGGGGAGCAGTAGGAGTAAGAACCCAGGGGCAGGTCCTTCAAGACCTCATGGGGCTTCCAGCAGAACTCCCGGAAGCGAGGGTGGTCCATGATCTTGCGCTCAACCTCATGGATGGTGACCAGGCGTTCAGTGGTAAAGATGTTGTTCTCAGAGTCCCCCCGAGCCAGAAAAATGAGCTCAATGCGCCAGTGAGCATGTGTCTGTGTGTTGGCACTGATGTAAGTGCTAGAGTAGTCCCAGCGCGGGGCTCCTCTCCCGATTCGGGAGGTCTGGTTTCCTGGGCTCAGGTGGGCCTGGGGCTGCAGGGAGCTCGTCCTGCCCTCTGGGGGGCTGCGCTTGACCCGTGCACTGACCCCAAGATGGGAAGCATTGAGGTGAAGCTGCTGGAGCTGCTCGAAGATGAGCCTCTGCAGGGTTTCCGAAGTAAAGTCAGCCAGGTCCCGGCGGTTCCTCCCCCATGACCCAAACTGGGATTTGAGGGCCAAGGCAAGGGCATCGAAGCGCTGCGAGGACTCATGGTTGCGAATCTCAAAAGCATTGTAGGAGATGTCAATATCCAGAGCTGGGTAGTGGAGGAACATGACAACAGCAAGCACAGCAGGGATGGCACAGCCCAGGAAAAGTATGAAGCCAGCACAGTATGGGTTGGTAAACACCCAGCCAACAATATTCCAGAAGCTAGACACAGGCAGTGTGACACACAGGGGCCTGACTCTGCATGGGCTTTTCCCACACAACAGAGCACCCTCTCGCCTCTTCCGGGAGCTGAAGGCTACCTCTTCATCTTCCTCCTCTAGCCAGGCATCCTGTAACAATGGGTCATCCTCTGTGTCCATGTCCAGCACCTGTTCACAGGTAGAGAAGAGCAGTCAGTGAGGCCCAGCAGTGGTGTCACAGGCACAGCCGTGAATCCACAGAGTCCAAGCAGCAGAGCCGGGATGGAGGCACACTCCAGTTCCCTCAAGGGCAAAGCATCACTCCTTCCAAACCCCGCAGATTTGCTACAGCCACTGAAACAACAGCCTTGCCATGAGGTATCCCACACTCTGCCTGGCAGAGGAATCAGAGAGGGAAAAGTTCAAGTGACAGTCCCAGAGCCCAGTGCTGTGGCAGAGGAAGGCTCTGCATGGCTCCAGGAGCACCAGGCACGGAGACTGCAGGGATTCACAGTATGTTGCTCACACTGCAGCAGCAGGAACATTTAATTAGCTAACCTGGTCCTCACACCCAGGAATAGTTCATGCTACCAGATACAAAATGCAAGGGAGCATATCTTCCTCTCCTTAGAACTGACAATAGCAACCCCCAGCTATTTACAGCAGTATTCATCTTTCCCACAAAGCATACATATGTGTGCACACAGAGCCAGAAATGCACACACCCACACCTGCAGACACACACTTGCACACACCAACCCCTCTGAGAACTCACTGTGACCCTGCTCTAGTCCCTGAAGGGATATCCACTGGCAGCATGGGAAGGGAAAGGGCTGAACAACCTGCTTTCCTTCCACTCCTGCAGGATATTGTTAGTGGACTGCATTTTTCCCATTCCTACAGAACAAACAGGAAAAAAAAGCAGTTGCTACTTTCATGGAATGAAAGAGGAAACCCTCCCTGATCAGCCCAGACTGGGTCAGGAAAGAGAGGGCTAATCCCTGGAAAGTGCTCTCCTTAGCAGGGGTTTCCCAGGTTCCCAGACTTTCCCTGGGTGTCTCATAGTGGCTTCCCAAGCCAGGGATCCACAGGTGGTGGTCCCTGAGAGCAAAGCCCAGACCCTGTAAGTGTCACTCCCTTTTCTGGCTCCAGGCAGCAAAGCCAGTAGTCCCCCTCACTGAATGAATGAACAAACAGGTTCAGTTTGTTACCTGACCCTGGGAGTTGAAAGCAATTTACACACAGGCCAGAAACAATTTATGAGCTTTGCTCCTAACCAGTGTTGCTATTTTAACAGGCCTTATATCAGCAGAAATATAAATTGCCAGTACCTCTTAACTCTAGGTCCTCAGAGGGCCTAGGAACTGCATGAACTTGGACCGAGAGGAAAAGCAGTGGGACAAAAATGCTCCCTGGCAGAGGAGCATTGTGCAAAGCAGCAAGGGTCACAGCAACCTCTCTGGCTCTGGTCAGTCTGAGCAATGCCAGTGGCTTTGCTCACAGAGTTCACGGGATCCACAGCAGCTCCCATGGGATTCAACCTGGTCTGGACAGCATCTGTACATGTCTGGGCAGAGTGTTCCCCTCATCACAGAACCTGTGGAGAACAGGTAACCTCTGAGCTCCAGCCCCCTGCTCTGGCCCACACCAAGGAAAGCAGGAATGTTCATCAGTGCCTTTAATTTGCAACTGATCTTGTCTCAAAACATCCCACCCTTCCTGTCAGTGTGAGAGCAGGGGCTCTCCCAGCCCCTCACCCTGGCTAGGCTCATGCAGTGGCTCACCCACCTCAAGCTAGACTGTGGAGATTGTGCAGGAGGGCACGTGTGAGCCTCCTGCTCTGCCATCTCAGTACAAAAACAGACAGGTACTATTGGGGTCACTGAGCCAGCGGCTGTGATGGCTGAGGGGCCGGAAAGCCCCGAAATAGCAAAGGCCTGCTGGTGGAAAAACTCAGATGTTTGAAATATCCTTCTTACCTCGGTAAAGAAAGGAAAAGCCTCTCCCACAATGCCTTGTGAATGAATTGCAACCCTACACACCCCAGACCCTGGTTAAAGGAAAACTACCTCTCCCAGCAGCCTGTGCGGCTGCATACCTGACCTGTCCCCCGTCCGCCCCTTCCCTCTGCTCATTGGTTCCCTCCCCTGGTCCCGCCTCTGCACCGCCCCCGTGCCCTCAGATCACCGGCCCTGGAACACTATGTAAGGCTGCTTACGAGCAGGCTGCTTCCCCTTCTCTGGCCCCCTCTGCGGAGGATGGAATAACCTCGACCGTGGAAATTTGCCATGCGGAGAGCCCTCCTGACTCTTTGTCCCTGGTAGTATTGAGCTATTTGGCTTGAGTGTGTGTGTGTGTGTGTGTGTGATATCAGCGCCTAAACCGCTGCGCAGGGGGAGGGGAGAAGCTTGCTAGCGTGCTATACGGCCGCACCTGAAGCGAACTCTTGCCAGAGACGCTCCAGGGAAAAAGCAGTGAACTCCCCTCCACTCGAATACCACCACCACTCCAAGGTACCACTGCCGGCAGATGACCACAGTCTCCTCTCCTGCCAGACCTCCAGCCCTCAGCAGGCTGAGAAATAGGGTGAAGAGAGGACAGCTCACAAAACTCTTCTGTGTTGTTGCCCCCTTCACATGAAGGACCGACACAGTAAGAGGAAAACCAAAGGGGGTGTGTGTGTTTCTTTTCAAGCCTCTGGAAAGGTCAAGAGTAATCTAGCTGGTTTTAGACTCCACTGAGATTTCTTTAATATTCAGGATGCATAATCCTAAACAACCAAGGAGTGCCTGAAAGTTTCCTTGAATACACATGGATCACTGTGTGAGCCCTTCACACTGGGGCAAAGCCAAGAGCATAAAAATGATGCTGCCCAGGACAGGCACTGGACTGCAGGCACTGCTCAGCTTTGTGGGAACACAGACCCACGTGCTCTTGTGTTGTTGCTTGCAGAGCCTTATTTGTGTCATGACAGGGAGGAGACTTTCCCAAGCCTCTGAATCTGCAAATTAATCCTCTCCTGGAGGATTCTTACCACAATCCTGCCTTCTCTCTCACACTCTACACTCCCAAACTCAGCCATAATCCCATCCAGGCTGACAAGATAATGTGTCCAAAGCCCGCTGGTATGCCAGCCCCCCAAACACAGCACCTTGTCAGCCCCAGCTCACAGGTCACCCCACACCGCTCATCTTTGCCAGGCATCCCCAGCACACCCTTGCCTGGTGTGACCCCCATCCATCACTCAGCTGACAGGGACTGTCACCTTTCAGCCTCTAAGGGACAGCCAAGCTACAACTCCACATTAGTGTAGATTGGTGCTGCAGGAACTCAGGTGCAAACCTCATTCATCCCACCTGGGCAGGTTGGTGTGTACCTGCAGTTACCTCCCCTCTACCTCTGACTCTTCTCCCACTGGCCTGGGCTCTCCTGCAACAGAAAGGAGTTACTGTGAGATCTGAACAAGTATATGTATTCTCTCTTTAGAAAGAGGTAAAGAGCCATAATAACGTCACATTTTATTGAGTTACTGAGGAGAAGGAGGGAAAAGATTCTAATCCTGAGACAGAAGAGCCTGCATGTGACAAGAAAGGGAAATGAGTGAGAACGACATAATAATAAGGCAGCAGAAAAGGGATCACACCATCTTCTTTCTTAACCACGAAATAAATCCTCGACTCAAGGATGGGACTGATGCCTTAGGATTTTAGCTTTTATATTTTTCATATCCTGTAAATCTTTAGTGTATCATTCTAAGCTCCATATAGACTGTTAGCTAGTATTCTCCCATTTTGGTCAGACAAAACAATTCCTCCCTAGGCCTGAAACTCAAGGACACCTTACTGTCTTAGGCCCCGAGAAATGTAAACAGAAGTGAGTTGGGGGGAGTACACTTGGGGTAAATGACTTCATTACCTGAAGCTGTAATTGGAGGATTAACCCCCGATATGCAAATGGACCAAACTTATAAAAGGATGAAAACCCCATGACCCATTGTCCATTTTGGGTGTAGCCCCTGGGTGGGCTTTGACTGCCCTAATGTACCTGAAGGCCCTTCAATAAATATAACTGCTTCTAATTCTCTTAGTTCTGTCTAGCCTCTGTTTTTAGGTAGCCCCTCAAGGCATCAGGATCAAATCTCAGGCATCTCCCTCTGGCTTTTCCATCAACTGTCATGGTGACTGCAAACCCCAATTTGTAATACATGGGCACCTACAATGTCTGGTGACCAACATGTAACACTCTAGCTGCAGACTGGCACTGGTGTGAACTCCTGCACAGAAATTTCTGGAGAAGCCCCTATATACAGTCATGTGAGAACTGAGTCAGGGAAGGATCAAGATTTGGTCTGGGACAGAGGCAAGGGCAGGGTGGGTAGCACCTGGGCTATCCCCAGCAGTGCCAACCTCCCTCTGCACGCAGGGTAAGCATATGCCTGCATCCACAGCTCTGCACTCCTTTCAGAGAGCGTTCACCACATGATTCAGCTCCAAAGCCAGACATGGCACACTTAGCATTGCCCTTGGGATTCATCTGGCTTTGCTGCCTTCCTCAGATCCTGCCTGGGTCAGGATGAAAGCTTATCCAACCCAAAACATGGCAAACGGAATTGGCGGGGGAGATAAACCCCCAAATTAGCCAGAAGGGGATTGAAATGCATTTTTTCTGCTTAAATTCTACTTGGGGGCTGGCCTGTTTTCCCTCCATCACTTCTCATACTATCCAGAGACTCCCAGCACTGTATCATGGCCCAATTACTTTTTCAACTCCAGGATATACACAGAGAACTTAATCCTGCAGCCTTCATTAAAACTCTGCCTCACTTCTGCGCAAGCCTAGCCTGGGCCAGGTTGAAAGAGGCAGAGATAAGAGCACTCCTTGGAGCCCTGGGTCTGTTTCTTTAGAGAAGAGGCACTGATTCAGCTGTTTTGGGTAGGCATTTAGATCTCTTGGGCTTCCCTCTGTTATTTCCAAAGCAAACAGGCTTCCTCCAGGAGGTATCCAGCTCAAGCCTCAACAGCCCCACAGGGATTGTCACTCACTTGCACCTCAACCAGGAAAAACACCCAAGCAGCTCCCACAAGACAGTTCTTTTTCAGTGACGTCTAGGATAGAAGAAAGTCATCGGCAAGTTGGAGAGAAGCAGTGACAGATGAGGAAGCTAATTACAGCCGACCTGACTAATTAATGCTGACTTTCAGATTAAAAAATCCTCACTAGTGTTCCATTTCAATTACCCGGTTGTTCTTTCCTGCAGGGAAAAGGGAGCCTTGTGCAACAGCAAGCTAGAAAGAAAAAAGGAAATCACAAGACTAGAAGGGAGGGAAAGACAGTTTCTGTAATATAGGAGATTCTCATTGACAAAATAATTAAACTTCACACTGGTTTCTCCCATGGGCAGAGCTTCAGAGCAAAGCTAGCAGTTTTATGTTCCTATTTGTATTCCTGAAATCTCCTGGAGTTTCTGCCAAAGGCAGCTTTAGGCCCCTTTGTTAGCTACATGAAGTTCCTGTAAGAGGGAGAGAAATAGCTTTTGTGCTTCCAAAACATCCTAAGAGCATCCAGGTCCTGCTGAAAGCCATGTCTCTGTGACACAGAGCTGCACACAGTTCTGGCCATGTAGAACAACTTGAGGGCATCATTAATGTACCACACTAAAGCAGAGCTCCACAGGGACACCAGGACACAGCACCACAGTCTTGCTCTACACTTGAATCACTGAGACTAATCCAGAAGTCTAATTTTAAAACGCAATCAAGAAGGGCTTTCTCAGGTCCCTGTTCTCCCTTATCAACACAGCTGTCACCAAGTGCACAGAGTCCCTTTCCCAGTGTAGACTACCTTTCATGAATTGTTAAGCAAAACAATAGAGAGAATTAGATACGATTTTCCTCTAACTGGAGGTCTGACTTTCACAAGTCTTGCACTCCTGGAAAAGTAAAACAGGCCATGGACACCTGACCCTGAATCTCCTATAATACTTCTCAAAACATTGACTTAATTCAGCCACGGACCAGAACCTGACCTGAGAATACAGCACTGACACAGCCTGTTTCAGTGGGATACGAGCCCAGAGATGCACATGCTGCTCAAAAGCACTGGTTTGATCTGATGGCTGAGCTGGCTCCACCATTATTAGTTAAGCAGGTTCACTTTTCCAGTTGCAAGCACAACCCAGCAACAAGGCTTTAATCTATTTTCTTTCTCTGTGCTTTGCATTTCCCTTTCCACTTGCTTTAAATCCTTTGGTAAGATGCACAAAAACACTGCCAGACTCCAGGCACTTTGCAGATCAGAATGACATCGGAATGCTCCAGCAGCACAGAGCTCTTGGAATTACAGTGTAATGATATAAATATGTGTTTGCTGGGAAAAAAGTTCAACAAAATTATTTTAAATATATATCTATATATATTAAATCTCTACAGTCTGTAATTCCACTTGCCCACAAAAAGCAAGACAATAGACAGGGCTGTATATAGGAAAGAGGATTATCTGATCTCAAGCTTTATGAAATCAAGCAGAGGCACACGCACCCACATCTCTTACTGAGGTGTTCCACTGCTGACTGTTCCACCCCTCTTCGGCCTTACAGGAATTTTTACACCCTGGCTAAGATAAGAGCAGCTGGAAACAGAAGGATCAATGATCTTAAGTGATTAGGTTCAATGAGCTTTTCCAACCTAAATGATTCTACCATCTCTCGACCAGCTTTCCAACTGGACAAAGGCCGCTTGGAGCACTCTCAGCTTACGACGTCGAGGATCTTCTGCATGCATCCACCTGCTACTCCAGGCTCTGACAAACACTGATTAGATCTACTCATAATTGCATGCCAAAAACAGTGTGGAAAGATTAGCTGCAAAGTCAAGCACTCACCAGTCAAGAAATGCCAAATTCAGGGCTGACACAGCATCCTTAATTTGTCCTTCTTTTTTAAATGCTCTGCAGTGTAGTTTTGCTTACAAGCCCAGTGTCCAAGGCAAGGACTCTGGCTTCCACCACTGCATGTGATGGATGATGCTCCCCAAACTCAGCAGTTATTCACTACCTTGTTGTCTCCTCATCATTCAGTGTGTGGTCTCACGTCTCATTTCCTGCACACCGCTCATGCCTGGCTCACAGGCAGAACTATTAATTTCTTCATGAGCTTTTCAACACTGCCTGTCACGACAGAGTCTGAGGGCTGAACAAGCAGGGCTGAATTGAATCTTCTCCCAGCATCTCAAGAGAAGGAGCGGGTGGTGTAGTCTGCATCTGACAGATGCTGGAGCACAGGAGATGAAGGAAGAAGTAGACATTTTGGGTGCCTAGTTTGACACACAGGATACCAAATCTTTTTGAGGGCAAAGATGGGGGCTGTGTCAACAAACCACAAACTCTGCTGTGTTCTGCAAGTATAATTTGAGCTGTATCATCAAACATAACCATCACTGTGCAACATAACCTTTATGCTGGTGAGGGATATCCAACCTCCCCAATGAGAGCCATATTCACACCATCTATGCTACCAAAAAAAACCCAATAAATTGCCCCAAAATACATGCTTTAAAGTACTGAAACTGGCACTTTTCAAAGGCAAAGGTCACAAGGATTTGCTGACATCAAACCATGCACGTTCAGTGCCCTGACATCCCAGGATTGCTGCAGAGCACTTCACTAACATGCATGTCACTGCCAAAGAAAATTAATTTCCTGATAAAATAATTTGCTCCTGGTTATTGTAACTAATGATTGTAGGTGTCAGAAGCAGCTTTCTTGGTCATAATCTCATGAAACATGCCTCACAGCCCTGTGCCATGTTTACTACTCAAGTTACTTGCTTGTGCTGGTGATAAGCTCTGCTGTCACCCAGGCATGTGGCACTTCCAGGTTTCTGCACACAGGCACCAAGCAAGCTGAGGCTCTGATATGCTTCAGATGTTACTTACCGAACCACTACAAAAATTACTTAGATTTTGTCTGAGCCCCAGACAGCTGCTGTTGCTAAGTAAAGGGATCGCTTCTGGCTCAGCTGGGTGCCTTTGGGTGCCTTGACAGATTTCAAAAGCACCCTGGATCCCACCTGCCAGGGACCCAGAGGAACAAGCTGTCAAAGGTATGTGGATTCCCACACTCCATCACCTACCCCTAAGCACCTGTGCTCAGAGCAAAGCCTTTAGATGGCTGCTACAAACCAGGGCCTTGCATTACTATCCCAAGAAGTATCACTCCAGGAAGGAATGCCAGACCACAGAGGGGAATCATCAATTCCCAAGCCAACGGAATAAACTGCCATCCCCAAAGCTTGTGTGCTGCTCTTTCACAGATACACTCCAGCTTCATACATCACTGTCACCCTGGAAAAGAAAGCCAGATCCTGCTGGCAGTGCCTACCAGTAATTTATTATTCTACCCTGTGCTCAGCCTCCCCAGATTACGTTAACCACCAAGACTGATACCACTCTGTGCTCAGCTGCAGGATTCCCATGCAGACTCTGACCCCTCTCCCCACACCCACCCCTCGCAGTGGGAGGAAGGACACAGACAAGGGCTGGCTGTGCAGCCTCATCCATGTGCAGTTCTCCAGCAATAACCTGCTGGTGTGCACACTGCTTCTGGGACTGATCAAAACACCCTCTCCTAAAGGCTCCTCTCCACAGTATTCACATAAGCTGCTAGTTCATCACTGAGAAGGAGGAGGAAAACTTCTTCCTTGCCCTCCATCTGAGCTGTTCCTCTCAGCAGCTCAAGCAGCAGTTTGTGCAGAGGAGGCTTTGCTGGCTGTGGTTCTGTGGGCAGCAATATGAGAGGTAAGGCAGGAATTCCAACCTGTGCTGCCAGGCCTTCTTGCCAACCACAGCACAGGCAACTGTTTCAGCTCCACTTCTTGCCACTCCAACATAAAAAGTACAGTAAGGTTACAAGAAAATGTTACAAGTGCTCCCTCTGAAGATTGTACTTAGCCAGCTCTGCTCGTTGTGCTCTGACCTTCCAGAAAGGGGAGGAACAGGCACAAAGTCCCATCTGCACATGTGTGGAGTCATGCAGGTCACAGTCATGCAGGTCACTCCAGGCGCTACCCATTTAGATCTAATGGATCTACAGGTCTTATTTTTCACTGCTACAATTTACTGACATCAGAAAATGCCAGATTTGGAACAGAAAGGCTGTAAGGCTGCAATCTGTGGTGAGGACACAGCTCCCACGGTATTTCAGTAACATTGACTTTTTCAGCAGGGCTTTCCACACACCACCAGCATGAGAGAGGAGTGGGTGATCTGTAGCCCTTTCCCAAATGAGGGAGCAGCAGGAATACTGAAATACTTGTGCACCATTCCAGCTCCATGCACTGAGCTGAGCTTATCTGTGGCACAGACACAGCCTCCTATTTCTGAGAATGTGAGGGTGAATTTTGGGAGGAATTCATCCTGACCATCACTACAACTGAGTGAGAATAACTGCAGCAAACCATGCTTTATAGTAACCCATGGAAAACTTACTGCTGGATCACGAGGGACTCACAAAGCAGCTTGTAGCTGGCTGGCTTTCAGCAGCCTGAAAAGTGGGATCTGAGCAGGTATGTCTTTCTTACCTCCCACACCTCTCTCTCTCTCAAACAGATGCAGTTACCTGCTCTCCTCCCATGAAAACCCAGTGCTTGTGGAATTAGATTAATTAGCACTGATATTTCATCTTCCAAGAATCAGTGAGAAATCTGGAAGCAGATGTGCAATATCCAGAGGCTGAAGAGCCTCTAGTGTCACACAGCTCACTGCTCTGGAGCAGGACCTGGGCAAGCACAAGGTTTTTGAGAACAGAAGGAAGACTTCTTGAGGGGAAGATGTGGAGACAAGACAAGCTGCCTCAGTGCCTGAGCAGCAGGTCGGCAGATCCCCTGCCAGTACAATGACTTGAAGCTTACTGCCAGCTGCACCAGCCATGCAGAAACTCACATTAAATATTACTACAGCTCAATGAGCACAGTCCGGCAGACCATTAGCAGAGGAGGGGGCAGGGTCTCAGAATAAGCAAACAGGCTTTAATGACACGTTAATCTCAGAGAAAGTCCAGAATGCTTCCTAATACAAACAAGAGACACCATGAGCTGGTTCCTATTAGTCACTGTGCAAGGGAGGGAAATGTTTGCAACAGCTCCCAGAAGCTGCCAGTGAAGCCACGTCTCTAGGATACAGATTTAGGCCCCCAGGATTGAGCTGAGACAGTAGGAATGTCCCTCCTCTCTGCTCTCTTCTCCTCCCTCCCAGCACAGACCTGGAGGTCCGTGATCTGAAGCAGTTCAGAAAGAGGCAAACATCACCCTTGTCCTTATTTCCCTTCTACCACCAAAGATGCAGAGATTCACAGCCACAGGAGCTGCACGGGAGCTGTCTGTGAGTGGCAATCAGCCAACCCAAAGGGATGAGAACTGCCACCTGGCAAAGGATCAAAGCATTTCAGGCAATTGTTCCCAGTTCCTTGCTGTATCCCACACTTTCAGACAGATGTTCACAGGCTGAGATGCTACTTGTGCTATCTCTTAGGACAAAATACTGCAGTTAAAACACAAAAATGAAGGTAATATTTGTGGCTCTACTGTTAGTTTTTCCAGCTTTCCTGGGGCAAAGCACATAATCTGCTCTGAATTGCTCTCATATTTTGGAGTTTGAGACTTTCATCCTTTCACAACATGCCTTGTTCAAAAGACTCCTGGGATTCCCCTTCACAAGCAAACACAGGCTATTTTTGCAAAGACATTTGTAAATTGATTTTCAAAGGGACTCACTCCACTGCCCTCTGTGGATGTGGAACTGTGTCTGGCCCTCTGGAAACCAGGCTGTTAGCTGAGTACAAGAGGAAAAGTCACTGCTGGCACTTCCCAAATCAGCCAGAGAAATGGAAATGCAAACAGTACCAGGATCTGCAACATAACCAAATAAATAAGCATGTAGGCAGGTGGTGTACATGCAGGAACGAATTTAGCTGCATGTAAGCCAAGATTTGGATCCAGAAGGAATTATCTCCCCCACAACGCATCAGAAATACAAGGTACTGCAAGAGGTCTGTAAAGGAAATGTCATCAAAATCTTATTTGTCTGCTACTCATAGTAGAGCTCTCTGTTATTGGAATCTAAACAAGGCCAGATGCTTTCCTATGCCACTTACACAAAAACCCATGCTATGAACTCTGCAGTTACTGTGAGGAAACTTGCACCAAGGAATTGGTTCCAGACAGCTGATTTACAGGAATGAAGCTTTGCTTCTTTGGCTTAAGCAGTGCCACAGGGGATGAAACATTTACCTGCTGATACATCTTGTTTCCAGTTGTTGTAGGCTTGTGTTTTATAGCTCCCTATGATGCTGCAGCTTTTCTGCCACGCTCTGTGCGTAAGTACATTGACACCAGAGACAAGCATGAAATGGACCAAAGACCACCACAGACCACAGCTCAGCTGCCCACTTGCTGCCCATCTCTGAGCCCTGTGTGAAGGGACAGAGCTGAGATGCAAGAGTTCAGATGGGGAAAAAGAGAAGGGATGGCCTTGGACATAAGGATTGGATGTGGAAAGAAATGGTTTGCAGCATATAAATCAGATTGTGAGACACTCCACTAAGAAGCACATCCAGAGACGGGACACTCGGGCAAGTCCAAGGCACTGACAGGTGCTCTGTGGGTCCTGAAGAAGTCCAGCCTGCAATGCCCAGAGGTTGGAAATTGTAACTGTTGGCAGGAAGCAGTGGAAGGAGCAGCTTTCAGCATGGTCCAAGAACTAGCCTGAGCTTTCAGGGAAAATAAATTTAGCTTTCAAAACAAGCTGATGTCAATATTGTCCAGACTCCCAGTTTAACTGGAGCTCATTGTGTTACTGAGTCACTTTCATGCTCTTGTGGGCCTGTCCACCTTCCCATTTCAACTCAGCTATAAAAACTGGCTTGGAGATTAAACCTGGTGCCTGAGTTTTAGCTGGAGAGCAAGTGGGAGGGTGTGCATGGGGGGAGGTGGAGGGAAGGAGGTGGCAGTGTAAATATGAAGACAGAGGATTTGGCCAGGTTTGATTTATAAGCAGGAGTCAGGGTTGCTTTGGGCATTTCTCAAACATGTTTAAAATGCCCCGTTGGGTTCTAGTTCATATCTGAGTCTGCAGCCCCATCTTCTTCAGTAATTCATTTCCCTTGTTAAAAGGAGGAACAAAGAACTTGTTGGATTCAGGGAATCAAGTGTGCTGCAAGTGCAGCAGTACCCCAAACAGTAGAAGGGTTAGGTGTTGTTTTGTGGTTTGTTTGTTTGGTTGGTTTTTTTCCAAACTGTCTCCAAAGACTTAATACAGCTCAAAAGCAGTTCATTCTCAGCTCCTGGGTGTAACAAAGAGCCAAGAAACAAGCCAACATCCCCCTAGGAGAAAAGAGTACTTTGTGCATCATATATCAGAGACTGCATAAACCCTTTGCAAACACCTATCAGATCCAATTCCTTATTCCTCTAGGGAGATAGATAGGATTATATGCAAGTTCACAAATTAATTAAGCGAGGTTCCACAGTTGAGCTTCAGCTCTGATGGAATTCAGCTATTACTTCTGCTGACTTTCACAGAAGCTAAAAACAGACCAAGCAAGTTACAGCTAACATCATTTAGCTTTAGTTGCCATCTGAGGAGCAGCAGTGCACAACTCTATTTAACACACAGAGACCCTGTGACTTGCTAGCCCAACATCAGCCAAGTGAGCTCAGAGTAAAACTGGAGATCTCCAGGAACCCTCCTCTTTGTTCAACTCAAAGATATTTCTGCTGTGCAAAAGATGGGAAGAAAGTCTGTGGCAGCATGAAACAGGATGCCCTGAAGCCCAAATAAGCTTATCCATATAGTTAGCTTAGCAGGTAGATCCCAGGTAACATTTCCAGTAACAAATCCAAAGTGACTTCACTGACATGACTGCAAGTGAGATGTAGCTGCAGAACCAGGCCCCAGAAGCAACAACATCCACACCTTCAAGTCCTGCCAGAAAAATGATGCGCACCCCTGACTCTCCCCTCATAAAGCAGAAGAGAGTCAAGGCCAGCAGTAGTTCAAATCAGATGATTGCCAGTGTGTCTTTCAACCCCTTTAAACACACTGGCCTCTCCCCCTTCTCCACTATTTATGTAACACGAACTGCCTTCCTATTCAGGAGGAGCTGTTCTGTATTAACAGAGCTTGGCAAAGATCAGGAAGTAACTCTGCCAACTTTCAAGCCTGCTGCCTTAAGGCAGATGGCAGGGAAAGTATCCCAGCCTTGTCCCCCAAACCATTTCTCCCAGCAAGCAGAGAGAACTCAAAAACAGGAAAAAAGGGTGAGTATCTGTGAAGCCCTAATTTCAGTGCAGGAGACAGCCTGTCTCTGGGGTGCCCTGCTCTGCCATGGGTGTGCTTGTCTCCCCATGGGAGAGCAAAGCCTGTGGCACTGCCAGAATCTGGAGGCTTGGAACAAAGGCACAGGTTACACTAGAAGTTTTATATGTTGTGTTACAACCAGAAGGAGGAGATGCCCTGCCCATCCAAGTTGATGCTGCTGCTGCTGCCATCATGAAAAAAATCAGCATTGCTAGTGGCTGTGCTGAACTGAACCTTTATGGGAAAGTAAATCCCTCTGGAGTAGCTGGAAGGACAGGATTCCCAGGTGCTACAGACCCATAGCTGAAAACAAGAGCAGCAGCTGCAGAACATCCTCTGGTTCCCACCAGCAAAACTGCTCTGCCATTCCCACATCAGGTCTTCCAGGAGCAGTTGCAGTCCCTGGGGGTTCAATTCACCCCAGGAAGGCGGATCACACTCAGCTACTGGCAGATCAGGCACAAATGGACTCCTGAGCTGTGAAAGGCTGAGTGTCCAGTTCTGGTAGGATCCTTATCATAGGCAATTGTCTTGTTCTTGCAGAAGGAGGGCACCATCCCTGGATCTAGGCAACCAAAATTAAACCTTTGAAGCTTTTTTTGCCAATCTTTTTCTGTCTGTATTTTCTTCTATTAGTGGTGTGACACTCCAGTTATTAATCTTTTCTGGTTTTCAATACTATAAAAGTGTGACTCAACAGCCGTGCTGAGAACTCAGAAATCTTCCTTTAGGTGCTGCAGAGGACGGTTAATGACAGTGTAACAGGCAAGAGATTCATGAATAACATTCAGCTGGGTGCTAATGCAGACAGTTGTTGTAGCTCACGCCTGAAGCACACTGCCATCAATGGGACAATTTACAAACTCACACATAGTTAAGCTTTGCTGAAACATATCCCGGACGGGGGTCAATGGGAAGTCTTTTGCTGACTTCACCTAGAGCTGGATTAAGCACTTAACTCTTGCACTGTCTCCTCCATACTCCTGAATTATTCATTAAGGGCCAGACACTGCAATCCATACTCACACTGCGCTTAATCTGTCCTTTAAATTGACTTGCATTAGTCTGAGTCACAGGCAGCACAGCACCTTCCTCCTTAACAGTCTCACCGAATGCAGCAGAGCTATTCAAGAAATGAGGTGCTGCTCTGAAAGAGGAGAGGAGCCAGCCCTTAGTAAAGGCATTGGTAAGGGCAGACCTGAGAGAAAATTCACCCTGGTAAAGCTACAACAAGATGAACGAACTCAGGTAAATCTATGTGAAATCAATCACTTAAAGAGATAGCCTGTTCTGCGGTATCACAGGGAGGAGAATAAGGGAGTTCTAGAAACTAATATTTCATTGCTCAACTTCATCACGAGGTCTGAAAACACATTCCCGGCCCCTGGCCACACATTCACAGAGCCGAACAACAGTTTTCACACACACCTTGTGAGGACTGCTTCTCTCTCTAGAGAGAGAAACGACGAGGTGTGTGGAAAGGAAGAAGGCAAAGGACATCTGCTCCTCTCGACTGGCACAAAAGCAATAAAAAGTGCACAGAACTGCTGTCGCCGAGGCGGTAAGAAGCACTTATACTTAGCAGAAACTCCTTCTTCTGCCAAGCTCACAGCTCCCAGGAACCAGGCCCTCAGGCCACACTACTTGCTCTGATCCTGAAATCCCCTCCAGCTGTTCAAACCGCAGATAAACTCGCTTCACAGGAGAGCCGATTACCTGTACCTTTCACCACTAAGCCCAAATCTGTAGCCTGATACCTCTAAACAAACAATGGATTAAAAAAATAAGCCAATCAGGTAAGTAAAAGGAGAAATCTTTTGCACTACATTGAGAAATATAACGGGATTTGATTTTTTAGAATGAACTAATCTGTTCAGTTCTCATTTTTGTCAGTGCTTGATAAGATTAAAAGATTAAACCAATTGTATGCTAAATACTTCGTGCTGAAGAGAGTCCTGCCAGGATTTACTGCATGTTGGCATGCACAGAGACCACAGCAGCATCACCCAGAGACCCCCTGGGACTCATAGAAGGACACGATCAAACTTAAGAAATAAAAATCATAGTTTATCCAGATTTTCCATATGCACCAGGGTATGAACTTCTATCCCGCTCCACTTTCACTCAAGCGTACTTATTAAGTACTCATAACCAACAGGCAAGTCTTTGTATAAGCAGCACTTATCTCGGAGCACTGGTACCACAAAAGGATTTCAGATGTGCTGTGGCTTTGTTGGCTGCAAAATGTTACCACCGTGTGCATATGCTCTCCCTGTGCCAAATCGAAATGCACCCATCCTATCACTCTCATATGATTTGATTACATACACACACATCACAGCCACCCCATAAACTCCTGCAAAATACAGCTTGTTAATAACACTTCATTTGCAGTTCAGAAATGACAGATACAGAAGGGGTCAGAGTTCTCCTGTAACTTAACTGCTTCTTCTGTTGGTCGACAGAGGCATTTGCGATGTTTAATTCATTAATGCTGAAAAAGTACAAGATCTTGGGAGGCACAGCCAAGGACACACTAGGTATTGAGAGATTTTTTAGCACCTAGCAAACATATTTTTCCCAAACATCTGAAAACAGCAATTTCACCAGTGTGAAATACCTCATTTATGCACCCCCAAATAACATTGTCACCTTGACTCCCTGTAAGTGCCCTATTCTATGGTAAGGAGGCTATGCACAAGAGCGTTTGTCAATATAGCTAAAAGCACTACACTATAGCCAGTGAGGGAAATCTGGATAGAGTATCAGTGACTTCAGCTCGTGTTCAGGGTTGTGGTTTGGGGTTTTTTCCTACCCCTGAGGATGAATTTGCCCTGTACATTGCAGAAACAGAATCACAGTCGTCACCACCGTGGGCAGTTGGAGATTGGATGATGCTGATGCTTCTTCCCAAATGCCAGTCCGGTTCTCACACATTACACTGTTACACACTGCTCTGGGCCATTGGTCCCTTAGCTTTCCCCTTGTGCCTCTAGGTGAAACAGACACAAATGCTGATGGGTAGTTTCCCCTTGAATCATTTTCCTGTTAGACAAGCATTCTCTCTCTGTAGAGGAGTATCTTCCCCATGGGAATACTGCAGGTATTCATAGGGGCAGCAGGAAGAAAGGAAGAATGGATCTTTTATCATATTAAGCACTTCCATTCCATCTTCGTTGTCTTTTTCACTAGCTCAGTTCTGTTTTATTCCAGGTTTAGGGAATCAAGCTATAAGGCTCCAAGGGGTAAAGAGACTAGCTTGATGAGTCTAACCTCTGAAGATGCATCCAGGGTGATAAAAGAAGTGTAGCTATTGAAACATCTCCCTTCAAGTTGTGTTGCTAGGTTTCCATCTAGATACACAGTCTAAAAGAGCAATTAAAGGAAGCTGATGCTGTGGATTATATCTTTATAACTTTTATAATAATAATAATAATATATAATAACTGGATTATATATTATAACTTTACAAGGTTATTGGTGAGAAAGAGGGAAAAATATTGTCCCCAAGCAGAGTTGTTCTGATGAGAACAGACAGCTAGTTTCAAAAGCTTACACAAATTTTCATGGGGAAATTTTTTTTAAGAGCCTGAGTTTCTAGGGTAGCATATTTTATGTGTATCAGGATGTGGCTTTGTGAGCAAAATGTCTGTGTGTTTATTCTGTCATTTGAATTGTGAAAGTACTTCTCTTCCAAAGCACAAGTCCTCACCCCACTTAACTAGAGTCTGTGTTGCCACAGCAGATAAGGGCATGCATCAGCCTTATTTTAAAGGAACTTATTTGTTTGTGTATTACATTAAACCCTAGCAGACTCTGCACAGCTGTCAAAATACTATTCTAATAATTGCGTAAGTGAAGGTTGTTAACCAGCATGCTGCTATGCCTGTGCATAAAACAAAGGTGCAAGCAACACAGGATGCAGCAGCAAGGCAGCTGCAAGGTCCTGCACATGCCTGAAGGACTGGCCACTTCCAGCTTACTCTGTCTGGCCTGGAGTTTTTCAGTTACACTCAGCTCCCAGTCTCTCAAGTGCTCTTTAAATACTTGGGCAGTAGCAACCAGCCTCACTCTTTTGGCTTCGTCATCGCATCACCAAGGAAAAAACAGAAGAGGTCCCTTTCTCCAGGACAGCGGCTGTTTTACTGGCACATCTCTGGAGACCACCTGAATGGCAAGAGCCCAGGACCAAGCTGAGTTGGGACTGTTGCTAAGCAATGAAATATCCTTATTAAGTGGTGCGGTGTTTTTAGACAGGAAAAGTCCATTTCTGCACAAGCTGGTTGTCTTAGTTTGGACCCAAGGGTTTTTGATAACTACAGAAGGACTCCTTACGTGTACTAGGTACATGATGCTCTTTATATCTTTTGGACACACAGCAGATGAGGATCCTGCCTGGCTGAACCTGCTAACACCACTGAGTACAGGGAATACCCCACTGACTCTGCTCCTCCTCAGGGAGGCCGGCCAAGCCCCCGTGAAGCCGGGGACACAAAGCTGCTCAGTTCTGGCGCCCAACTTTTCCCCCAGGAGAACAGCCCTGCTGCAGGAGCAGCTCAATCAGCTCATTACAGAGGCAGCCTCCCGGGAAACGCTCTCCCTGTGCATATTCATGAACTATCCAGAGCTTCCAGGGAGAGTTGGCTAAACACACAACTGAGGGATTTAGCTGTTGGATTCCCAGGGGGTAAGGAAAAAAAAA